>CM035152.1:117895034-118495034 GCA_020205615.1 Panax quinquefolius
AGTCTATCCACATATCTTGCATGCTTTGATCCTACGCTTAGGATCCCCTTGTTCCACTCCAGTATTCCCGGAGTTAAAATTCTTCCTCTTGGACAGACTTCCACTGCCACTAGCTCCTTCGACCTTGGGTCCTCCCTCTACTCCACTCTTATTCTTTTTCTCTTTGTGGTATTGGCTCAAAGCCTCACTACCATCCTCCGCAATAATTTCTTTCTCCGAATGGTCCCATATGAGGCACTCTAGAAAGCGAAATCCTACTTATAGAGCCGTGGTTTGGGACCGCTCAAACCCTACGAGCCTTCCTCTCCTCAAAGTCCACTGGTGTGGAAAAACCTTACCAATTCATTAAATTTGGCACGTCTTTGAGGGAACTGTCATGTCCCTCGCTTAAGTTCTAAGAACTTAATCTCCATCCCCCCATGCTTGTAGGGAAATAGTTCTCAAGAATACCTTCTTGATTGTCCCCACGTGTCAGATGTCTGTTTCTAGCCCCACTGTGAGCCTCCCACCAAAAGTTGGCTTCTCCTTCATCATATAGGTCGCAAAAAATAGCTTTTCGCCTCCCCCAAGTTTGTAATAACAAATGCCTTCTTTATTTCCTTTACCCATGTCCGGCCTCAATTGTGCCTGTAGTTCCTTTGAACTTCTATGGACCTACACTTTTAAATTCCTCAAGGTAGTCATTCTGGATACCCTAGGGACTACGGGTGTTCTACCCCCGATTTGATTAAATGCAGCCGTTAATAAATTAACGAACTCTTGCATAGGGTTGTTTTGAACCCCCAGATTATCGTTATGGGACTCAGCCTCCTGATTACGTTGTCTTCTTCTTGGCGGCATTTTCTGATTAAACAAATAAAGTTTCATTACTATCTATTTACTTACTTAGTTATTATTCGCCAAACAACAACTCATACCATAACAAAGCATATTAAATGCAAACTTCATTATATTCATATGCTTCTTCATAGTTTGAAACTATTTATAATTTGTTTCCATAGCTAAAAGCTATTACATTTCTATCCCGCAATTGAACTTCAAAAAAGTTGGGATTTACAACAAGACTACCCTTTTATACAAAAGAGGATTTTACGTCACTACACACATATTTATAACTCTAGACTTCTAATATTGCATAACAACATTCTCGTGTTTCTCATTCGCAAGAATCGACACAATATCCCGACTAATAGTATGTCGAGTTTGTCCAGACTCAATGGAATAACAAGCAATTTTCAGCTTGGGATCCTTATGAGCACTCTCATAGATGTAAGATATCCTTGCTATCTTCTGGTCCTTCTTCCTCAGTTCTTTACGAAGCTCATCGACCTCATTCTTACAATCTGTCACCTTATTCTTCATGAGCACCTTCTCATCATGCTCAATCTCAAAATCTGCTTCTGCAGACTCCTTAGCTTCATGGAGATCACTAATCTCCTTCCTCTGGTTCTGCACAATAATGCGCAGTTGCACATTCCGGTCAAGCACTGCCAGATACAATGCCCTCATTGCCTCTGAAGGTGTTGGCTCTAGTGCAGGTACCACCGTATTAAACGATGCTACCTCCATCTCCCCATCCACATCGACCAACATATCCCTATACATGAAGCTATCGATGGACATCTACAATACCACATAACATGTTGATTAGTACATAATATACAATAGCATAAGAAAAAATCACATTTAAATTTATTTAGGGCTAATTTCCATCTTTTAAATCTTTCGGTACTGAGTTTTCTCAATACCTTATTAACTCATTTGACTCGAGTTTACTTCTTTCGGACTTTTCCTTTTCTAACGAGGTTATTAGCCTAAGGTTCTTCCCCCCTTAAGTTTTATAACCTAATGCTTTGATACCAACCTGTGACGCCCCCAAATCCGGTATCTTCCAACCCGACAGATGGTGATACACGGTACTAATAATTATATATTCATTCTATTGAAACAACATCAAAATGAGTGTATAAACTACATTCTTATTACATTAATAATAATAAATCCCTTTCCCAGGTTCTGAAACTGTTACATTCTTTGTTCGTCATAATATAATCCATACAAACATACTAGTCTGTTACAGGATAAACTAATCATTCATCTTCGCCATGCCTTTATCTTTACTAGAACTCTCGGTTTGCTCGACCTTAGCTGCAATCATAAAATTCAAGCAAGAAGTAAGCATAACTAGCTCAGCAAGTCTAACAATATATTATATAAACACCACTTCAAGAATCATATGATTATTCTTTAATAACTGAACAATAGTTATAAAGTACTATGAAACATTGAATAACACTTCTCATCTCATAAAACAATTTCGAAGTACATATAGTAGCTTAGAAATTCTGAGTAGGTCAATAGACCATGAACATTCTCTTTAGTTTTTATTCATGAAAAAGGACAACCCGGTACTAAGACCGTAAGTCTAATATTTCTTACGAGCACTTCTAGGTGATCAACCTATAGTACTCTATGTTAATCAACAATTATCTGTTAAACGTATTTACGTTTAAGTTTTGGCAACCTCGCGTTCCCATCGAATAATCAATGTAAAATACATTTGTTTATTCATACTCAGGCTTACCTTTAATCCGTACCAAACAATTGGCGCAAGATAGCGTTATCAATTCTATATTGAAAGACTTGCAAATAAATAAATCAATCTTTTAAGATTAGTCTAGTCGAGTTAAAACTGGCATCGACCCTTTCGTAAAATAATTTATGCATCTCAGAACATGAATCACAGAAAACTTGGCTAACACGAAGGTTAGACAAGCGTTAAGAAAACTTGCCTTCAAGCGTCTTCAAATAAATATTCAATAATTCTTGGTCTTTACAGTCTCTACAACACATAACCACATAACATACCACATTAGGTTATACACAATCATGTAAAGTTCCTACTTCTTCTCAATCTAATTGTTCATTAGATTTGTTATCATTGGTTACGTTTATCGTATTGGTTTACGTTCACGTTCACGTAATCGTTAACAACTTTTAGTTGTAATTCTCAACGTTATAGTCATCATCGAGGATGCTACTTTAAGTTAATTAATTCATCATAAATCAACTATCTTTCATTTTATATGCTTAACTGAACTTATATCATTAACAAAACTCGTTTCAAGTATTTATTCGCCATTACGGCTTATTATCGTTCATCGTTTCATTATTAATAACTCACGTTCAATTAATTTTTCTTCAACCTTTAGTCGTTAACTTAAGGTTATAAACCTCCTTTAATGATGTTACTTTAGGTCAATTTAAGTATATAATTCACCCTTCATTCACTTCCTTATTCTTTATGTTCATAAGCCTTCTTCTCTGTGCCTTACATGGTGCTGGCGCTGCGGCGCCGGTTCCCTATAAAACACTCGCACTGCGGCGCGGGTTTCCAATGTGTGATGGTCAACATTTTTCCTTACTCGGCACTGTGGCACTAACTTGAAGTACAATAGTGGCCATGCTGTTTTTACTCTCTGATAGATTACCCTCCCTACTGAAATATAGCAATACTACCTTTATCTTGAACCTTAAGCCTCATATTTTTTTTTACAGTTCTTGTGTTATTTGAATTTCCCGGGCTCATAACTTATTCGTTTTACATCCGAATTGGCTCGTTCAAAAGCCATTAGCTCACAAATTACATGAATTACGTTTTCATGTAAGAATTTTATATTTTTAAATCTTTTAACTTGGAATTCACCTATTAGTTCATTTTAATGAAAATGATAAACGTTAATGAACGTTCAACGCTCGTTTCTTCGTTCTAAGTCGGATTTCTACGATTCTTGAGTCCACGATTCTCAAATACGTTATGCCATCGAAAACCAAGGTTTTCGAGTTACACGACAACTTTCGACTACTAATTTGAGATTTCTACATTTTCAACGTTTAACACCTAATCTTGGAAATTTTGCCATAACTTCGTTACTCGTTTTCTATACACCAAATCAAATGGAACAACTCCATTGATTCATCATCTACATCCTAACCAATCATGATGCATATAACCTATGATGGTTTTTAATTTGTCCATCAACAACCAAATAAACGCTTATTGGTTTTTTTCGCTTAAACCAAGAATGTTCAGAATAATACTTCGGGAATACCCCGTGAATAGTACTCCGGCATGGAAGAATAGTACTTTGGGAATAGTACCCCATGAATAGTACTCCGGCATGAAAAAGTTAAAACTTATCAAGAATGTTTAGAATAATATTTCTATGAAAAGATACTGGATGAAACGCAAATTTCAAGGATATTCTACTAATTTCATGAAGTATAGAAGCCAAAACTTAACAAAATGAGTGTAGAATTCCGAATCTGAAACGAAATAATATTACTTACATACTACAGAGTATGGAAGAAAATATTATTTCTTACGAGTATTGAACAAAAATAATATCCTTTATCTTAAAAAGAAGAGTATTCCAACTGGTATAGCTGGAATATTCTTGAAGAAAACTTTCACTGTTTTCTACACTCAAAGCTTCCTAAAATTCGAAAGAAATACGCTTAATATTATAAAAGAAGAATTTTCTAATTCTGGTGTGATTTTCAATTCTAAACTAAGCATCCTATTTATAGGAGAATGACAGGATACTATTTGGATTTAGAAATCACTGACCGCATGCTAGAGGTCACGTCATTTGAATTTTTTGATTTTACTATGTAAATCTATACATTTTTATTGATTTTACTATGTAAACACTATATATATATATATATATATATATAACCATTTTTTCCACATTCACGGGTTATACCCCATGAATCAAATTCCCCCCCAGCATAACTTTGAAAGCATTTTGTCGATGATAACATTTGTTCAACTTAGAAATTGTTAATACTCTAGCTCTTATTGATTCATCGATATACCTTGTTCATGAAGATATTGTAATCAAACCCTTGAATAATTATTGGTTCCTATCTGATTCAACCAGTACTTGGTTGATGATCGTTCTAAAAATCTAGACTTCCATTGAAGTTAATTCCCAACCAAACTTCCTTTGGTTCGGAACCTGATAATCTAAGCTGAGATGAACAACCCTATATCAGGGGATTATTTTAAAGCTACGCAATAGCGTTAAAATGTTTGTGCAATACATAGTAGAAATGGCTGATCACCTGGAGTACGGAATGATGGTCTATATAGTCGTTTAGACTGTTAAAGGTTACAGTAAAAACACATGTGAACCTAGGACATAGATGATGATTATAGTCTTTTAGACTGTTAAAGGTTAAAGTAGAAATACTTGAAAACCTAAAATAGAGTTCGTGGTCTTGTGACCCTCAGTGTATTCTTTGATGTTGTTATCTATTGTTAACTTAAACGTTCATTATTCCTTTGAACTCATAGCTGTTAAATTAAAGTTTATTGTTCCGATAAGAACACTTTACCATTGAAAGCTCAGTTAATTGTCATTCATAAAACGTTATTGTATACTATCCTTTTTGTGGGCAATTGTTTGCTCACTCTTGCACAAAACAATGCAGATGAAGTTAAGAAGTTTGAAGAGCTTTCTACAAGCAAGGGCAATGACAAAGTGTTTGATTAGATGATAATGTTTAATTTATATTTTATTTATGAAGCTTATGTAATAGATTTATTTATACTCATGTTTTAATTTTCCACTGATGATTGTAATAAAGGTTAGATGACCTGGAATTTATTTTAAGTGATGTAACCCTTTAATGGAAGATTGATTGTTTAAGCTTTTGATTTTAATTATATCCTTTGTTTATGGGTAGTTAGTTATGATTTAATTGGACAGTGAACACCAAATTTGTGGGATTGAAGTGCCCGAATTTGGGGGTGTCACAAGTTAGTATCAAAGCTTTAGGTTATGAACCTTAGGTGGGGAAACCTTAGGCTATAACCTTCTAAGAGATTGAAAGCATAAAGGTGATAAACTCTTATCGAGTTCTAAGGAATGAATTGAGGGAAATTCATTGAAGATAAAATGATAAAAGATTTTATGTGTTTATGTGTTAATGACTTTTGTGCTCGCGAGTACTTAGGAGTAGCATTTATTATACATATCAAGTTGTGGGGTTGTTAAAACTTTGTTGTTAGAATGACTGACGAAGGATGATAAGGAGTAGGAGCCTTAGAAGTTGTATAGTCTGTGTATGGTTGGTATTGGGAAAGTTATACCCGTTGTTTTCTAATGTAGCGCGTGGGTATGAGCTTGAGTTTGAATGCGAGGTTAAATTTGAAGTGAACAAGGTGAAGGATGAGTGCGAGGAGGGGGATTCCTCAAATGAAGTGTATGGTCATAACATTGAGTTATAAAAGAAGATCGAGAAATTAGAAGGTCAAGCCATAAAGCACCAATCCACGTTAGCACAAGAAGATGTCGCGAGTCAAGACCTTACAGTACAACTTGCAGATGTAGAGCGTATACTAGCTCAGTCGAAATATTAAAGAAGATAATTATTAGCTAGGAATGAGATTGCGCAGGAATGACTGGGGAATGAAGTCAGCAAAGCGTGCGAGAGCTGAAGACGTAGATTGTGTTGAAGACTTCTAAACGCGTAGATCGTGAAGACTTCTAAACGCGTAGATCGTGAAGGCTTCTAAACGGGTAGATCATGTTGAAGACAAGTCAAAGAGTGCCAAACGAATGATGAAATGTAGAATTTAATCTTCCAATCTCCTAATGATTCGTATCGTGGAGCAGGAGCGCAATGCTGTTGTACAACGTGGAACGTTCTTGTAGGTTGCAAGAAAAACATTAAGATTATATATAAGTCACGATGAAAATTAATATGATGTAAATCCTGACTTTTGAAATAAGTAGTGGGATATGATGAAGTAATCCTGGAATTTAATTATTACAGGATAAATAATGTAAATAGCAACGAGGCTATTTTGTGGTGTGGTGATGTAATAAATGAATAAATACATCATTATTTATTAAGATATATTATGTGTTGTTTTAAAAGTGGTTTAGATAAGTTTGAAAATTTTAATGTGTGGATGAACGATGATCTAATAGTTCGAGTTTTAAACAGTAAGATGCTGCCTAGAAGAAGGAGACAACAACGTCAGCAGAGCCTTAAGGAATATGCATACAATAGGGAAGCTAACGCAAATCCAGTGCCACAATTGGTGAATTTTCTGGTCGGAGCACTGACAAATCAACTGAATTTCTGGCTATACAATTAAATCTCGATGTTCCAGCCAAATTCATTCACAACAAAGCTTGAAAGAACGATTAATGTAGATGGGGAAGGTAATATGCTGGTATTCAATCAAGAGCAGAGTGGAAAGAAGAGTGAAGATGATAAGATGGAAGGTATTCATACCGGTAACGCTTGGAAAAGAAAGTGGGACAATAATATTAACGTTGAAAATCAGCAAGGGAAGGAAAAGAAGAAGGTGGAGGCGTGTAGCAACTGCGAAAAGAAACATGTAGGTGTTTGTTTGAAGGGAAAAAGGGTGTGCTTTAATTGTGGTTTGAAGGGCCACATTGCACCAAAATGTTCACGACCGAGGAAGGGAGCCTGCTTCACGTGTGGATCGAAGGAGCACTTGGCTCGAGGGTGCCCAAAGAAAGTGGTAGGAAAAGCAAGTGGAAGAAGAGGGGGCAGTGGCAAACTAGTTATTATAGAATCAGCTCCGCCGAGTCGACCAACCGAACAATCAACCAACATGACGATCCAGGAAGTAATGTAAGGAATGGTTCCGATCAATTATCTATACGGCTGCGTGTTATTTAATTCAAGTGCCACTTGTTAATTTATGCCTGATGAATTCGTTTAGAAACTAGATTCGCTTCGGGAAGAGTTAGACTATTCCCTAAATATGGAAAGTGTGAATATTGATTCTTTTATGTTGATGTGTAGAATTTCTGTATTGGAAGTAATATGGCACCTATAATGTCTCTATCAGATAATACAGGAATGTTGTGTTGTATAGCGGCGCATCCTATAATATACTAGGCTGTGTGTTTAGGCAGAGCGACAGAGTCATTTCATATGTATTGCGACTTTTAAAATTTTTATGTGAAAGGATATCCAACTCATGATTCGGTGCTAGAGCTAATAGTGGTTGCCCTGAGGATTTAACGATATTACTTTTGGATAGTAGTGTGAGATATAAACAAACCATAAGTGTCTAAAGTATATAGGGGTATTTAAGCGTGCGTTGAAGTGATAGCGGGAGTTGGTCAAGAATTGTGAATTCAAAATCCTAAATAAACGTGGTGGCCGATGTCTTAAGAAAAAAGTAGTAGTTATTTTTGTTAACTATGCAAGATGGGTTCATAATAGAAATGAATAATTTGTGGTAGGAGGTAAGATATATGAAAAGTCAGAGGAGAAGATGTTCTGGTGGAAATTCGTACAATTTTGCTAGACAGAGTAAAGGAAGGGTAGCTCCAAGATGAAGGTGTCAAATTCATAATCAATACTGAAGGATAGTTGAAATTAGAAGGAAGAAACTAGGTTTCGCTAATATCAGGAATTGAAAATAAAGTTTTACATAAACGTATACGTTGAATCAACTAGGGAGCACAAAATTATATATTGCATTTGATAATACTATTTGTGGCAAGATATAGTGATAGAGTTTGTGGTATGCCAAAGTTAGCATATTACCTATCGATCAGTGTGCAAAGTTATATGTTAAAGAAGTTTTTTTTTCAAGGCACAGTGTTTCAGTGTCAATTGTGTCGAACCGAGATTCACGATTTACATCGAATTTTCAGAAAGGTTTGCATGAACATATGGAACGCAATTAGAAATAAGTATGTTATATCGTCTGCTTATCGATTGCCAAACTAAAAAGGAAATCCATACATCGGAAGGCATGCTAAGCGCACGAGAAGTTTTCGATAATGTCATACGAGGAATCCGCATTGAGCAAGTATAGGCAAGTTAAGAATAAGTTAAGAGTAAAATATGCTAGGTGGGATTTCAATTGAGGACTAATATGGTAACTAAGTCGTACAAACTTTTGTATGGGTAGAGGTTTTGTGCATATACTTGGTTTATCACACTGATAATCATTGGAATATCGGTATTGTGCTATCCATGTGTATGTGGTGGAAATGTGATTCTTTTCTCATGTATATATTTGATAGTTAGATGATATTAGGATTAGGTTCGGTTCTTAAAACTAAAGCATATGGTAAGTTCGTGACTCATAATCATATGGTATGTTTTGAACCCCTCAGCGAATGGACGCCTATGGTGTAAGACCCCAACTTATTATAAATAAAATCAAATTTCCTCTATTTATTGTTTTGAAATAGTAAGGGTTGATTTGATTAATGTGGTTAGTTATGGGTAAAATGTGCATATATTTCAAATATGCAAGTGGTTATAAAATATTCATTGTTGTCGGGGAATATTAGTTTGGTCGTGGAGTATTCTTGTTGTCGGGGAATATTCGTTTGCGACGTATGCGATGACCTTAATGTGGGCCCCATAACTGGAAAGCGATTGGATGAAGAAAATGATAAATATAAGTTGTTTATAAATAATCTGCCAGTAGTTAGTTATTCACAGTAATAATCTTGTTGGAATACTTTCGGGGTTAAAACACAATAGCACCACGTGATTGCACCAATTATTGATTCTTACGTAGGAAGACATTACTCAATAATTGTTACGATGAGTTCTTGTTCAATATTTTATTTTATTGATTCGATAATTGCTACATTGATATTTTATATTATTGTTGTTTCAATAATTGTCACTACACAGTATTTTCATTATCAGATCAATAATTCATATTATTTGAATAATATTATTAGATAACATTATTGGCAATGTCTAGAAAGTTTTGTCTAAGGAGAGATTTGGTCACCTAATTGTGCGCTAGTAAGGAGAAATCCTTATTGAAAAGCCCCTCTTTCCCGGAACCGCCTAGTTATCGAGATTGATTTCTCAAATATTATTTATGAATAATTAATTATTGATTTATATGATAAAGAAAATATTCATTTTATGTGGATATAGATGGAGAAAATTTTTAATGTGACAATTGTTGAAAAATTGTTATTTTATCTTTTTTGATAAATAATTCATTTAAATATATTATTATATTTTAATAATATAATAATGGTGATATTTTTACAATGAATATGAGATATATGAATATATGAGGAAAAAGAATATTTTTGTTGCAAAAGTTGTTTAAACCATGTTAAACATGTCCGTGGGCCCATTTCTTGATTGAAATTTGATTATAGCCTGTAAAATCGTCCGTATGTGGATTTCAATCAATTTCTGTTTGGAATTTGGAAAAACTTTCTTCTGCAAAGTTGTAGAGAATGAAATTTCCTATGGAAAGGACATAAGGTTTGATTTTTTTTGATAAAAGGGCTATTTATTATGAATTATTGAAGTTCCGTAGTTCTGAAATAATTAATTTTTGGAATATTTAATTATTTTATTTATGAAAAACGTTTTTCTTATTTTTTTTCTAGAAGGTGGGCATGTGGGAAATGCTAAGATCTGATTTCAAATGAGGTGTATGAAATTTTATTATTAATATTATTATTTTATTAAATTTTACGCTTGGTATTCTAAGCATTTTCCTATAAATAGGGTGCTTAGGTTAGAATTGAAAATCACACCAGAAACTGAAGTTTTCTCTCCCTTTCTCTCTCTATATTATCGAGTGTATTCTTGTGAGTATTTTGATACTTTGAGTGTTGTTATACGGTCTGAGTTCCCTTCAAAGACTATATCCCAGATTCCAAATTAGAAGTCTGATCTTTTCAAGGTAAGGGATGTTATATTTCTTTTAAAAATGATATTATTTCTTCTAATATCATTATGCTTGGATTATTGGTAAGATTTTTCTTGTGAAATTCTTATCTTTTAGTGTCGGGTTACTATTCACGTATCGACATTATTCACGAATACGACACTATTCACAGAAAAATTAAATTTTCATTTTTTATCCAAAATATCTATTATGGATACTAGCTTTGATTGTATCCATGTTTTGATCATTCTTGAATTTTACTTCACTATGGTTATTTATGAAGTATTTTTGAACTTGATCTTTTAAAAGTACGAATCCTTAATATTTGTTCTTTTGTTTCACCGGATTCGCTTTTCTTTAAAATATTTTTCATCATCCTCACCCTAAATGATGGTATTTTTAGAATATCTTTGGCAGAGTGCAAAGATGGTTGATTTTCCTATGAATATCTTTGGCCCAGTAGTGCAAGATGTACAATGTTGAGATGAACATGACCAATCGATGAATATCTTTGGCTTTGTAGTGCAAAGATGAATATTTGATTCAAGATGAATATTGATTGATGTTACAGGATAAAATATTGATGATGGATTGTTAAATTCATAGATTATAGTAGATTTCATTCTCTACGTAACTCTTCTATGAATTATTATTTTCACCGCGAATATTAATCAAAACTTGTTGTTCATCTCTTTTCTCTCTCGATATATTGGGCGTATTCTTGTGAGTATTTTGATACCTTGAGTGTTGCTATACGGTGCAAGTTCCTTCAACACTATATCCAATATTCCATCCGGAAATCTTGTCTTTTTCGAGGTAAGGGATGTTATTTTCATCATATATGATATTATTTCTTTCAATATCATTATGGGGAAGTATTGATCTGAACTTTTAATCAAATTTGGAACTTTTTGTGTTAGGGTTACTATTCACGTATACGACATTATTCATAATACGGCACTATTCATAGAAAAATTAAATTTTTGTATTTTGTCGAAAATATCTATTATGGATACTAGCTTTGATTGTATCCATATTTTTATTATTCTTGAATTTTACTTCAGTATGATTATTTATGGAGTATTTTTGAACTCGAATTGTGTAAAGTACGAATCCTTAACATTTGTTCTTTTGTTTCACTGGATTCGTTTTCTTTAAATATTTTTCATCATCCTCAGTCCTAAATGATGGTGTTACTGAATATCTTTGGCCCAGTAGTGCAAAGATGATTGATTTTATTATGAATATGTTTGGCCCAGTAGTGCAAAGATGTACAGTGTTGAGATGAACATGATGATCGATGAATATCTTTGGCTCAGTAGTGCAAAGATGAATATTTGATTCAAGATGAATATTGATTGATGTTACAGGGATAAAATATTGATGATGGACTGTTAAATTCATTGATTATAGTAGATTTCATTCTCTACGTAACTCTTCTATGAATTATTATTTTCTCTGCGAATATTGATCTGAAACTTGTTGTCAATTATATTCTATCAGATTTTCCTGTTTGAAGACTAACGATAATTTGTTCTATATTATCTTAGTCATAATATTCTTTACCGGGCTAGTTGAGCTCACCCTTTTCCTTTTTGTTCCATTTTTCTTCTCAGGAGGCGAGAATGTAGCGAGTTCTAGTCGGGGTGTGGAATGATGGTTCTAGAAAGTTGTCTTAGTAGTCCTCACCATTTTTGTAAAATAATGTATCAATAATTGTAATGAGGACTTATTTGGGTGTGAATATTGTCTAGATGGCAATATTTGTATTTAAACTCACAGTTTATATGTTGTATTAATAAAGTTATAGTTGTTTTAATACCATGTTATTGACGACTCAAAGTGGGTGATGTATACCTATTTTGGGGGCGTCACATATGGTCTGACTAGGATAAGTTCCTAAACTCATATGATTATGGCAAGTTCCTGAATTTTCAAAATGTGGTAAGTTTGACGAACTATATTCGGTATAAATCGGTTATAGTATAGGAAGCATTGATGAAGTTGAAAAGATGGTTTTGAGGTAGCCTTACCTCTACAGTTAGAGCGTATTCGTAATGTTTTTTATGTTTCGGTGATATGATCGAACAAGCCCGATTGCAATCATGTGATGGTTATGAACCATTATGGTTGTTGTTCTACTAGGAAATTTCTATCCAGATAGTTGACAGAAAAGAACAAATGTTCAGGAATGAGGTGATACCTTCTATGAAGGTGATATAGAGGAACCACATTGTCGAAGAGGCTATGTGGGAAATCGAAGCTGAAATAATGAAGAATTATCCTGAGTGATTTGTTTAGTCTGTGTCTTCGATTCTGGGGACAGAATCTTTGTAAGGAGGGAAGAATGTGACGATTTGATTGTTTGAGTTATGATTCTGGGGACAAAATCTTTATAAGGAGGGAAGGATGTAACAATCCAAGATTTTATTTGTAATTTAAAATATTTATTAAATTAAGTAAATATTTTATTGATGAAGTTGTTGTTTTGTAATCTAAAATATTTCTTAAATTGAATAAGTATTCTATTTATGTGATTGTTATTTGTGGAGATGTGTGAATTAAATTTATTAGATAATATTCTAAATTAAATTAATTTATAATTTAGAGAATTATAGCATAACATGAGATGTTATATTGTTATTTTGATATGTTATATTGTTGTCTTAATTTAATAATTTAAAATAATATATTGAATTATTAAATAAAATTATAATTAAATTATAATTTTGTAATATTTATTTAAGTGGAGTATTTATTTAAAATATGGAATGTGTAATTAATTTATTTGATTTAATGTGGATATGGAAATCTAAATAAATAATATGTGATTATAAATTATAAACTAAATTGTTTATTAAAATAAATTAAAAGAGTTTAATTTAGTTTTTCCCAAACAAGGCTTAAATATATCAAGTCTTTATTTTTAAGGACTTTTTTGCCATACAAAAGCCTTATGGCTTTTAAATTTTTAATATTTGAATTATAAATAAAATGAATTAAAATAAATCAAATAATATAATATATATTTATAATTGATAATGTATTATTGTTTTTATTACAACGTCGTTTATAGAAGTTTGATTTTGTGCGTTAGGTTTAGTGTGTTTTACGTAAAAGAAAATTGGCTTAAACCTAAGAAGAGAAGAAGGAAGAAAATATAGAGAAACTAAGAGAAACGACGGAGAGAATTGAGAGAAAGTCTGTGATTTACAGCAATTTTAGTGATTACCAAGCTAATTGAAGGTATTATTCGTAACCTTAATGTTATACGTTTATATATATGTATATATATGAGTTCTACGACATATAACTTCAAATTCTGTGAATTCATCTTTTTGAAATTATTGATATACAATTGATTACTTGTTATTGTATATGTTTGTGATGATTAGAACAAGTGTTTAGATAAGAATTTTTAAGCTAATTACGTTTAAAAGAAAGGAGTAATTACAGTATATGTATTTTACATATGGCTTGTGAAAAGTACCAATTTTAGTGGCCAATTTGTACGTTAATCTGTGAATTGAGGCTTGATTATGCTAGTTCGTTAAGAAACGAAGAAAGCATAGTTTGAACGAAGTGATTTGGTGAAGAATTGAAATCACAGTGATGATTTTTGTAAAGGATGTCAAAAATGGTGTTTTTGTTTGAAAACATGGAATTTGAGGAATTAAGTTAGTAAAAGTTGTTGCTAAATTGTTATATATTGATATATATGTGAGGAAACATGTTTGTAATAGTTTTATATCATTTGTTTGTGTTAATTTCACTGTTTTGTGGTGAAATTCGTGTTAGTTGGGCTAAAGTCGGCTACTGTTCATGCCGTTTCTTCCTCTGTCATTAGTACCGTGGCAATTGCCTTGCAATGTCAAAACAAAAAAATGGCGCACTGCTTAGATCCCTGTGTTATGTATGGCGCAATTGCCACCCTACAATCGATCGGAGGCGGTGACTTCTGCTCATTCTTTGTAGACTGGGATAGTGACACTATAACTTGGTCTAATGATGTGTTAACTTAATAAACATGGAATATGGAGGTTATATCAGAACCATGTCATGTCATTGATAATTTCAAAGTTGTAAAAGGTTTTATAAGTTAGGAATGTGATATGTTAGGACTTAGTGTACAAATTGAAGGGTGACTAAGTCTTGTGATGTTAGCACTTGGGGTTTCGGAAATGATCTTTAAGATATGGAAGGTGATTAATATAAAACCAATGAGTCTTGGGAAGACTTAATCACTTGATTGAATTTTAAGTTCGATTAAGGAGAAATATAGTATTGATTAATAAGAGTTGAAAATGTGATTTGGATGCTAGAAGTCTCATGTGAGACCCCAGATTTTATCAATAAAGATTTAAATTTTGTCAAAATAATTTTTAATATTATAGTGTGAATTTGAGATAATATTATAGTTGTGGGTAGTATTTATAAATTTTGCAAAGTATCAAGTGGTTATATTATATTCGATTGGTTCTGGAAATATTAGGTTTAGCGAGGGAATATTAAATGCACTACTCAATCATTGGTGGACCCCAGCAATGTAATTATTGTCGGATTGAGAAAACGACAAAAATATTTTATTGAAATAACGGCGGAAGTTTTACCGTGGTTCTTGTTGAACTACTCTTTAGTAAAAGTACAAAGAATACGTGTGGTTGCATAAAGACACCAGTATTGATTATTGATGCTTATGTGAGAAGTCACTCGGTTTGATTCCATTATTGTCGATTAATAATATGAATTATTATAATGATAATGACGCTTTTGTTTTATTCGTAATATTAACGTAATAAAATGAAACATCTTTTATATAAAATAGAATACTTTATTAAAGTTATTCTATAAATAGAATATATTATATTTTATTATGCATAGTGTTGCATAAAGTGTTTTGCATAGTATTGCATAGTGTTTGCATAGTAAAATATTTTTATATAAATAGAATATATTATATTTTATTTAAAAGATTTTTCTTTAAATATGGACCGGAGGATTAAAGTAAATCAATCTGGACCGCTCATGGATTAGTTACTATGCATTCCATTTTCCTATAAATAGAAGCTCATTCCTTCATTATTTTCTTACGAATTCATTGAAACTCTGAGAGAGAAATTATAGAGAGAAGTTATAGAGAAAATTATAGAAAGAAGAAGAGTATTCGCTACTTCACTATTTCTATATTCATTTCTTTTACTAGTAAGGGGTGTTATTCTTTCTTCTTGAAGAGAACTTCATTATTCCATTCATTATTATTCCGTTGAATAACTCCTGTAAAAGTGGCATACCCTATACATAACCTCAGATACGTGCATATACCCTATACTTGGTGAAATCCTTATGTTATTCCATTGCTTATTATTATTACATTGGAATAACTCAGATACATGCTATTTACCTATACTTGGTGACATTCTTCTATTATTCATTGGAACATCCATGCGTCAGCAGGTGTTTTACACCGACTGGTTCCGCTTTTTATTATTCTGTTGGAACATCCCGTCATGCGTGTGTTTTACACCGACCTAGTTCCGCCTTTATCGATCATTCTCGAATATCCTATCATGTGTTTTTACACCGGATCCGTTCCATCTTTATTATTCTCGTTGGAACATCCCAGCCGGTGTGAATTTCACCGACCGGTTCCGTTATTATTATTACTGTTGAATAACTTTTGTCTATGCGGCAGTACCGCATACATGGTGATTTCTTTTGTTATTCCATTCTTTATTATACCCAAATTGGTTAAAACTTTGACTTCTATACTCCATGAAATTAGTAGAATATCCTTGATATTTGCGTTTCATCCAATATCTTTCATGGAAATATTCTTCCGATCATTCTTGAATTTTACTCTCACGAAAATGAGATCATGTTGACAATTTGGACGTTAATAATTCATGGATTAAATAATTCTTGAACTTGTTTTATTGAATTACTATGTCATTGTCATCATCCTCATGTTATATTATGTTATCTTTGGCTTACGCAAGATAGATGAATTTAGTATGATTATGACCGAGGGATCATTCTTGTATAATCATGACTTGATATAAATGATGTGACAAAAGTCCTCGGTGGCTCAGTAATGCGGTGATGGAAAGTTTTTGGTATGATTATGACCAGGGTAATTCGGTATAGTCATGACCATTGATAATTTGATGAAAATCCTTGACCGTGGTACAGAGATGATTAGATGTGGTGGTTTATTTATTAAAATTTGAGTCTCGCCGATAAAAATTGATGAAAACCTTTTAAAACCTAAAAGATAGTAGACTTTATTCTCTACTTGACTCTTTTAATGGATTGCTTATTCCACTGCAGCTTAAACCGGTTGTCTATTGTATTTTATCGCTTAACATTGTTGAAGGCTAATGATAATTTATTACGCATTATCTTAGTCATAATATTTCTTCTTGGGCTAGTTGAGCTCACCCTTTCTTTCACTTTATTCTCTTCTTGAAATGAGAACATAGCCGGGACGAGCCGGGGAACGAAGTAATGGTCCGAGGATAGCATTAGTAGTCCTCACTATTCTCGTGAAATAGTGTGATAATAGTTGTAATGAGGACTCCTTTTGAGTTTGTATAATATCTAGTAGACAATATTTGTATTCAAACTCACAGCTTTATGTCGTATTGTACACCACATGCTTATATTAGTAAGTCGATTTGAATTTATGTACCATGTAAGTGGCGACCCAAGATGGGTGACGTATACCTAATTTTGGGGCGTCACAATTGGTATCGTAGCTTAGGATATGATCCCCGGCTAAGATGTGAGAATAGTACTAGGAGGGGAGAGCGGGAATTCCTTCGCTAGTATGACCTACCTAAATTTATTTGGTATTTAATTGGTCACGAGTATAGGGATAATATGTGATATGTTAATTAACCCTTATTTTGTGGCAGTGTTTGAAAATGGCATCCGAGAATGTTGAGAATAGCAATGAAGCACATGAGAGTGTTGATTCAGCTCAAACAAAAGGTAACGACCAACAACACGATAATAATCATACTGGTGGCAACGGCTATCAGAACAATGATAACCATCGTGGGGGAAATTATCATGCTAAGAATGGTAACCACTTCGGTGGTAATCATGGCAAAGATAATAGAAGTGGAAATTTCAAGAAGAGAAGGTCATTTAGCTCGATTTTGTCGTATAGTGAAGTCAAGTCCAATTTGGGATAGTGGCACCAAAGGCGGATCTGCATAAAAAAAAAGTCGGTGGTTTCGGGAAGAGCGTTTTTCGACTTCTCAAAAAGTGGGTAACCCGAACGAAGTTAGCACGGGTTAGTTAATTATAAATTCTTGCGAAGTCTATACCTTATTAGATACCGGTTCTACCCATTATTTTATCTCTCTTGCTTGCGTTCAACGTTTAAATTTAACTCCGAAGAAGTTAAACTTTGACTTATTGGTTGAAACTTCGTTAGTAGGAGCCTTCGTTACGCTTACTATTTTTAAATCTTGTTTAATTCAAATAAACACTTTCACGATCTTATCTCTTTGAAAATACTTGCCTTTGAGGTAATTTTTGAAAACGATTGATTAACTACTCATTATTCTTTTTTAAAGGTTGTTAGCTTTCATATTCCTAACCAACCTGTTATACGAATTCAAAGTAACCAAATCCTAAAGTTAATCACTGTTATATCAAGTTATAAGTAAAGAGCCCGATCCTTTCGTTGTTGACTTCCTTGTGTGGAATGCACCGAAGCCAGACTTTCTGTAGGCGACGTCGTGACTGAAGATGGCAAGTTTATAGGTATCATTGTGAGGTGCTATCTAGGTTAAGGGATAGAAGTCACAGTTGGTATCAATGTGAAGTACTATCCAAGTCTTGGATGAGAGTCACAGTTTTGAATGATATTTCTATTATTAATAAATTTCCTGGCGTATTCATGAAGACTTCTTAGCCTACTTAGAGCGTGAAATCGAATTTTGTATTGACCCCAGTACAAAAACCCATTTCTTAAACCCTCAAATATTTCTTCAACTAAAAGGATCTGTTTACGTGGTTTATGATGAAAGTCATAATAAAAGCATTGGACTAATGAAAATCATGGGTATATGAAGTATTAGTAAGTGTTATGATGAGTTATGTTGGTTATTATGTGAAAACATGAAAGTTTCTTAGAAATCACAAAGAGTTGAAAATCAGATTTTGGTGAAAAACGTAACATGAAATTCAATTGACCATATCTCCTATTATATTTTGAATTTTTGAATGTGGTCAAGTCCTAGAGTTAGATCTACGAGTTACCTAACTAATCCAAGTAGAATTACTGGAAAAGGTGTTGTAGATTTTTGTGTGTGGACTGATTTTAGCAAAGGAGGCCAAAGCTGTAAATTTCGAAAATGCTACTGTCCAGAAACTTTAAGGGCTGTTTCGGCCACTTAAATTATGAGAAAAATTCTGGCCTTTTGGGACATGAAGGTATATGGTATAAAGTATCTCCTGTCCAAAAATGAGCTCATTCTGACTTAAAATGAGCAAGTTATGACTATTTCAATATTTAGGTTTTTCCGATTTAAAACGCTATAACCTGGAGTTCTATAACTCCGATGACCATGAAATTTAAACTAGAAGCTCACGTTAACATGTGTAAGATCTTGCCAAGATTTGGGAATTTTGGAGTTAAACTTGAGGTAGCTAATTTCTTAAGGAATTAATTAGAAATTGATTTTTGAAAAATAATAAATGAATTTTAAAAATTCAGAGAAAATATATTTTCATTATGGGACTATATTATGCTAAATCCCAGAAAAGAAATATTTTTGGACTAATTTGGTATTTTTCATGAAAATAGTTTAGTTACGAACATATGAGTTAAATATGTTATGTGAAGTAACAAAGTTGAAAATAAGATTTTATGGCTAGAGAATCCTATATAGAGTATATGCATATTTTTTTTGATGAGGATTTGATAATTGGTGATGATATTTTATGAGTATGGCATTTTTGAATGATTAAATGCATTATATGGTAAAAGCGTAAACAATTGAGATAAATTGTTTATAAATTTAAGAAGTGATTAAAATATTATTATAATATTAATGTTATTAGATTATGAGATTATTAAGTGATTGATAACATGGGGATATTCTTGAATCTGGATAAATTATATTATAAATGTTTAATATTTATCCTTTATCTCATTTGATTGATTCTTTATATCATTATCCTCATGTTTATATTATGTTGAAAGTCATCTCATGGCTTCATAGTGCATAGATGGACTTGGTATGATTATGACCACGGATTATTCGGTATAATCATAACCAGTAATTGAATACACAATTATCTTTGGTAGTAGTGCATGGATAATTTGTGGTCGTGATACTAATGAATACACAATTGTCTTTGGTAGTAGTGCATGGATAATTTGTGGTCGTGATACTAATGAATACACGATTATCTTTGGTAGTAGTGCATGGATAATTTGTGGTCGTGATACTAATGAATACACGATTATCTTTGGTAGTAGTGCATGGATAATTTGTGGTCGTGATACTAATGAATACACGATTATCTTTGGTAGTAGTGCATGGATAATTCGTGGTCGTGATACTAATGAATATCCTTGGCACGTAGCAAAGCGGGGATGATTCGATGATATGGATTAATTATTGAAATGAGTCTCGAGAATGAAATATTAATTCATGGATGTGGTAAAAGTCATCTTTGGTAGTAGTGCATTGATAGACTTGGTATGATTATGACCACGGATTATTCGGTATAATCATGATAGTAATTGAAAACACGAATATCCTTAGCCAAGATGGTGCATGGATAATTCATGGTTGTGATACTATTAAGTCGAGTTTCAAGATTATTGGTTTTACTGATTATATATCTTTGGCCCAGAGTGCAAAGATGAATTGTTAATAAATATCTTTGGCACATAGTGCAAAAGATGAATTGTTAATGAATATCTTTGGTAGGATTGCAAAGATGAATTTAATGTTTTCAACGATAAAGGTATTCAAGGTATCCTCACCTTTTTATCATACCGTGTATCGCCCTAATTTCGAGGGCTAAATTCCATGGGAGGGAGATTGTGAGACCCCAGTTTTATCAATAAAGATTTAAATTTTGTCAAAATAATTTTTAATATTATAGTGTGAATTTGAGATAATATTATAGTTGTGGGTAGTATTTATAAATTTTGCAAAGTATGCAAGTGGTTATATTATATTCGATTGGTCCGGGAATATTCTTGTTTAGCGGGGAATATTCGCATACAATACTCAATCATTGGTGGACCCCTACAATGTAATTATTGGCTTGATTGAGAAAACGACAAAAATATTTTATTGAAATAACGGCGGAAGTTTTACCGTGATTCTTGTTGAACTACTCGGTAGTAAAAGTACAGTAATACGTGTGGTTGCATAATAGCACACGGTATTGATTATTGATGCTTATGTGAGAAGTCACTCAGTTTGATTCCATTATTGTCGATTAATAATATGAATTATTATAGCGATAATGACGTTTTGTTTTATTCGTATTATTATTACGTAATAAAATGTAAACATCTTTTATATAAAATAGAATACTTTATTAAAGTTATTCTATAAATAGAATATATTATATTTTATTATGCATAGTGTTGCATAGTGTTTTGCATAGTATTGCATAGTGTGTTGCATAGTAAAATATTTTTATATAAATAGAATATATTATATTTTATTTAAAAGATTTTTCTTTAAATATGGACCGTCAGATTAAAGTAAATCAATCTGGACCGTTCATGGATTAGTTACTATGCATTCCATTTTCCTATAAATAGAAGCTCATTCCTTCATTATTTTCTTACGAATTCATTGAAACTCTAGAGAGAGAAATTATAGAGAGAAGCTATAGAGAAAAAATTATAGAAAGAAGAAGAGTATTCGCTACTTCACTATTTCTATATTCAGTTCTTTTTACTGGTAAGAGGTGTTATTCTTTCTTCTTGAAGAGAACTTCATTATTCCATTCATTATTATTCATTTGGAATAACTTTTGTAAAAGTGGCATACCCTATACATAACCTTTGTATCGCCAGCATACCCTATACTTGGTGAAATCCTTATGTTATTCCATTGCTTATTATTCTCATTGGAATAACTTTTGATACGCTGGCTTACCCTATACTTGGTGACATTCTTCTATTATTCATTGGAACATCCTCGCTGCATGTGTTTTACACCGACTGGTTCCGCTTTTTATTATTCTCATTGGAACATCCTGTCATGTGTTTTACACCGGACTGGTTCCGCCTTTATCATTCTCATTGAATATCCTATCTGTGTGTTTTACACTTTGGATCCGGTTCCATCTTTATTATTCATTGGAACATCCTCGCTTGGTGTGAATTTCACCGACCGGTTAAAAGATTATTATTATTACATTGGAATAACTTTCTACATGCGCAATCACCGCATGCATGGTGATTTCTTTTGTTATTCCATTCTTTATTATACCCAAATTGGTTAAAACTTTGACTTCTATACTCCATGAAATTAGTAGAATATCCTTGATATTTGCGTTTCATCCAATATCTTTTCATGGAAATATTCTTCCGATCATTCTTGAATTTTACTCTACAAAGCAGTATCATGTTGACAATTTGGACGTTAATAATTCATGGATTAAATAATTCTTGAACTTGTTTTATTGAATTACTATGTCATTGTCATCATCCTCATGTTATATTATGTTATCTTTGGCTTACGCAAGATAGATGAATTTAGTATGATTATGACCAGGATCATTCTAAGATAATCATGACTTGATATAAATGATGTGACAAAAGTCTTCAAAGGGTTTTGTAATGCAGATGATGGAAAGTTTTGGTATGATTATGACCAGGGGTAATTCTAAGTATAGTCATGACCATTGATAATTTGATGAAAATCCTTGACCGTGGTACAAAGATGATTAGATGTGGTGGTTTATTTATTGTTTGAGTCTCAAAAATAAAAATTGATGAAAACCTTTTAAAACCTAAAAGATAGTAGACTTTATTCTCTACTTGACTCTTTTAATGGATTGCTTATTCCATTGCAGCTAAAACTGGTTGTCTATTGTATTTTATCGGTTTTAACATTTGTGAAGGCTAATGATAATTTATTCTCGCATTATCTTAGTCATAATATTTCTTCTTGGGCTAGTTGAGCTCACCCTTTCTTTCACCGTTCTCTTCTGTGAAATGAGAACATAGCCGACGACAGTCGAGGAACGAAGTAATGGTCCGAGAGGATAGCATTAGTAGTCCTCACTATTCTCGCGTGAAATAGTGTGATAATAGTTGTAATGAGGACTCCTTTTGAGTTTGTATAATATCTAGTAGACAATATTTGTACTCTCAATTTATGTCGTATTGTACACGACAGTTATATTAGTAAGTCGTATTTGAATTTATGTACCATGTAAGTGGCGACCCAAGATGGGTGACGTATACCTAATTTTGGGGGCGTCACATCTCATGTATGTGTTACTGAGATTTCAGATTCGACTTATGTGTTAGACCTTAAACTAAAGGTTATAACGTAACTAAGATGATAAGTGAATCTATGAGGTTAATGTATGTAGCTAATTGATGTGATAATCCTAATGGTACGTGTAGGACATTGGAGTACGTGAGTTGTAATTGTATAGCTTACGCAAGAGGCAAGTTCCCTAACTTTTGCTACTTTATTATTCAGAAATGTTACTTTTCACTGTTATGTTATACATATGTAAATTCTCTATCTCTAATCTCTTGTTTAACGATTTATTGTCATGCAAGTTCTCTTACCCTCATTTATTATTGAGTAAGTTAGTTAATCTTTGTTTCTTTATTCCAATCGAGATTACCTTGGTTATTCAAAGTCTGTAAATTTATTGTAAGAAGTGTGTTTATTCAGCTACTAATAACTGTTGTTTGATATTCGTTCCTCAATATCATAGTACTATCTTACATTATTGAACCGAACTCTAAGTTGTTTAGCAATTCTTTACCAATTCAACTAATCCTTAGTTGATGAATGTTCTAAACTCTAAATTACCCTTGAAGTCTACCCAAACCAAACTTCATTTGGTTTGTTTATGTACTCACACAACTTTGAAAGCATGTTGTCGATGATAACATTTGTTCAACTTAGAAATTGTTAATACTCAAGCTCTTATTGATTCATCGATATACCTTGTTCATGAAGATATTGTAATCAAACCCTTGAATAATTATTGGTTCTATCGATTCTCTTGGTTGATGATCGTTCTAAAATCTAGACTTCCTTTGAAGTTAATTCCCAACCAAACTTCCTTTGATAATCTAAGTTGAACAACCTATATCGATTATTTTAAAAAGCTACTGGATAACATTAAAATATTTCATGAATCATAATCCTTGTAATTTGATTTGAGATGTGATTACGAATGATGTAACAATCCTAATTTCAAATTTAAATTTTAAATATTTATTGAATTATCTAAATATTTATTTGAGGTGTTTATTGTTGAATAAATATTTTAATTGATGTTAATATGGTATATTTATTAAATTAAATAAATATTTTAGGCGATGTTGATGTGATTATTGTTATTAAATATTTATGAATTAAATATTTAATTTGGTGAATTGCAATATAACTTGAGATGTTATATTGTTGTTTTAATTTAATAAATTATAGTGGTATATTTAATTATTAAATAAAATTATAATAAAATTATAATTTTGTAATATTTATTTAAGTGGAGTATTTATTTAAAATATGGAATGTGTAATTAATTTATTTGATTTAATGTGGATATGGAAATCTAAATAAATAATATGTGATTATAAATTATAAACTAAATTGTTTATTAAAATAATTAAGGTAGTTTTAAATTGTTTTAACCCAAACAAGACTTAAAATATTAAGTCTTTATATTTTAAAGACTTTTTGCCAAACAAAGCCTTATGGCTTTTGGATTTCTTAATATTTGAATTATAATAATATAAATAAAATAAATTAAAATAATAAATATAATATATTTATAATCTATACGTTATATGTTATAACTGATTAGGCTTATTATGGCCATATCAGTTTTCTTTTATTATTACGCATACATGGTTATCAGTTTTGCGGGATTATACGCATTCTAGTTTTTCTAAGCCTAAGACTACAGAGAGCTTGAGAGAATTGAGAGGAGGTTCTGAGGATTTCAAAGCATCTTCAGTGTTTAGCAAGAATTAACAAGCCAATTAAAGGTATTTTGTCTAACCTTTGTATATATATATATATATATATATATATATATATATATATATTATATATATGAAACAATGGCAAAATTTTCTTATGTTCTGTGAAATCGAATTTGTTGAATTATTGATATATAACTGGTAATTGTGATTATATGTATTGATTATGTTTGAGTTTGTATGTAAACAAGAATTCGTATGCTAATTGCAGTTAAAAAGGAAGAAAAGTAAATTATAGTATATATTTGCTTGTGGCTTGTAAAAGTACTAATTTTAGTGGTCAATTTGTATGTTAATTTGTGAATTGAATCTTGATTATGCTAATCCATTAAGAAACGTAGATAACGTAATTTGAACGAAGTGATTTGGTCAAGTATAGAAATTACAGTGATGGATTTTGTAAAGGATGTCAAAAAATGGAGTTTTCATATGAAAATATAGAATTTGAGAAATTAAACTTGTGTAAGTTGTTGTTAAATTGTTCTAAGTGGTTGAATATGTGAGGAAACATGTTTGTGTTGGTTTTATATCATTTGTTTGTGTTAATTTCACTGTTTGGTGGGTGAAATTCGTGTTAATTGGGCTAAAGTCGACTCTTTGTTCATGCCGTTTACGCTTTATCTTCTTATTTGCAAAGTATTCAAGTATTTGCCAAGGCAATTTGGCAATGCAGCTATGCTCCCGTCCCAGAGCTTATGTATATGGGCAATTGCGCCATCCAATCGATCTGAGAGGTGACCTGCTTCTTCTTGCAGACTTGGGATAGCGACACTATAACTTGGTCTAATGATGTGTTAACTTAATAAACATGGAATATGAAGGTTAAAAGCAGAACCGTATCATGTCATTGATAATTTCAAGGTTGAAAATGATTAGTAAGTTATGAACGCGATATGTTAGGACTTAGTATATATAATGATTAGTAAATGAGTGTTGTGAAGGTTAACACTTGAAATTCCTGATAATTGTATAGTAGCAGAAGACTTGTGCTAAAATGATAAGTTTAGCAAGAAATGTGCATGTTATGGTAAGTTAGCATATCGAATAGGTATTGTGGTTCTAAACCTATGTGTAGGATATTGAGATGTCGTGAGTTGTAATTGTATAGCTTACGCAAGAGGCAAGTTCCTAACCTTTGCTACTTTATTATTCAACAAGGTTACTTTTCACTGTTATGTTATATTTATGCAAATTCTCTATCTCTAATCTTTTGTTAACGATTTATTGTCATGCAAGTTCTTTAACTTCATTTATTGTTGAGTAAGTTAGTTTATCTTTGTTTCTTTATTCCAATCGAGATTACCTTGGTTATTCAAAGTCTATAATTTTATTGTAAGAAGTGTGTTTATTCAGTTACTAATAACTGTTGTTTGATCTTCGTTCTTCAATATCATTGTACTATCTTACATTATTGTATCAAACTCTAAGTGGCTTAGCGATCCTATAACAATTCAACTAATCTTTAGTTAATGAATATTCTAAACTCTAAATTACCCTTGAAGTCAACCCAAACCAAACTTCCTTTGGTTTGTTTATGTACTCACACACCTTTGAAAGCATGTTGTCGTTGATAACATTTGTTCAACTTTGAAATTGTTGATACTCTAGCTCTTATTGATTCTTCGATATACCTTGTTCGTGAAGACATTATAATCAAACCCTTGAATAGTTATTGATTTCTATATGATTCAACCAATATTTGGTTGATAAGCGTTCTAAAAATCTAGACTTCCTTTGAAGCTAATTCCCAACCAAACTTTCTTTGGTTCGAACACGATAATCTAAGTTTTGAGATGAACAACCTTATATCGTGGATTATTTTAAAGCTACGTAATAAGCGTTAAAATGTTTAATTGTACATAGTACAAAGGGTTGATCACACCGAGTACGGAATGATGGTCCATATAGTCGTTTAGATCGTTAAAGGTTATAGTAGAAACACCATGAACCTAGGATATAGATGATGATTATAGTCTTTTAGACTGTTAAAGGTTAAAGTAGAAATATTTGAGAACCTAGAATAGAGTTTGTGGTCTTGTGACCCTCAGTGTATTCTTTGATGTTGTTATCTATTGTTAACTTAAACGTTCATTATTCCTTTGAACTCATAGTTGTTGAATTAAAGTTTCTTGTTCCGGTAAGAATACTTTACCATTGAAAGCTCCTTTAATTGTCATTCATAAAACGTTATTGTATATTATCCTTCTTGTGGGCAATTGTTTGCTCACTCTTGCACAAAAACAATGCAGATATGAAGTTATAAGTTTGAAGAGCTTTCTACAAGTAAGGGCAAGGACAAAGTGCTTTGATTAGATGACAACGTTTAATTTATCTTTTATTTATGAAGCTTATGTAATAGATTTATTTATGATCATGTTTTAATTTTTCCACGATGATTGTAATAAAGGTTAGATTACCAGGATTTATTTTAGATTATGTAACCCTTTAATGGGAGAGATTCATTGTTTAAACTTTTGAGTTTAATTATATCCTTTATTTATGGGTAGTTAGTTATGATTTAATTGGACAGTGAACACCAAATCTGTGGGATTGAAGTGCTCGGATTTGGGGGTGTCACAAGTTGGTATCAAAGCATTAGGTTATGGACCTTAGGCGGGGAAACCTTAGGTTATAACCTTTTAGGAGATCAAAGATATAGAGGCGTTAAACTCTTATCGAGTTCTAAGGAATGAATTGAGGGAAATTCATTGAAGATAAAATGATAAAAGACTTTTTGTGTTTATGTGTTAATGACTTATGTGCTCGCAAGTATTTAGGAGTAGCGATTTTTATACACATCAAGTTGTGGGGTTGTTAAAACTCTATTGTCAGAATGACTGACGAAGGAAGATAGGGATTAGGATCCCTGAGAAGTTCATACAGTCTGAGTATGGTTTGTATTGGGAAAGCCATACCCATTGTTTTCTAATGTAGCACGTGGGTATGAGCTTGAGTTTGAACGCAAGGATAAATGTGAAGTGAACAAGGTGAAGGATGAGTGCGAGGAGGGGGATTCCTCAAATGAAGTGTATGGTCATAACATTGAGTTATAAAAGAAGGTCGAGAAATTAGAAGGTCAAGCCGTAAAGCACCAAGCCACGTTAGCACAAGGAGATGTCGCGACTCAAGACCTTACTGCACAACTTGCGGATGTAGAATGGATATTAGCACAATCAGAGTATTAAAGAAGATAGTTATTAGCTAGGAATGAGATTGCGCAGGAATGATTTGGGGAAAAAAAAGTTAGCAAAGCGTGCGAGAGCTGAAGACGCGTGGGTGAAGGCTTCTAAACGCATAGATCGTGTTGAAGACAAGTTGAAGAAGTCCAAGAGAATGATGAAACATAGAATTTAATCTTCCAATCTCCTGACGATTCGTATCGTGGAGCAAGAGCGCAATGCAGTTGTACAATTTGGAATGTTCTTGTAGATTTCAAGAAAAAACATTAAGATTATTTATAAATCACGATGAAAATTAATGAAATGTAAATCCTGGCTTTTGAAATAAGTAGTGGGATATGATGAAGTAATCCTAGAATTTTATCATTTTAGGATAAATAATATAAATAGCAGTGAGACTGTTTTATTTTGTGTTGTATGATAAATGAATAAATACATCATTGTTTATTAAGATATGTTATGTGTGGTTTAAAAGTGGTTGTAATAAGCTTGAAAATTTTAATGTGTGGATGAACGATGATCTAATAGTTCGAGTTTTAAACAGTAAGATGCCGCCTAGAAGAAGACAACAGCGTCAACAGAGACCCGAGGAATATGCATACAATAGGGAAGCTAACGCAAATCCAGTGCCACAATTGGTGAATTTTCTGGTGGGAGCACTAGCAAATCAATTGAATTTCTGGCTATATAATCAAATCTCGATGTTCCAACCAAATTCATTCACAATGTAAATTTGGAAAGAACGATTGACGTGACGGGGAAGGTAATACGCTAACATATATAATCAAGAGCGTAAGGAAAGAAGAGTGAAGATGATAAGGTGGGAGATAGCCATACCGGTAACGCTCGGAAAAGAAAGTGGAACAATGGTATCGACGCTGAAAATCAGCAAGGGAATGAAAAGAAGAAGGTGGAGGCATGTAGCAACTGCGGAAAGAAACATGTAGGTGTTTGTTTGAAGGGAAAAAGGGTGTGCTTTAATTGTGGTTTGAAGGGCCACATTGCACCAAAGTGTTCAAGACCGAGGAAGGGAGCCTGCTTCACGTGTGGATCAAAAGAGCACTTGGCTCGAGGGTGCCCAAAGAAAGCGGTAGGAAAAGCAAGTGGAAGCAAAGGGGGCAGTGGCAAACTGGTTATTGTTGAATCAGCTTTGCCGTGTCGACCAACCAAACAATCAGCCAACATGACGATCCAGGACGCAATGCAAGGTATGGTTCTGATCAGTTATTTGTATGACTGTGTGTTATTTAATTCAAGTGCCACTTGTTAGTTTATGCATGAGGAATTCATTCAGGAACTAGATTCATTTCGGGGAGAGTTACACTATTCACTTGTTAGTGATGTCAATGGATTTATTCCCGATTTGATTTATGAGACTCTGAGGAAGTCAAAGGTAGTATTTTATTCTTTTAGTTGCACCTGTGATGTCTCTACGAGATAGTACATGAAATTTTATGTTGTATAGCGATGCATTATACAATATGTGAGGCTGTGTGGGTAGGCGGAACTGCAGGGTCACCTTATATGTATCGCGTTAGTTAAAATTTTTACGTGAAAGGATATCCGACTCAAGATCCAGAGCTAGAGGTAGTAGTGGTTGCCCTGAGGATTTAGAGGTGTTATTTTGGAAAGTAGTGTGAGATATAAACAAACCATAAGTGTCTAAAGTATATTCCCGCATAGGAGTATTTAAGCATGTGTTTCAAGTGATAATTGAAGTTGTTCAAGGATTATGACTACAAAATCCTAAACGAACGTGATTGCCGACGTCTTAAGAAAAAGGGTTGGAGTTATTTTTATTAATTGTGCAAGATGGGTTCATAATAGAAATGACTAGGCGGTGGTAGGATATATATATATATATATATATATATATATATATAAAATGTCAGAGGAGAAGCTATTTAGATGGAAAATGGTACAGTTTTGGTAGACAGAGTAAAGGAAGAGAAGCTGCAAGATGAAGGTGTCAAATTCATAATCGATATTGAAGGATAGTTGAAAGTAGAAGGAAGAAACTAGATTTCGCTAATACCATGAATTGAAAATGAAGTTTGCATAAAATTTATATGTTGAATCAACTAGGAAGCACGAGATTATATATTGCCTTCGATAATACTATTTGTGGCAAGATATATCGATAGAATTTGTGGTATGTCAAAGTTAGCATTTTAGTTATCGAACAGTGTGTGAATTTATTTGCTAACGAAATTGTTTTAAGGCACGGTGTCTCAGCGTCAATTATGTCAAATCGAGATTCACGATTTACATTGAATTTCCAGAAATGGTTTGCAAGAACGTGTGGAATGCAATTAGAAATATGTATGTCATAACATTTGCAAATTGATTGCCAAAATAAAAGGAAATCCAGACATTGGAAGGCATGCTAAGTGCACGAGAAGTTTTCGATAACGTCATACGAGGTATCCACATTAAGCAAGTTATGGGCAAGTTAAAAATAATTTAAGAGTAAGGTAATGCCAGGTGGGATTTCAATTGAGGACTCATATGGTAATTAAGTCGTACATATTTTTGTATGGGCATAGGTTTTGTGCGTATACTTGGTTTATCACATTGATAATCATTGGAATATCGGTATTGCGCTATCCATGTATATGTGGTGGAAATGAGATTCTTTTCTCATATATGTATTTGATAGTTAGAGGATATTAAGAGTAGGATCGGTTCTTAAAACTAAAGCATATGGTAAGTTCGTGACTCATAATCATATGGTATGTTTTGAACCCCTCAGCAAATAAACGCCTATGGTCTGACTAGGATAAGTTCCTAAACTCATATGATTATGGCAAGTTCCTGAATTTCCAAAGTGTGATAAGTTTGACGAACTATATTGGGTATAAATCGGTTATAGTATAGGAAGCAGTGATGAAGTTGAAAAGATGGTTTTGAGGTAGCCTTACCTCTACAGTTAGAACGTATTCGTAATGTTTTTCATGTTTTGGTGATATGATCGAACAAGCCCGATTGCAATCATGTGATGGTTATGAACCATTATAGTTGTTGTTCTACTAGGAAATTTCTATCCAGATAGTTGACAGAAAAGAACAAATGTTCAGGAATGAGGTGATACCTTCTGTGAAGGTGATATAGAGGAACCACATTGTCGAAGAGGCTACGTGGGAACTTGAAGATGAAATAATGAAGAATCATCCTGAGTGATTTGTTTAGTTTGTGTCTTCGATTCTGGGGACAGAATCTTGGTAAGGAGGAAAGAATGTGACGATTTGATTTGTTAAGTTATGATTCTGGGGACAAAATTCTTGTAAGGAGGGAAGGATGTAACAATCCGGAATTTCAAATTTAAATTTTAAATATTTATTGAATTATCAAAATATTTATTTGAGGTGTTTATTGTTGAATAAATATTTTAAGTGATGTTAATATGGTATATTTATTAAATTAAATAAATAGTTTAGCTGATGTTGATGTGATTATTGTTATTAAATATTTATGAATTAAATATTTAATTTGGTGAATTACAATATAACTTGAGATGTTATATTGTTGTTTTAATTTAATAAATTATAGTGGTATATTAAATTATTAAATAAAATTATAATAAAATTATAATTTTGTAATATTTATTTAAGTGGAGTATTTATTTAAAATATGGAATGTGTAATTAATTTATTTGATTTAATGTGGATATGGAAATCTAAATAAATAATATGTGATTATAAATTATAAACTAAATTATTTATTAAAATAATTAAGGTAGTTTTAAATTGATTTAACCCAAACAAGGCTTAAAATATTAAGTCTTTATATTTTAAAGACTTTTTGCCAAACAAAGCCTTATGGATTTTGGATTTCTTAATATTTGAATTATAATAATATAAATAAAATAAATTAAAATAATAAATATAATATATTTATAATCTATACATTATATGTTATAACTGATTAGGCTTATTATGGCCATATCAGTTTTCTTTTATTATTACGCATACATGGTTATCAGTTTTGGGGGATTATACGCATTCTAGTTTTCCTAAGCCTAAGACTACAGAGAGCTTGAGAGAATTGAGAGGAGGTTCTGAGGATTTCAAAGCATCTTCAATGTTTAGCAAGAATTAACAAGCCAATTGAAGATATTTTGTCTAACCTTTGTATTATATATATATATATATATATATATATATATATATATATATAAAATAAAAATTACTTTATGTTCTATGAAATCAAATTTGTTGAATTATTGATATATAACTGGTAATTGTGATTATATGTATTGGTTATGTTTGAGTTTGTATGTAAACAAGAATTGTGATGCTAATTGCGCGCTAAAAAGGAAGAAAAGTAAATTACAGTATATATTTGCTTGTGGTTTGTAAAAGTACCAATTTTAGTGGTCAATTTGTATGTTAATTTGTGAATTGAGGCTTGATTATGCTAGTCCATTAAGAAACGTAGATAATGTAATTTGAAAGAAGTGATTTGGTCAAGTATAGAAATTACAGTGATGGATTTTGTTAAGGATGTCAAAAAATGGAGTTTTCATATGAAAATATAGAATTTGAGAAATTAAACTTGTGTAAGTTGTTGTTAAATTGTTCTAAGTGGTTGAATATGTGAGGAAACATGTTTGTGTTGGTTTTATATCATTTGTTTGTGTTAATTTCACTGTTTGGTGGATGAAATTTGTGTTAATTGGGCTAAAGTTCCATCTTGTTCATGCCGTTTACGCTTCTGTCAGTATGCCAAAGTAGTTGCTGCTTGCTAAGCGCCAAATAAGGCAAAAATGCGCAAAGTTTGCTTGCTATCTTACGTTCGAGAGCTTATGTATGGCAATTGTTTGCGCCATACAACGATCTGAGGCGAATGACCTGCTGCTGCTTTGTCAGACTTGGGATAAATGACTATAACTTGGTCTAATGATGTGTTAACTTAATAAACATGGAATATGAAGGTTAAAGCAGAACCGTATCATGTCATTGATAATTTCAAGGTTAAAAATGATTAGTAAGTTATGAATGTGATATATTAGGACTTAGTATATATAATGATTAGTAAACAGGTGTTGTGAAGGTTAACACTTGAAATTCCTGATAATTGTATAGTAGCAGAAGACTTGTACTAAAATGATAAGTTTAGCAAGAAATGTGCATGTTATGGTATGTTAGCATATCTAATAGGTATTGTGGTTCTAAACCTATGTGTAGGATATTGGAGTACGTGAGTTGTAATTGTATAGCTTACGCAAGAGGCAAGTTCCCTAACATTTTCTACTTTATTATTCAGCAAGGTTACTTTTCATTGTTATGTTATGCTTATGCAAATTCTCTATCTCTAATCTTTTATTAACGATTTATTGTCATGCAAGTTTTTTAACTTCATTTATTGTTGAGTAAGTTAGTTTATCTTTGTTTCTTTATTCCAATCGAGATTACCTTAGTTATTCAAAGTCTATAATTTTATTGTAAGAAGTGTGTTTATTCAGCTACTAATAACTGTTGTTTGATCTTCGTTCTTCAATATCATTATACTATCTTAAATTATTGTATCGAACTCTAAGTTGCTTAGCGATCCTTTACCAATTCAACTAATCTTTAGTTAATGAATATTCTAAACTCTAAATTACCCTTGAAGTCAACCCAAACCAAACTTCCTTTGGTTTGTTTATGTACTCACACACCTTTGAAAGCATGTTGTCGTTGATAACATTTGTTCAACTCAGAAATTGTTGATACTCTAGCTCTTATTGATTCTTTGATATACCTTATTTGTGAAGACATTATAATCAAACCCTTGGATAGTTATTGATTTCTATATGATTTAACCATATTTGGTTGATGAGCGTTCTAAAAATCTAGACTTCCTTTGAAGCTAATTCCCAACCAAACTTTCTTTGGTTCGGAACCTGATAATCTAAGCTGAGATGAACAACCCTATATCAGGGGATTATTTTAGAGCTACACAATAGCGTTAAAATGTTTGTGCAATACATAAGACACAAAGGGTCGATCACTTGGAGTACTAATGATGGTCCATATAGTCGCTTAGATCATTAAAAGGTTATAGGAGAAACACCTGTGAACCTAAGACATAGATGATGATTATAGTCTTTTAGACTGTTAAAGGTTAAAGTAGAAATACTTGAGAACCTAGAATAGAGTTCGTGGTCTTGTGACCCTCAGTGTATTCTTTGATGTTGTTATCTATTGTTAACTTAAACGTTCATTATTCCTTTGAACTCATAGTTGTTGAATTAAAGTTTATTGTTCCGGTAAGAATACTTTACCATTGAAAGCTCAGTTAATCGTCATTCATAAAACGTTATTGTATATTATCCTTCTTGTGGGCAATTGTTTGCTCACTCTTGCACAAAACAATACAGATGAAGTTTATAAGTTTGAATAGCTTTCTACAAGCAAGGGCAAGGACAAAGTGCTTGTTTAGACGATGATGTTTAATTTATCTTTTATTTATGAAGCTTATGTAATAGATTTATTTATGATCATGTTTTAATTTTTCCGCTGATGATGTAATAAAGGTTAGATTACCTGGGATTTATTTTAGATTATGTAACCCCTTTAATGGGAGATTAATTGTTTAAACTTTTGAGTTTAATTATATCCTTTATTTATGGGTAGTTAGTTATGATTTTATTGGACAGTGAACACCAAATATGTGGGATTGAAGTGCTCGGATTTGGGGGTGTCACAACAAAGGGCTGATCACCTGGAGTACGGAATGATGGTCCATATAGTCGTTTAGACTGTTAAAGGTTATAGTAAAAGCACCTGTGAACCTAGGACATAGATGATGATTATAGTCTTTTAGACTGTTAAAGGTTAAAGTAGAAATACTTGAAAACCTAGAATAGAGTTCGTGGTCTTGTGACCCTCAATGTATTCTTTGATGTTGTTATCTATTGTTAACTTAAACGTTCATTATTTCTTTGAACTCATAGCTGTTGAATTAAAGTTTATTGTTACGGTAAGAACTCTTTACCATTGAAAGCTCAGTTAATTGTCATTCATAAAACGTTATTGTATACTATCCTTCTTGTGGGCAATTGTTTGCTCACTCTTGCACAAAACAATGTAGATAAAGTTAAGAAGTTTGAAGAGCTTTCTATAAGTAAGGGCAAGGAGGACAAACTGCTTGATTAGATGATAATGTTTAATTTATATTTTATTTATGAAGTTTATGTAATAGATTTATTTATAATCATGTTTTAATTTTCTGCTGATGATTATAATAAAGGTTAGATGACCTGAGATTTATTTTATGTGATGTAACCCTTTAATGGGAGATTGATTGTTTAAGCTTTTGAGTAAAATTATATCCTTTGTTTATGGGTAGTTAGTTATGATTTAATTGGACAGTGAACACCAAATTTGTGGGATTGAAGTTCACTGATTTGGGGGTGTCACAATAACTTGTCATCTCAATTATTGATTTAATAATATAAAATATTATAACAATAATTGAATCAAATAACATGAGATACTATGCAGTAATTATTGTAGCAATAATTGAATAAAACTGAGTGACTTCTCACGTAAGCATCAATAATCAATACCGTGTGCTACTATGCAACCACGCCAGACATCGTACTTTTTATCACCGAGTATTTCAACAAGCTTAATCTGGTAAAACTTTTGTCGTTATTTTTTATAAAAGATATTTCTATCATTTTCTAACTCCGGCTAATAATTCCGCTAGGGCTCCACCAATGATTGTGTTGTCGCATTTAATATTCCTTGTTAAAACGAATATTCTCTGACCAATTGAATATTTTATAACAACTTGCTTGTGGCGCCCCCAAAACAGGTATACATCACCTATCTTGAGTCGCCAAATACATGGTACATAAATCAAATACAAACTTAATTATACAACTGTCGGGTAATATACGACAAAACATAGTTGAGAGTTTAAACAAGAATATTGCCTTCTAGACAATATCCACTCTCAATGGAGTCCTCATTACAATTATTATCGCACTATTTCACAGAATAATGAGGACTACTAAAGCCATTTATCCTGGACCATCACTCCATTTCCCGACTCGTCCTAACTATATTCTCATTTCCAGAAGAGAACAATGAAAGAAAAGGGTGAGCTCAACTAGCCTAGTAAGAAATATTATGACTAAGATAATGCATAATAAATTATCCTTAGCCTTCAATAGTATAATAACTGATAGAATATAATAGACAACAAGTTTTAGATCAACAACTGCAGTGGAATAAGTAATCCATTAGAAGAGTTAAGTAGAGCATGATATCTACTATCTTCGATGATTTAAAAAGTTTTTTTATCAACTTTATCGTTGAGACTCAGCTTAATAAATAAACCACATCATCGAATCATCCCTGCACTACGGACCAAGGATATTCATGTAATCATCAATGGTCATGATTATACCGAATAATCCCTGGACATAATCATACCAACAACTGTCCATCAATGCACTACGGGCCAATGAGGACTTTTACCACATCATTTATAACATTACGGGTCATGATTATACCAAATGATCCCTAATCATAATCATACCAATCAACAGTCCATCTATGCACGTAAGCCAAAGATATTCATCACAATATAAGCGTGAGGATGATGACAATGATATAAGAATTAATCAAACAAAATCAAGGATAAATATTAAAGACTTTAAATTTATCTAGAGTTTAAAAATATCCAAATTTATTAACAATAGAAATATCATTCAAAACTGTGACTCTCATCCCAAGACTTGAATATCACGTCACATTGATACCTATCAACTTGCCATTGTCATTCACGGTGTCCCCTACAGATAGTCTGGCTTCGGTGTATTCCAAGACTTGGAAGTCACCAGCGAAAGGCTTGGGGCTCTTTACCTATGGCTTGGTATGACAGTGATTGACTTTAGGGTTTGGTTGCTTGAATTTCCATAACAGGTTGGTAAGTAATATAAAAGCTAACAACCTTACAAAAAGCATGATGAGTAGTTAACCAATCGATTCCTAAAATCACATCAAAGGCAAGAATTTTCAAAGAGATAAGATCGACAGGCAACGTGAAAGTGTCGATTTGAATCAGCAAGATTTATAAATAATGGAGGTAACGAAGTTTCTACTAACGAAGTTTCAACCAATAAGTCAAAGTCTAACTTCTCTGGGGTCAAATTTAAATGTTGAGCGCAAGCAAGAGAGAGATAAAAGAATGGGTAAAACCCAGATTCTAATAAGGTATGACTTCAAGAAGAATTTATAATTAACTAACCCGTGCTAACTTTGTTCGTTACTCGCTTTTTGAGAAGTCACAAAAACGCCTTCTTGAAACCACGTACTTTTTTTTGTTCAGATTCGCCTTTGCCACCACCATCCCAAATTGGTCTTGACTTTGGTGCACGACAAAATCCAAGCTAGGTGACCTTCTTTGTAACATGCTTTGGACTGCATCGTGCAGCTTGGACTGATATGTCCCTCCCCTCCGCATTTGAAGCATACAATTGGTGGTCGTTCTCCTTCCTTGAAAATGGGTGTTGGTGCTGATGTCTTTCCATCGTTGTTGAACCTTCTCTTCTTGAAATTTTCACTCCTATTATCTTGGCCATGATTACCACCGAAGTGGTTACCATTCTTGGCATGATAATTTCCCCGATGGTTATTTATTGTTCCGATGGCCATTGCCACCGTGGTATAATTATTATCGTGTTGTTGCTCGTTATCCTTTAGTTGGGCTGGCTCATTATCGCCCTCCAATAACTGAGCCCTATTCACTATATCTGAATACAAACACAATTTGTGAGAAATGAGGTATTAACGTATTTTGGGTTTCAAACCTCTTAGAAACATTCACGTCATTTGCTCCTCATTATTGACCAAATGGGATGCAAACCGGGATAACTCCGCAAATTTAGCCTCGTATCATGACACTCTGGCCATATTGTTTTGCTCCAACTTGATAAAATCCACCTCCTTCATATGATGAATATTTTCGGAAAGTACTTGTCATTGAATGCCTCTTGAACTTCTCCCAAGACATCTTGAGTCGGCCAGTCGAGTAATGCTTTTACATATTCCCACCCAAAGAATCGCCTCTTCACGTAACATAAAGGTGGCGAAGGAACCTTTTGCTCCTCTGAGCATTCCAAGACATCAAATATCTTGGTGATCTGCTTTATCCACGTCTCCGCCTTAAGTGGTTCTGGCTTTCCCAAAAACTCCGGTGGTTCCAGCTCCTTGAATTGCTTAGCGGTGACCAGCCGAGAGTTGCCAGTGTTTCCACCTGCATTTTGAATAGGAGTCTCTCTCGCCTGATGTTACATGAATTACATAAAGCCTCTGAACATCCCATCGTTCATCATCTGATCGGTGTTGTTGTTTACCTGAGGATTATTGTCTTCCTGTTGCACATTATCCTTGGTATTGATCGTTGGTGACTCAATGGTCTCATGTGCTTCATTGCTGATCTCAATATTTTCAGATGCCATTTTCAAACACTGTCACAAAACAAGGGTTAATTGACATGTCACATATTATCCATATACTCTGACCGACCAATTAAATACCAAATACACTTAGGTAGGTCATACTAAGCGAAGGAATTCCCGCCTCTCCCTCCTAGTTCTTGTCTCACATCTCACCAGGATTATATCCTAAGCTCGATACCAACCGTGGCGCCCCCAAAATGTATATACATCACCCATCTTGAGTTGCCAAATACATGGTACATAAATCAAATACAAACTTAATTATACAACTGTCGGGTAATATACGACAAAACATAGTTGAGAGTTTAAACAAGAATATTGCCTTCTAGACAATATCCACTCTTAATGGAGTCATCATTACAATTATTATCACACTATTTCACAGAATAGTGAGGACTACTAAAGCCACTTATCCTGGACCATCACTCCATTTCCCGACTCGTCCCAGCTATATTCTCATTTCCTGAAGAGAACAATGAAAGAAAAGGGTGAGCTCAACTAGCCTAGTAAGAAATATTATGACTAAGATAATGCAGAATAAATTATCCTTAGCCTTTAATAGTATAACAACTGATAGAATATAAATGACAACAAGTTTTAGATCAACAACTGTAGTGGAATAAGAAATCCATTAGAAGAGTCAAGTAGAGCATGATATCTACTATCTTCTATGATTTAAAAAGTTTTTTATCAACTTTATCGTTGAGACTCAGCTTAATAAATAAACCACATCATCGAATCATCCCTGCACTATGGACCAAGGATATTCATGTAATCATAAATGGTCATGATTATACCGAATAATCCCTGGTCATAATCATACCAACAACTGTCCATCAATGCACTACGGGCCAATGAAGACTTTTACCACATTATTTATAACATTATGGGTCAAGATTATACCGAATGATCCCTAATCATAATCATACCAATCAACAGTCCATCTATGCACGTAAGCCAAAGATATTCATCACAATATAAGCGTGAGGATGATGACAATGATATAAGAATTAATCAAACAAAATCAAGGATAAATATTAAAGACTTTAAATTTATCTAGAGTTTAAAAATATCCAAATTGTCAACATGATACTGCTTTGTGGAGTAAAATTCAAGAATAATATTCATGTATCAAAATTAATTTGGACAGAAAAGAAATATATTTTTCGGGTGAATAGTACCCCGTGAATAGTACCATGTGAATAGTACTTCGGGAATAGTACCTCGTGAATAGTACCCCGACATAAAAAGTACCCCAAATACCCGAGTGAATAATATTCGGGTGAATAGTAATTGGGTGAATAGTAATTCGTGAATAATACTCCGGCATGAAAAGTGCCTCGAATATCCAAGTGAATAATATTTGAGTGAATAGTAACCGGGTGAATAGTAACCCATAAATAGTAACTCATGAATAGTATTCCATCATGAAAAGATCAATAATTATCAAGAAAGCTCATAATAATATTTCCATGAAAAGATACTGGATGAAGCACAAATATTAAGGATATTCTACTAATGTCATGGAGTATAGAAGCCAAAACTTCAACAAAATGAGTATAGAATTCAAAATCTGAAACAAAATAATATTACTTACATACTACAGAGTATGGAAGAAAATATTATTTCAAGCGAATATTGAACAAAAATAACATCCCTTGAATGAAAATAATATTCCAACGAATATTTGATGAAGATAATATTCCTACGAATATTGAACGAAGATAATATTCTTTATGAATATTGAACAAAAATAATATTCATACGAATACGAAAAATAATATCTCTTCAGAATATGAAATAAATAATACCCCTTAGCTCAGAAGAAGACTGGATACTGGAATAGTGAAGTAGCAGACTACTCTTTTTCTTTCTCTCTATAGCTTCTCTATCTATAATTGCTCTTGTGAGTCTTAGTGAATTGGTGAGAATGAAGGAAGAATGAGCTTCTATTTATAGGAAAATATAGTTTCGATAATTGCACGTTTTGGGGCTCGAAATATTATTGTATAATGCCTTCATCTTTTCCTTCATTTTTAATTTAATCCTGCAAGTATTATCAAACTTGCACCACCTCCCCTAATAGTACATCATGTGAATCAATAGTACAATCATGTGAATCAATAGTTCAATCATGTGAAAAAAATAATTACAGTATAGTACCTTCATCTATACCTCCATTTTTAATTTAGTCATGCAAGTATTATCAATCTTGCACCACTTCCCCTAATAGTACATACATGTTAATCAATAGTACACACATGTGAACACATAGTTATAAGCATGTGAATTAATAGTAATTAATTGCTCATTTATCCGATTAATTACCCGATTGGTCAATATAACTTCCAGATATCAATTATTATCGAAATAAATGTCGATTTCCACTAACACTAAAAATCCCAACACAATGGAACTATCAATTTCATCTTTAATCAACACGAACTTATTCATCATTAATATTATAACTCACAATATTTAACAACCAGGTCATTCCCAGGAAAGAGGGGGCTTTTCGATAGGGATTTCTCCTTATTGGGGCGCAATTAGGTGACCAATTATTACCCACAACTATAACATTATAACAAATTCACACCTTAATCTTCAAAAATATATTTTGATAAAAATTAATCTTTATTTATGAAAGTTGGGGTCTTATAACCTTGATCCGACGGTTAAGATTAGTTTGTGCTATTTCCTGATGATCGAACGGTTATGAGTTTGGATCTGTGTGCTTCTTTCTGATTGGTTGAGGCAAATGGACACAGATAGCCTTTAAGTGAACCGTAGGATGAGTTGCTTTAATGAACGACTCAGATCAGGGGTGATATAATTTTATATAAATGTGTAATATATGTTATAAAATGTTATTTTGATAATAAAAAATAACAAATACTGAAAATTTTGATAATATAAATATATTTATATAGTAAAATTATTAGTATAGAAAAAATATATAATCAAATATAATAATAATTTTTTTATAAATAAATAAAAGTAATTTAAGGTATTTTATAGTATAATACATATTAATAATAATACATACTTAATTAGATAATATATATTGATAAATACATATAATTATATATATTGTAATAATATATATATATATATATATATATATAAAAAAAGATATTTTATAATAATTATATGTATACTGAATAATAACATTAATAATATATATATAAATCAAAAAAATTATATTTATATTATAAAAGTAATAATTTTTTTGTTTTTTATAATATGTCAGAAGAAAAATTGTAGATTATTTATGAGATAATATCTAACATTCCTAAATCAAGAGTAATTTACAAAATCTATCGAACTTAATGGTTTAGTAAATATATGAGCAATATGTAATTTTATGTCAATATGTTCTAGTTTAATAATGCCATTGTTTACATGATCACGTAAGAAATGATGTCTAACATCTATGTGTTTTGATCTAGTATGTAATACAATATTTTTACTCAAGTTTATAGCGCTTGTATTATCACATAAGATTGAGACACAATTAAATTTTATATTTTAAGCAGCGAGGATCTGTTTCATCCACAATATCTGTTCACAACAACTATATATTAGGCTTCGGTGGTTGTAATAGATACTGAGTTTTGTTTCTTAGAGAACCAAGAAACTAAACATCTGCCTAAAAACTAACAGGTGCCACTTGTACTTTTTTGATCAACATAATGTCCAACATAGTCAAAGTCTGAAAAATAAACAAGATCAAATGGTGTCGTACCTTTAGGATGCCATAGACCTATGTCTGTAGTTCCTCCAAGATATCGAAATAATCTTTTTATTGCAACAAAATGTGATTCCTTAGGGTTTGACTAAAATCTAGCACATTTGTAGACATTAAACATAATTTCAGGTCGACTAGCTGTGATGTATAGAAGACTACCAATCATTCCTCTGTATTTCTTTGTGTCAACATTTTTTCCATTTTCATCAGCTGTTAGTTTATCAGTGGTTGACATAGGAGTATTAAGAGGTTTGACAAACTCAAAACCAAATTTCTTAATCATTTCTTTATAGTATTTGGATTGAAAAATATGAATACCTTTTTCTCCTTGCTTGATTTGCAGTCCTAGAAAGAAATTTAATTCTCCCATCATACTCATTTCAAATTCCTTACTCATGCTTTCAGAGAAATCATTACACATTGTCATGTTAGTAGAGCCAAAAATGATGTCATCAATATAGATTTGTAAAATAAGGATAACATCATTTTTATATTTAATAAATAGAGTAGTATCAATGGTTCCCCTTTTATAACCATTTTCTAGCAAGAATTTGCTTAACCGTTCATACCATGCTCTGGGGGCTTGTTTTAGACCATATAAAGCTTTATGTAGTTTACACACATATTTAGGATAATTAAAATCTTTAAAGCCAGGGGTTGTTTAACATAATCTTCCTCCTCAATGACGCTATTCAGAAAAGCATATTTGACATCCATTTGAAATCGTTTAAAATCTTTATAGCATGTAAAAGCTAATAACATACGTATAGACTCAATTTTAGCAACAAGAGCATACATTTCATCATAGTTAATTCCTTCAAGTTGATTGTACCCTTGTGTAACTAATCTTGCCTTATTACGTGTTCCACTTTCATCTAACTTATTACGAAAAACCCATCGAGTTCTAATAATGAAAGTTTCCTTGGGTTTAAGAACTAATTCCCAAACTTTGTTTCTGGTGAACTGTTCAAGTTCATCCTGCATAGCAATTATCCAATCTTCATCAAGCAACACATCTTTTATAGTTTTAGGCTTAATTTGAGATAGAAAGAACAGATGATCGACTAAGTTTTGTGCTTATGATCTAGTAAGAATTTCTTTATCAATGTCACCAATTATATTTTCTAAAGGATGATTTTTAATAACATGTGATTCTTTGGGTAAGTCATTTAGCTGAGGATTGTGATTTTCAAGTGGATTGATATTGACAGGTGGAGATGTATTATCTAGCTTTAGTTCCTCTATATTTTCGAGAATATCCTCAATGACAACATCATTATCTTCTAGCTCTTTATATTTGGGAGGGGGTTTAGACTCATTAAAGATTACATTCATTGATTCTTCAACGACTAGAGTTCTTTTATTGAAAACCCTTATTGCTTTGCTATTGAGTGAGTATCCCAAAAATATCCCTTCATCAGTTTTGGATCAAATTTCACTAGATGTCCTTTAGTGTTTAGAATGAAACATTTACTCCAAAAGACACGAAATTAATTTATTTTTGGGGTTCTTTTGTAATAGAGCTCATAGGTTTTTTTAAGTAAAATTTGTCTTAATAAGACTCGATTTAAAATATAGCATGAAGTTTCTATAGCTTCAACCCAAAAATATTTAGGAAGACGATATTCATTTAGCATAGTATTGGCTATTTCTAGTAAGGTTCTATTTTTTCTTTCAACCACACCATTTGATTGTGGTGTATAGGGAGTAGAAAAGTTATGGCTTATACCATGCTCATCACAAAACATAATGAAATAAGAATTGTCAAATTCTCTTCCGTGATCAGACCGAATATAAACAATTGAGCTTCCCTATTGATTATGAATTTTCTTGGATAATGCAGAGAAGGAGTTTATCGCTTCATTTTTGAATTTTAGAAAATTAACCCATGTGAATCGAGAATAGTCATCAACTAAGACTAGAATGTAAACATTACATCCCATGCTTTGTTTAGGGATTGGTCTTACTAGATCCATATGTAAGAGTTCTAAAGGTTGAGAGGTAGACACTGTGAGTTTAGGTTTATGAGATGTATATATTTGTTTTCATAATTCATAGGCCTCACATACATGATCTTTTAGAAATTTCAGTTTTGGAAGACCTCGGACATGTTCTTTCAAAGATATGTTATTTATTAGTTTCATGTTAATGTGTCCTAACCTACGATGCCAAAGCCATGGATCGTCAATGGTAGATACAAGACATACATTGTCTAGGTGAGAGAATGCATCTATGTTACACGTGTATACATTTTGAATTCTAGGACATAATAAGACTAGCTTACCGGATTGATCAAATATTGAACAATTATGAGGACTAAATGATATTTTAAAGCCACTATCACATAATTAATTGATAGACAGAAGATTGTACATGAGTCCTGTGACTAGTTGAACATTATAAATTGTTATGTGTTTATTAATAAGACTCTCAATTCCAATTATTTTACCTTTGTTGCTATATATCTCCAAAAGTTACTTTACTATAGTTTGTAGCGTGTAAATTATTCAATTTTGATTTGTCTTCTGTCATTTGTCTTGAAAAACCGCTATCAAGAAACCATATATTTTTGCTAGATCTGACTGCAAGACATATCTGCAATATATAATGGTTTCACAAATTGATACCCTTTAATAAGAAGGGTCCTTTGGGTGAGTTCTCCATTTTGTATAAGGATCATTGGTATTTTCCTTTACAAAAGTGGGTATAGGATAATAATTCTCAGTAGACATAAATATTCTATGAGTAACAAGTCTATAAGATGTATTTTTGTATCATGAAATGTTTTGATAAATGTTTATAAAAGATCTTTCATTTTTCTAATGATAGGAGTAGTGTAAGTTCCTTTTGGTACCCAAATAATCTTTCCTTTTTAGTTTCCCATTTTAGTATTGCATGTGCGGATAGAATGGCCATTTCTATTACAATAAGAGCATTTAGTAAAATGAGATGTCTGACCTTTTTCTTTGCTTTTAACATGTTAGAGTCCTTTATCTTTCGTTTTACTAAATTCTCCAATATATCCTAATCTTTCTTTATTAAATCCATATTTTTGTTGATTAAGCATGACATTAAGGTTTTCTTTTCATTTTGTGAATTTAATTACTGTTGAGTTTAAATCATCATGTTCTATAGTCAACATTTTAATTTGATCTAACAAAGAAGATTCTTCACTTTATTTTTATAATCCTATTTTTAGAGATGAATTTTCAACCTTGAGTGTTTTGATTTCTTCACTTAACTATTAACTTAGTGTTTGAGAGTCTTTGATAAGAATAACGAGTGTAGAATTTTCAACTTCAAGATTTTATAATAAGTGTTGAATTTTCTATTTCAAGATCTTTGTTTATTTTTCTTAATTTTTATAATTTTCTTTTTTAACATAAGTTTTTCTCTGAAGAATCATTATCTACTTTCTCATTTTCTTTTTCTTCTTTTAAGGTTTCATTTATTATGATCAAATTTGAGTTTTCTATTTCAAGATTTATGCTAGTCTTTATTAATTTTTCTAATGAAATTTTTAGTTTAATAAAGTCTTCCTTAATGATTTCATTATCTTCATATAAACAATTATATGCTTCTTGTAATTTATGATGTTCTTCATTTATATTATCTAAACTATGTGTGGTAAATGTAATACTAGGTAATTGATGTTCTAAATTTACCTCAGATTTTGGTGATGACTCATAGATTTGCAATTTCCTCGGTTTGTTCGTCAATTCCTTCATCACATAGATCCCAGCCTTCTTCAGCTACTAGTACTTTGTTGTTGACTAGTTTTGGACAGTCCTTTTTGAAGTGTCTAGGCTGATTACATTCAAAACATGTATTTGAATTCTCATTGGAGCTAACATTTCTGAAATTGTTGTTGTTTGCTCCATGTGCTTTTTGCTTGAAGACCTGTTTGCCTTTGAAGTTGTTGAAGTTGTTGTTGGTCTTTAGAAAGCCTTGGCCATATCTTTTGGCTTTGCTTTGGATTACTCTCCTGAGTTGTCTTTGTAACGAATGAGAATTTTGTGTTTAATTTTAAATATTTATTGAATTAAATAAATATTTGAGTTAGTTTATTTATTAAGATAAATAAATATTTGATGAAATTGTTGTGTAATAATTTAGTTAAGTGTGTGTATTAACTAAATTAATGTATTGTAATTTTATGGATCAAGATTTAATTTAATGAAATAATTAAATTAAATTAATTATTTAATAATTATAATATTGTGTAATGGTGTTATTTTAATTTAATTGATTAATAGAATTAAAAGAATGATTAATTTAGAAGGTTAATATTTATTAAATAAATATTAAGAATTATGTTGGCTAAATAAATATGATGTGAATAATTAAGATTGTAGTTAAATAAAGGGGTGACAATTATATACTATATGGTAAGTGAATATTAAAATAAATTAGAAAACCTAATCTAAAGTGCAGCCAAACAAGGCCTTGTGGCTCTTGGATATTTTAACTGATGAAACCCTTTATTTGTATAACTGATAAACGTAGTATTATATGCATACATCAGTTTTGGTTTTTACGTACTATTATTCCAAGAGGCTGAGAGTTAGAAAAAAAACAAAGAGAAAGGGAGAGCTTGAGAGTGTTCTCTGAGAGATTTGAGCAACAAGGTTGAAGGTTCTAAGGAGAGGGGGGATTAGACAGACCACTCTAATCATCTTTGCTAAACATAAAATCAAAGGTAATGTTACAATTTTAGTTCTTTGTAATTAGTTTTGGCAAAGAATTAGGTTGAATAAGTTTTCTATAGTTGGTAGTGATGAGCAAATTGATAAATAAATGTTATGCATATAATGTTGGATGTTTATAATATGATAGTTATTGAACTAGAAACTATTTTCAGTAAGTAAATTCATGAAATCATGTTTTAGAATGGGGATTTTTGCGTTCTTGAGTTTACTTTTGGAAAAAATGAAAATTTGGTTGATAATTTGTTATAATGATTGTTATGTGTGTTATAGATGGTTTATATTATGTTGTATATTTTTTACAAACAATTTTGGAATATCAAATTCACGTGTAGTCATGTTTAAGAAGAATAAATTGGTTTTTGGATGAGTATGTACTAAAAGGCTGATTTTAGAGTTAAAATTTATGCTTGAATTATATGGTAATCTGTAAATTGGTTATTGATTGTGTTAATACATTGAATTATGAAAAGAATGCAATTCGCATGGTTTAATTTGGTTAAGAAATGAAGATTTGGTGATTGATTACGCTAAATGTGTTGAAAATAGAGAAAACAACAAAAACAGCAAAAACATGATTTTAATCCTTTAAATTTGGTTGTTTATGTTGTTAGAAGTGTAATATGCATGCTTAGTGATGTTGTTAATAAGTTTATAGCTTCTGGGTTTGTGGAATTTCTGTTTAGTTGGAGAAAATTGGGTTGTTTGGGATGAGCTGTGAAGTAGGGATACAATCTGCAAGTTTTTGTTTACGTCTCGATGCAAATTGTCTTTGGTATCAAAGTCGAAAATCAAGCAAACAAGACCGCTAAGTTTTCTAGAAATTGAGCACCAAAGGCATTCTTGTGAGCAGTTAAAGGCTTAGGGTAGCACAGTTGGCTCTCTCCTGAGCAGAAACATATTTTTTTTAGTTTTCAGTCCATGACATGTTGGCCTAACCTAGTTTAATGTTCATGATAATGTGTTAAACATGTAATGAGGTTCTAAAATAGATTGTAAACTTGTGTTCAATGATTTCAAATTATAAAGTTAATAAGTTGTGAAAAACTTAGTTTGTTATTTGTTTAAGTCTTGAGATGTGGTTTATGAGTTATGTTGCTATGTTAGACTTATGATTTTAGATTGGTGATGTGATATTAATTTAAAAGTCAGAACTTGAATTATGTTAACAAGTTGGATTTAAATGAGAACTAAACATATAGGGTTAATGTTAGTGTAACTAATCGGTATTGCGATTTCAATGATATGTGTAGGGTTTTTGACGAACATGTCTTATAGTTGTATAGCTTACGCACGAGGAAAGTTCCTAAACCTTATTTCTTTACGTAGAGCAAGATCTTTATCCTATCTTGTTTATTATTGTTATGCAAGTTTCTAAATCCTACTTTTTATTGAGCAAGTTTTCTAATCTTAAACTTGTTAATATTGTGATTATAACTGTTCAAGTTCCTATCCATTGATTCTGGTTAATGAAAAGCTTAAATTTATCATTAATTCGTACCAAACTTTCTAATTCTTTTGAAGATAGTACATTGAATATTCAATGCTTTATTCAATTATATATTATTATGAGTCAATCTTTGATTCAAACCTTGTAGTTCAATATCATTTTATTGTACCGAACCTTGAAATGGTTAGTGAATCTTTATTGATTTGACTACTCCATAGTCAATGAGCGTTCTAAAATTCTAGAACCATTGTTAAGCTAATCCAAACTAAACTTTCTTTAGTACGAAATCCTAAGTCAAACTGAGATGAACAACCCTATTATAGGGGATTATTTACGCGTTAGTGTTAAGATGTTTGTGCACATTACATGGTACGAACGGCTGATCCCCCTAAATAAGAGAGGAAAGGTCCATATAGTCTGATGACTGTTAAAGATTGAATTAGAAATGCTTAATAACCTGGGACATAGTTCGTGGTCTTGAGACCCTCAGATATATAAATCGATCTAACTTTCTAATCTTGATTAAAAGGTCGAGTTCTACATTATTCAGTATTAATTGTCTATTCTATGATGTTATTATTGTCAACATTATATTTGTGAGCACTTGTTTACTCACTCTTGCATATAAAATGTTGTAGCTAAGGTTGAAAGATCAGACGAGTTGTGCACTAGTAAGGGCAAAGGCAAAGCTACCAAGTGATGAAAACTTGGATTATTTTATTTGAAAGAATTTATGTTATGAGACTTATTTATTTATGTGATATATTCCGCAAACTTATGTAATAATTTAAGGTTAGATTACTTGGGATTTGTTTTAAGTTGATGTAACCCTTTAATGGGGAGGATTATTGTTTAAGTTATTTAATTTATGTCTTTATCCTAGATTACGGGTAGTTGGATGTGATTGTTTTGGATAGTGAGCACCAAATCCTGTGGGAATAAAGTATCGGGATTTGGGGCGTCACAGTCTTGATAATAGAGCAACTTCGTTATTATCTAGACTTAGGAGTTCTTCATTTAATTCCTCATCATCACTTTCTTGATCTACTAGTAGAGCTTTGAAAGCGATTCTTTTCTGTCTGAGATCTTTATCTGATCCTGCTTTTTCAACTAACATGTCGAATTCATGGGCACAAAAATTTCCAATGAAGCTATCAAGAGGATATGTAGTTAGATCTTTCATTTACTTGATGGTTGTAACCTTCATTTTTCATACAGATGGAATGGCTTTGAGAATTCTTCTGTTTTTCTCATTAGTTGTGTAAGCTTTTCCCACTTATTCCAGTTTATCAATGATTCTGGAAAAACGTGTTTCCATATCAATGATTTTTTTACCTTCTTCCAACTTGAAACTCTCATACTCTTGGATTAGAGCATCTTTTATGGTTTCTTTGATATGATTGGTTATTTTATAGGTTACAATCAATTTTCCCTATATTTCTTTAGCATTCTTGCAGTTTCTAATTCTTTTGTATTCTTTTTCTATGAGATCACTGGTTAACACTTGTTCAGCTTTGGAGGCTATATTCATAGTCTCTTCATCTTCGGTGGTGAATTCATCAGCATCTTTCTCAACGATCTTTTCATCTTCAACTTTTGTGGAAATTTTTACACCTCGTTCTATTGCCAGTCAGATTTTAATTCCTTGTGACTTAGCATAGATTTTGAATTTATTTTTCTAGGTGGCAAAGTTTGTGCCATCAAATAGTGGAGGTTTGGACATTAACAATCATTCTCCGTAACCAGTAGCATTGTAGGCCATAGATGGATCTACTCTTAGATATGCCTGTATATACTTAAGAAACCTGTGACACCCCCAAATCTGGGTACTCCAATCCCACAGATTTGGTGTTCACTGTCCAATCAAATCATAACTAACTATCCATAAACAAAGGATATAAATAAACTTGCAAGCTCAAACAATAAACCTCCCATTAAAGGTGTGACACCCCCAAATCCATGTATCTTCCAACCCGACAGATGGTGCTACACGGTGCTACAGTTCACATATACATTCAATTGAAATAACGCAAAAGAGTTAATATGTCTTCTATATATTCCAAAACAATATTCCCTTTCCCAGGTTCTTTGTAACCATTACATATGTTCTTTGTTATAATATCAAATAATGGAAACATTCATACTATACTATTTCAAAGATAACTTATTTGTTTGCCTTAGCCTTCCCTTTATCCTTATTGGATCCTTCAGGTCGTTCGGTCTTAACTGTATTCATATGGTTCAAGCAAGAGTGAGCATAACTAGCTCAACAAGTATGACAATTTCATATAAGAAACAGGCTTAAATCACATGAATCATATATCTTCAATAACTGAATCAATAGTTATGAAGTACTATAGATAAATCAAAATAGCACTTCTCCTTCTTTAAAACATTTAACAATGAACAACATTAGTTGAACATTGATTTTGGTCCAAGAGCTTGAGCATTTCGTTCTTTCTTTGAAAAGGACAACCCGACACCAAGTCCGTAAGTCCGGTATATCTTACGAGCACGTCTAGGTGATCAGCCTATAGTTGTGACGCCCCCAAATCCTGGTCCTCTGACCCCGGTTCGGTTATCACGATAAAATACAAACATCCACCTTTAAAAAACATACGATAACTAAAATGCGAATATAATAAACGTACGTCGTTCATTCAAAAGGTGTTACTAGTCCCAAGATACGATAACCTTAATATCATCTTACAAATATACCCTAAAATAACATTAGAGTTCATATTACATAATAGTAATTTAATCTAGCATGAGGTAAAGTCTGCTCCTTGCCATTATTCTACATCTTTCCTTTACCCTTGTCCTTTCCTGAGGTCTTGGGCTTAGCTGCAATATAATTAATGATATAGCAAGGATGAGCAACAAGTTTAAATACAACAATAAGGATATATCATGATGAATGGAAAAATATCTGGCAATGGATTCAACAATATGAATATCTGAAGGATTCAACAATATGAATATCATAAGCAAAGATAATGATTTCTTTTAGAATAACTACTAGTCAAGTAGACTTTGAACTATAACACTCCAATGTAATCAATAGCTAATTGACCCTTTGTTATCGGTTACGTATAAGTACTTGAGGGGATCACCTCACGCATTTCTGTGTATATGCATAACATTTAAATCTACTCTTTGTATCTTATATTAGATACCTGGTACTCCCCTATCATAGAAAGGGGTGTTCTTTCAGTCTAAGAATCCTTACCCTCAATAGATTTAGATAGATTTTATAAAACTTCATACGCTTGTCTGACCGAACAAAGGTTCAGACTCTATCTCACACAGTTCAAGAATTATTGAACTTTAAATGATGTACAAGTCCAAGACTGTACGAACTCAAGTGCACTAAGTGAGAATATCAATAATATCGAAGTGGAATAATTGTAAGATAATTAAACTACTTAATAGCATGCTTGGAAATAAGATTCAAGCTTAAATGAATAACTTTCAATTCAACAATAACCTACTTAATACAATATGAGAAGGAAGAAACTTTCACAACAAACAAAGTCGTGTAAGTTAAGAAACATTGCAACACATTAAAATAGTGTTCAGATACTTGCTCAATATAAATTTGAGTAAGGTTAGGGAAACTTACTCAATAAAAGTAGGGTTCAAGGAACTTGCACAATCAAAGAGTGAAGTTCATAGAAAACTTGCTCAATAATAATTGGAGTAAGTTTAGGGAACTTGTCTGTTTGCTCAGCTACAAATAATTCTAGCTTTAATTAACTTGCGTCGACACGACCTAACGTTATCAAGTCGATCATTTCAATTAGTATGTGTAAACTAGTATGAGTCTACACTTAAAAGAATCATGTCATCACATAGCATGCTTCTCAACACATTATATGGCATATTGGTCATATATTACAAGGTAAAGAAATCACCTAAGCATGCCTTGAATTTCAGAATCAAAAATAGAATCTATTCATGACTGCAGGATGGCGCAGCTACGCATGGTCTAGGCTTAGGGACGGCGCAGCTGCGCTGTCCCTTGGCCAGACCAAGGTTGAGCTTCTGCTCTCCTGACCTCACACCAATTACACATATATTTTAACATACGTACATGTTAGAGTTTCACATATAACACATGACCATACTTGAATTCATTTATTCAAGTTTAACTTACACTTTATATGTCATTAAAACATAAAAAGGTCTTGTAATCATTTGTGCCTTACAACTCGATCATTTAATACTCAGTAGTCATGCTTGTATATAGATAACACATGTATACTTTACTCGCATAGTTCATTTTTTTTTAGAAATTTTGTTTTTATAACTATGTGTGAATAAGTGAAAACCATACATTAACCAAATGATGTTCATGCCAATGTATCTATAGGCATAATGAGTCCTAATATACATGCTTGCATGGTCATAACGTACTTTACTCATTTCTTGGTGACATTAGTTTTCTCATTCTAACTTTCTTTGAATTTTACACTAAGTCAACTTAGCTTATACAAGGCACCTTAACATATAACTCTCATGCATTCACATCATATTTTCCAGCCACATATGCATGCTCAAAAGGTTAGAACTTACAAGATAAAAGTCTTGGCCAAGTTTACTTTGAAAAGTCTTAAGTTTCTTATCTTTGAAATAGTCTAATATTTCAATCATATATGCTAGTGTGTTCAATCACTTTAGTCTTGCATTTCATGTCAATATAAACCATATTATCTTACTCATAAAGTCAGAATGATCACATGATGTGTTCGTGACAAAGTTTATTTTTGAAATCACAAATCTCATTTCAAGACCACAAGTGTTGTGTCCATTGTAGGTACTAACATGGTTATACTTGTTCATACTACATGCACATGCTAATGTGTGTGCTACAATAGTTTACAAGCTTGCTCTAACTAAGTGTCAACAAGTTAGCATAACAGAAACATAACAAAACACATCAGTTCGATGCGTCCAAGGCAAAATTGTGTTACACCCTAGTACCATTAGGCGTAGAATACTGCTATGCCGTAAATCGATTTTTACTGCAAGAATGCTACCGCACCCTAGTTCAATTAGGGCGTAGCTGCGCCATGCCTGCATCAGAGATAGTAACTTGCTCTGTTCTGCAGAGCATCAGACACCCATACTATTCTTTGATTTAAACATGCTTATTATCATCATTTAAGAGTTTAAACATGTAAGCCTACTTCCTAAACACATCATGGCATGTTAATTCACATCAATTGACATGGAATTTCAAGTAATTTCTATCATTTGACCAAGACCCAATTCAAGAACACAAGTTAAGATTTTATACCTCTTGGAAATAAATGAACCTAGTTTCTTCCCTCTAAAATTGCTAGCCTCTTCTATGGACAATCCACACTCAAACTATAATTATCAGTGGTTTCACACACAAACAAAACAATGTAAACTGAAAATGAAGCTACCATTTATAGAAGGAGTTTGAACTGGGAATTAGCTTTGCATGAAAGGTTGTGACTGGAATGTATAAGAAGAATACATTGGTTCTTAAGGGGTTGCTCAACCACCCACCATCAGCTACCTTCCTAGCCAATAATCACAGACTTGGAAGTTACGTATATAAGGTGTAGGTTACTGTTCATGTACTGGGAGGTCACTCATTTTGGGACAAAAATCCAATCTCAGCAACAAGCTTGGTTTGGTTACTATAATTCCCAAAATGTAATCTTAATGTACAACATTTACCATATTAGGAAATTTAGGGATTAATTAGATACTCACATCACATAATCCATGTATATTAAATACACGCAATTAAAATAACACAGTTATTTAATTATTTTTGTGTTAAGGAATCACATGGTATTTCTTGAACTACTTGATAATCCATATCAACATAATGTACCTTTATCCATATGATTTATTAATGTTACACATACAACAAAGTGTTCCATTTCATTTTCTACAGTAGGAACTAACTGTCTCAGACTTGATGTAAGACCCCAACTTTTATGAATAAAGAATAATTTTTCTCGAAATTTATTTTTGAATATTATGGTGTGGATTTGATATAATGTTATAATTTTAGGTAATATTTACAAATTTTGTAAATTAAGTAAGTGGTTATGTAATATTCGATTGGTCGGGGAATATTTGTTTTAACAGGGAATATTCGTACGACGACACAATCATTGATGGACCCCACAACGGAAGTATTGTCGCAGAGGTAGCAGCTGAAAAATTTATCCTTGAACTTGTTTTATTGAATTATTATGTCATTGTCATCATCCCCATGCTTATATTGTGATGAAAGTCATCTTTGGCTTACGTGCATAGATGGACTTGGTATGATTATGACCAGGGATTATTCGGTATAATCATGACCGTAATGTGACGAATAATGTGTTAAAAGTCCTCATTGACCATAGTTCATTGATGGACAAATGTTGGTGTGATTATGACCGTGGATTATTCTTGGTATAGTCATGACCATTGACGATTACATGAATATCCTTAGCCGTGATGTAGGGATGATTCGATTTTATTTATTAAGCTGAGTCTTAGCATTAAAGTTAATGAAAAACTTTTTAAATCATAGAAGATAGTAGATTTTATGCTCTACTTGACTCTTCTAATGGATTGCTTGTTCCGCTGTAGTTAAACTTGTTGTCTATTATATTCTATTAGTTTAACATTATTGAAGGCTAATGATAATTTATTCTACATTATCTTAGTCATAATATTTCTTACTGGGCTAGTTAAGCTCACCCTTTCTTTCACTATTCTCTTGGGAAATGAGAACGTAGCCGGGACTAGTCGAGGAACAGAGTGATTTATCCGATGATAGCATTAGTAGTCCTCACTATTCTGTTAAATAGTGTGACAATAAATGTAATGAGGACTCTATTGAGTGTGGATATTGTCTAGATGACAATATTCTTATTAAAACTCTTAGATTATGTTTTGTCGTATTTTACACGACTATTGTATAGTTAAGTTGTATTTGAATTTTGTACCATGTATTTGGCGACTCAAGATGGGTGATGTATACCTGTTTTGGGGGTGTCACAGTTGGTATCAAAGCTTAGGGATATGATCCCTGACTAAGATGTGAGATAAGAAGTAGGAGGGGAGAGACGGGGAATTCCTTCGCTAGTATGACCTACCTAAGTTTATTTTGTATTTAATTGGTCGGTCAGAGTATATGGATAATATGTGATATGTTAATTAACCCTTGTTTTGTGGCAGTATTGGAAAATGGCAGCTGAAAATGTTAACAATGGAGTGAATGAGATCGCGGAGACACCTCTAATCACCAACCGGAATAATGTAATGTTAGGCAAAGAAGGAATTAGAGATATCCATGTGGTGAGTGAAGAATTGATAGTTGCACCCGAGATAGTCGTAGAGGTAGCAACAGAGGAAGAAGAGGTATCTGAGGAGAATTTATTAGAAGAATTTTATGATCAAAATTTAGAATTGCAAAATCGTGTTCATGAGTTAGAAGAGCAGGCTGAAGAACGGCAGGCGGTCGTGGAACAAAAGGATGCAACAATTCAAGCTTGTGTTACCTGATATGTGATGCTTGAACAGAAGCACTCTTTGGCAAAGTATAAGATGATAAAGCTGGAATCTGAGCTGAAAGAAGAAACAACTAAACGAGAGAGAATGAGTGATGCATGGGTAAAAGCCGCACGACGCGTTGATATTGTGGAAAGAGATGTCCGATCTAAGAAGGCTAAAATAGATGATATGTATTTCTCTTTTTGGACAACAATTGAGAGAACCCCACCATCGAGTTTTGAATTACCCTAAGATATCATGGTCAACCCCAATTTGATATGGATCAAAAATTAATGATTCAGATCATGAAATAGGAGTATGATGAAGCAGTTGAGGGTGGAATATGCCCTATAGAAAAGTCAATTTCAATGGTAGTGATGACACTAAATGCTACCCCAGACAAGTCAAAGCGGGTTGTTCAAGGAAGAGCGGTTGTCATGACTTCCTAACAAGTGAGGAACCAAAATGAAGTTATCACGGGTTAGTTAATTATAAATTCTTGCGAAGTCTATACCTTATTAGATACAGATTCTACCCATTCTTTTATCTCTCCTATTCTGAGTCGCCAAATACATGGTACAAAATACAAATACAACCTTAAATATACAACATGAGCTGTGAGTTTTAATACAAATATTATCTTCTAGACAGTATTCAAACTCAAAATAAGTCCTCAATACATTTATTTTCACACTATTCCGTAGAATAGTGAGGACTACTAATGCTATCATCTGGACCGTCACTTCATTCCCCGACTAGTCCCTGCTACGTTCTCATTTCCTGAAGAGAACAATGAAAGCAAAAGGGTGAGCTCAACTAGCCCAGTAAAAAATATTATGATTAAGATAATGCAGAATGAATTATCGTTAGCCTTCAACAGTGTTAAACCGATACAATATAACAAACATCAAGTTTAATCAGAATGAACAAGCAATCCATTAGAAGAGTCAAGTAGAGAATAAAATCTACTATCTTCTATGATTTAAAAGGTTTTTCATCACTTTTATCGCTGAGACTCAGCTCAATAAATAATTCACATCATCCCTGCACTACGGTCAAGGATATTCGTGTTTTCATCAATGGTCATGATCATGCCATAAAACAATTCATCTTTGCACCCTTGGCCGAAGAGAATCCATAGCCATAATCATACCAAAAACTGTTCATCAATGCACTACGGGCCAATGAGGACTTTTTCCACATCATTTGTAACATTACAATCATGATTATACCGAATAATCCTTGGTCATAATCATACCAAGTCCATCTATGCACTACAGGCCACAGATGACTTTCAACATAGTATAAGCATGAGGATGATGAAAATTCAATAAAACAAGTTCAAGAATAAATTTTAAATATTTATAAATTAATTTATCCAGGAACCAATAACGTCCAAATTGTCAACATGATACTGCTTTGTGGAGTAAAATTCAAGAATGCTCAGAAGAATATTTTCATGAAAAGATACTGGATGAAGCGCAAATATCCAGGATATTCTACTAATTTCATGGAGAATAGAAGCCAAAACTTTAACCAACTGAGTATAATAGAATATATGAAACTGCAAATGGATTTTCGCCCGCCTTGCGCAGAATCCACGTAGATGCATCATTTCCACAAGTTAATAAGGAATGAATACAAAGGATCATTCACCATGCATGCAGTAATCAATATGTATGCATTATTCCAATGTAATAATAAAGAATGGAATAACGTAAGAATTCACCATGCATGCGATAGAATCGCATGCATAAAAGTTATTCCCAATGTAATAATAAAGAATGGAACTAGGTCATACGTAATTCGCACCGGCATGATGTTCCAATAGAATAATAAAGAATGGAACCGTGTAATGCATAATTCGCATGCATGCATGATGTTCCAACAAAATAATAAAGAATGGAATAACAACAGAATTCACTGTGCATGCGATACAATCAAGACGCATGTGTTATTCCAATGTAATAATAAAGAATAGAATAACATAAGAATTTCACCATGTATGCAGGTATTGCAGATGTACAAGTTATTCCAACATAATAATAAAGAATGGAATAACAACCCTTACAAGTATTGAAAGAAAATAACTCTTCTTCATAATACGAAAGAATAATACCCTTTACCTTATAAAGAAGAGTATTTCTACGGTAGTAGAGGGGGGATATAGTTGAAGAAAATCTTGCACTATTTTCTACGCCAAAAGCTTTCTTAAACTCTAAAGAAATACACTCAAGATTATAGAAGAAGAATTCTCCGAATTTCTCGTGTGTTTTCAATTCTAACTAAGCATCCTATTTATAGGAGAATGGAAAGGATACTATGCAATAAAATATAATATATTCTATTTATAATATATATATATATATATATATATTTTATTTAAAATCTAATAAAACAAATAACTTTATAAAAGTATTCTGCTTTTATATAAAAAATTTTACTATGCAAACACTATGTAGGCACTATGCAAACACTATGCATAATAAATATAATATATTCTATTTATAATCAAATAAAACAAAACTTTATAAAAAGTATTCTGCTTTTATATAAAAAAAACTTACTATGCAACCACTATGCAGTACTATGCAAACACTATGCATAATAAAATATAATATATCTATTTATAATAAAATAAAACAAAACTTTATAAAAAGTATTCTGTTTTATATAAAAAGTTTTCTGTTTTATTACATTTATAATAATAATAAAACAAAATTTATATATATATATATATATATATATATAAACTTCCGTGATTTCCCAGATCCCCCCCCCCCCATTTTTCTTTCATGGGCCCCACATGTGGGCCCACCTTTTAAGAAATTTCTACTGATTATTTTGAAAAATGGGTAAATGGGGGTCCAACAAATACTTCATAAAAATCTCCTCAATATTTTTAACAACATTTATCATCATTATTATAATTCATAATATTTAACAAACAGGTCGTTCCCAAGAAAGATGGGGCTTTCCAATAAGGATTTTTCCTTATCATGCCGCAATTAGGTGACCAAACCTCTCTCGATGTAACTTCTGACATCGTTAATATTGCAAATAATAATATTACTAACTTTGTCGCCTCAATTATTGATTTAATAATATATAAAATATTGACAATAATTGAATCAAATAACGTGAGATACTATGCAACAATTCTCAGAGCAATAATTGAACAAAACTCGAGTGACTTCTCACGTAAGCATCAATAATCAATACCGAAAGTGCTACTATGCAACCACGCCAGACATCGAACTTTTACTACCGAGTAGTTCAACAGTTTTAACGGTAAAACTTCCGCCGTTATTTTCATAAAAATATTTTTGTCGTTTTCTCAATCTGACAATAATTCTGTTGTGGGGTCCACCAATGATTGTGCCGTCATATGGATATTCCCCGACAAAAAAAATAATATTCCCCGACCAATCGAATATAATACAACAACTTGCATACTTTGCAAAATTTATAAATACTACCCACAACTATAACATTATCTCAAATCCACACTATAATATTAAATAAAAATATTTCAAGAATATTAAATCTTTATTCATAAAATTTGGGGTCTCACAGAAAATACTTGCCTTTGATGCGATTTTAGGAATCGATTGGTTAACTACTCATCATGCTTTTCGTAAGGTTGTTAGCTGTCATATTCCTAACCAACCTGTTATGTGAATTCAAGCAACCAAACCACTAAAGTCAATCACTGTCATATAAAGCCATAAGTAAAGAGTCCCGAGCCTTTATGTGGTAACTTCCTTGTGTGCAATGTACCGAAGCCAAACTTTCCGTAGGCGACGCTGTGAATGACGGTGGCAAGTTGATATGTATCAATGTGATGTGCTATCCAAGTCTTTGGATGAGAGTCACAGTTTTGAATGATATTTTTATTGTTAATAAATTTCTTGATGTATTCTTGAAGACTTCCTAGCCTACCCCTAGAGCGTGAAATCGAATTTTGTATTGACCCCAATACAAAATCCATTTCTAAAACCCTTAAATATTTCTTCAACCAAAACGAACGTATCATGCTCCAAAGATGTTGGCTCGAGCTGTTGAAGACTACGACTATACCCTTCAATATCATTGCAGAAGAGTGAACGTGGTAGTTGACGCGTTGAGTAGAAGATCGTATGTGTTTACGAGTGCGATGTTGTTAATACAAAAACCCATTTCGTATAACTTATATATGATGAAGATAGAGTTAAAGACTCTAGAGACCCACGTGAAGATAACGAATTTACGATTAGAATCGACTTTAATCGATAAAGTTAAAGCTGCTCAAGCTACAGACCTGGAGCTGATGCGTATGAGGAAGAAAGTGCAAGAAGATGCTATTTTAGAAGTAAGAATCGATGAAGAAGGAATACTTCGAGTCAACTCCAGACTTTGTGTTCCTAACGATTCTGACTTGAAGTATAAAATCATGATGGAGGCGCACAACACACCATTTGCAATCCATCCTGGGAGTACCAAAATGTATCATGATCTTCGACATACATTTTGGTGGAACAATATGAAGAGAGAGATAGCGGGATTTATCTCAAGGTGTCTAACTTTTCAACGAGTCAAAGCGGAGCATCAAGTGCCAAAAGGTCCATTGCAACCACTTGAAATTCCAGAATGGAAGTGGGAGCACATTACCATGGATTTAGAGCATCGGTCTTCCCAAGGTTTCTCAAGGCATAGATGCGATTTGGGTCATTATTGATAGATTTACCAAGTCTGCTCATTTCTTACCGATACGAGAAACTTATACACTTGAACGTCTTGCTAGTATGTACATAAACGAGATCTTAAGATTGCATGGTATGCCAGTACCCATAGTTTCTGATCGAGACCCAAGATTCACTTCAAGATTTTGGGTTAGTTTGCAAAAAGCTATGGACACAGATTTACGATTTAGTTCGGCATATCATCCTCAAACGGATGGGCAGTCGGAAAGGACTATTCAAACTCTTGAAGATTTATTAAGACTCTGTGTCCTTGACTTCAAGGGAAGTTGGGACAAGTTCTTAGCATTGGTGGAGTTTTCCTACAATAATAGTTATCAAGCAAGTATTGGCATGGCTCTTTTGAGGCGCCAGTATGGATGAAAGTGTCGCTCTCCAAAGAAGTCGGGATGAGGTGGGTGAAGCGACGTTGTTGGGACCGGATTTGGTACGTATGACTACGAAAAAAGATTCAAACGATCCGACAACGATAAAAAACCTCACAAGATCGATAAAAGAGTTATGCTGATCTTCATCGAAAGGACGTGGAATTCAATATTGGAGACCATGTGTTGTTACGTGTTGCTCCACGGAAAGGAGTTACAAGATTTGGAAAGAGAGGAAAGCTCAATCATCGATTCATTGGCCCATTTTTAATCCTCGATCGAGTAGGAACTATGGCCTATAGACTCGCCTTACCGCCAAGTATGTCTCGGGTTTATAATGTTTTTCACATATCTATGTTACGTAAATATGTGAAAGACCCGAACCATATTATTGAATTAGAACCAGACGAGATAGAGGAAGATTTAACGTATGAAGAGTTACCTATTAAAATCTTGGATAAGAAGGATCATATTCTACGCTCTAAAGTTATATCTCAAGTCAAAGTTTTGTGGAGAAACCATGATGTGGAGGAAATGACCTGGGAGTTAGAATCTGAGATGAAATCAAGGTATCCTCACCTCTTTGACATACTAGGTACGCACCCTAATTTCGAGGATAAAATTTCATAAGAATGGGAGGTTGTAAGACCCCAACTTTTATGAATAAAGAATAATTTTTCTCGAAATATATTTTTGAATATTAAGGTGTGGATTTGATATAATGTTATAGTTGTGGGTAATATTTACAAATTTTACAAAGTAAGCAAGTGGTTATATAATATTCGATTGGCTCGGGGAATATTCGCTTTAACAGGAATATTCGTATGCACGGCACAATAATTATCGTGGACCCCACAAATGAAGTATTGTCGTAGTAAGAAAATGATGTAATTATCTTTTATAAAAATAACTACGGAAGTGTTACCGCTAAAACCTGCTGAACTACCCTAGTAAAATACAAAGAATACGCTGTGGTCGCATAAGAGCACACCAGTATTGGTTATTGATGCTTACGTGAGAAGTCACCAATTATACTCAATTATTGCTACAAGAATTGTCGTGATCATATCTCTCATATTATTGATTCAATTATTGTCACAAAGATCATCTCGCATAATATGTTATATTATTAAATCAATAATTGAGATGACAAAGTTATTCATATTATTAAATCAGAATATTTACAATGTCTAGAAGTTCACAATGAGAGGTTTGACATCTAATCGCGCTAATAAGGAGAAACTTATATCTAAAGCCCCTCTTTCCTCGGAACGATCTGTTGTTAAATATTGTGAGTTATAATATTAATGATGAATAAGTTCGTGTTGATTAAAGATGAAATTGATAGTTCCATCATTGTGTTAATTATTAGTGTTAGTGGAAATCAACATTTATTTCAATATTAATTGATGTCCGAAGTTATAATTTGACTAATCAGTAATTAATCGATAAATGAACAATTAATTGCTATTAACACACATGATTATAACTATTTGTTCACATATGTGTACTATTGATTCACATTCTTGTACTATTAGGGGAGGTGGTGCAAGATTGATAATACTTGCATGACTAAGTTAAAAATAGAGGTTTAGATGGAGGTACTATACTGTAATTCATATTTTTACATGATTATAACTATTGATTCACATGATTGAACTATTGATTCACATTATTTACTATTAGGGGAGGTGATGCAAGTTTGATAATACTTGTAGGACTAAATTAAAAATGAAGAAAAAAAAGCGAAGGTATTATAATCAGAATATTTCGAGCCCCAAAAACGTGCAATTATCAAAACTATATTTTCCTATAAATAGAAGCTCATTCTTCCTTCATTTCTCTCCAATTCACTAAAGCTATAGAGCAATTATTATAGAGAGAAATTATAGAGAGAAAGGAGAAGAGAAGTCTGCTACCTCACTATTCCAGTATCCAGTTTTTTCTAAGGTAAGTGGTATTATTCTTTCGTATTCATGAAGAGAGTTATTTTCTTTCAATACTCGTAAGGGTTGTTATTCCATTCTTTATTATTATGTTGGAATAACCTGTCTATGCGAAGTACCGCATACATGGTGAAATTCTTCTATTATTCTATTCTTTATTATTCTATTGGAATAACCTGTCTGTGCGGTCTATCGCATGCCTGGTGAATTCTGTTGTTATTCCATTCTTTATTATTCTGTTAGAATATCTTGTCTGTGCGGATTACACATAACCTGGTTCCATTCTTTATTATTTTATTGGAATATTCTGTCTGTGCAGATTACGCATGATCTGGTTCCATTCTTTATTATTCTGCTGAATATCCCGTGCTGCAAGGTCAAGGTTATGACGACCGGTTCCATTCTTTATTATTCTGTTGAATAACATATCTGTATGCGGATTACGACGCTCGGTGAATTATTCTCATTATTCCATTCTTTATTATTCTCGCTGGAATAACCTCGCCATGTGGATTACCGCATGCATGGTGAATGATCCTTCGTATTCGTTCCTTATTAAATTTTGGAAATGATCTATCTACGTGGCTTGTCGCATGGCGGACAAAAATCCATTTGCGGTTTCATATATTCTATTATATTCAGTTGGTTAAAGTTTTGGCTTCTATACTCCATGAAATTAGTGGAATATCCTTGATAGTTGCGTTTCATCCAATATCTTTTCATGGAAATATTCTTCTGAGCATTCTTGAATTTTACTCCACAAAGAAGTATCATGTTGACAATTTGGACGTTATTTATTTCTGGATAAATTAAAATTATAAATCTTTAAAATTTATCCTTGAACTTGTTTTATTGAATTATTATGTCATTGTCATAATCCTCATGCTTATATTGTGATGAAAGTCATCTTTGGCTTACGTGCATAGATGGACTTGATATGATTATAAGCAGGGATTATTCGGTATAATCATGACCGTAATGTGACCAATGATGTGTTAAAAGTCCTTATTGACCTGTAGTTCATTGATGGGCAGTTGTTGGTGTGATTATGACCAGGGATTATTCGGAATAGTCATAACCTTTGACAATTACATAAATATCCTTGGTTGTGGTGCAGGGATGATTCGATTTTATTTATTGCTGAGTCTCAGCGATAAAGTTGATGAAAAACTTTTTAAATCATAGAAGATAGTAGATTTTATGCTCTACTTCGACTCTTCTAATGGATTGCTTGTTCACCGCAGCTTAAACTTGTTGTTCATCATATTCTATCGCTTAACATTATCAAGGCTAATGATAATTTATTCTGCATTATCTTAGTCATAATATTTCTTACTGGGCTAGTTAAGCTCACCCTTTCTTTCACTGTTCTCTTCAGGAAATGAGAACGTAGTCGGGACTAGTCGGGGAACGGAGTGACGATCCAGATGATAACATTAGTTGTCCTCACTATTTTGTTAAATAGTGTGACAATAAATGTAATGAGGACTCCATTGAGTGTGGATATTGTTTTGATGACAATATTCTTATTAAAACTCTTAGATTATGTTTTGTCGTATTTTACACGACTGTTGTATAATTAAGTTGTATTTGAATTTTGTACCATGTATTTGGCGACTCAAGATGGGTGATGTATACTGCTTTGGGGGCGCCACATCGACATCTATAGGCAATGCACGCCCATTTTGTATCGCTAGGAGGGCTGCAAATTGATTTGGCCTCGGGCAAGGCTAAAATGGGTTAGCTTTAAGCAAATTCCAAATTCTATCACCACATAAGTCTTATATGAGATAATTTAACTTATACATTGGTGATATACCCATAATTGACATAAATCGATATGTTCAACTCTTGCCACCATATTCAAATAAATTGAATATTTAATTATTAATAATCTTATCAATTCCTTGATATTAAAGTCTTAGGGTTACTCCACTAATTTAAATAACTATTAGTGACTCCCTTTAATCATTTCATAAATTCACATAACCACATAAGGTTTAAATAGACTCACAAAACTAACTCATTATAATTAAATCATATATTTAATTAAATAAGGAGTTTAAAATTCACGGTCATTACATCCATCCCCCCTTATAAAAATTCCGTACTCGGAATTGTAAAAATAAGGTCACTCAAATAAAAACGGATAATTCGCTCTCATTTTCTCTTCTAGCTCCCACGTAGCTTCTTTGACTGCGTGATTCCTCTAGAGGATCTTAACGGAATGGATAATCTTATTCCTCAACTTTTGTTCCTTCCTATCTAGTATCTGGATAGGAACTTCCTCGTACGATAAGTCTTTCTCGACTTGGATTGGATCATAGGAGATAACGTGCTTGTAGTCTGGTTTATATGGCCGCAACACTGACATATAAAACACGTTGTGAATGTGCTCAAGTTCAGGAGGTAAGGCTACCTCGTACGCCACTTCACCGACTCGCCTCAAAATCTCGAACGGTCCTATGAACCTAGGGCTCAACTTGCCCTTCTTCCCAAAACGAATCTTCCCTTTTCAGGGAGATACTTTTAGAAAGGCATAGCTTCGTAATTCAAAATCTTTCTTCTTGCGATGCAAGTCTGCATACTTCTTCTGGCGATCTTGAGCTGTAACTAGTCGAGCTCTTATCACCTTGATGATTTCTACCATCTGTTGTACCAACTCAGGTCCCAACAGTCGACGTTCTCCAACTTCGTCCCAGCATAAGGGCATTCTACATTTTCTCCTATACAGTGCTTCGTACGGCGGCATTCCAATACTTGCATGATAACTATTGTTATACGCGAACTCTACTAATGGAAGGTGATCCTCCCAACTACCCTCGAAGTCCATCACACAAGCTCGGAGCATGTCTTCAAGTGTTTAAATTGTTCTCTCGCATTACCCATCGGTCTGTGGATGATACGCGGTACTCATTCGTAGTTGTGTTCCCATTCTTTCTTGAAGACTCTTCCAGAAGTTTGACGTGAATCGCGGATCTCTATTTGATACAATAGATACCGGCACCCCATGCCTCGAGATAATTTCCTTAACATATAATTTGGCTAACTGGTCCAAACTATACTTAATCTTAATCGGCAAAAAGTGAGCTGACTTAGTAAGACGATCTACAATCATGCATATGTATATATTTGAACTAAATCAGCCCACATAGGTGTTATTAACGTGCTAAACTTATTATACCAGTTTCAAACAAGCACAAGATCCAATTCATAACAGATAATTACATCATAGTTCTAATGTTCGCTACTGTACTTGTCTACTTAATCACAATCTCATCATTGGCCAAAATAAAATGAACTATATCAAACCGCTAGACATATGCAATATAACACAATGCTTAACTATTTTTTTTAGATATGGTAAACATAACATGATAAACAAGTAATAAAAACTACTTACAAACCTAAGCTACTATGCAACTAAATCACAACATGAATGCAACATTTAATAATCCTAAAACTAAACAATGAACTAACATATGCAAACCTAAATAATGAAATTAAACATGCAACATGAAAATTAAACTAACTCCCCCAAACTTGAAAATTACAATGTCCTCATTGTAAAGATAAGACAATAAATGTGTGAGGACTTCCCTGTAATCGCCTAAGCTTGCGATGGTGGTGGCTGTTGTTCGTCATCGGAATCTGTGACGCCCCCAAAACAGGTATACATCACCCATCTTGAGTTGTCAAATACATGGTACAGAAATCAAATACAAACTTCTTTAATACAACTGTCGTGTAAAAATACGACAAAACATAGCTGAGTTTTTAAAACGAATATTGTCTTCTAGACAATATCCACACTCAATGAAGTCCTCATTACAATTATTATCACACTATTTCACAGAATAGTGAGGACTACTAAAGCCACTTATCCTGGACCATAACTACATTCCCCGAATCGTCCCAAATTTATATTCTCATTTCAAGAGAACAATGAAAGAAAAAAGGGTGAGCTCAACTAGCCTAAGAAGAAATATTATGACTAAGATAATGCAGAATAAATTATCCTTAGCCTTCAACAGTATAACAACTGATAGAATATAATAGACAACAAGTTTTAGATCAACAACTGCAGCGAAATAAGCAATCCATTAGAAGAGTCAAGTAGAAGAAAATGTCTACTATCTCTCTAGATTAAAAGTCCATCTTTAATATTTCATTCCTGTAATACTCATCAACAATTCTTTGTTATACCCAAGACAAGAAGAACTCTCATCACCTTTCTTCACCTGAACCACCAAAGATTATAGTTAAATCCACAATTCATATTTATAATCATGTAAATCAACAGTTTCTCCTTGCCACAAAGGCTTAATAGAACGTTTACTCAATATCCTTACCCCAAAGGCTAAAGATATTCAAATGTAATAACAATGATCATACCAATCAGTTGTCTACCTTTGCACTACGGGCCAAAGATATTGAACTATAAAACAAATAGTCATGATCATACCAATCAATTGCCTGTTAGTGCACTACGGCCAAAGACATTCAACTGTTAACTAATGGTTATGATCCTGCCAATTACATCAGTGAATTATCCATGCACTACGAGCCAAGGATATTCGTTATTATCACCAGTGGTTATGATCATGTCATACACCTGTTCATCTTTGTACGTAAGCCAAAGATATACAACTATAAAACCAATAATCAACAGTCCATCTTTGCACGTAAGCCAAAAATATACAAGTGTAAAACCAATAATCAACAGTCCATCTATGCACGTAAGCCAAAGATGACTTTCAACACAATATAAGCATGATGATGATGACAATGATATCAATCAAATGAAATCAAGGATAAATATTAAAGACTTTAAATTTATTCAGAGTTTAAAAATATCCAAATTGTCAACATGATACTGCTTTGTGGAGTAAAATTCAAGAAAAATATTCATGTACCAAAAATAATTTGGACAGAAAATAATATTACAACGAAATATTTACCGAAGATAATAACATTATTCATTATATTATCAACTCCATTTAATATTATTTATTATATAATAACATTAAATTCATTTACTAATATTATTAACCATTAAATAATATTTTAAACCAATGATTTCATAACACCTTAATTCAAATGTTATTAATCACTTAATAAACTCATAATCTAATATTATTAATATTATAACAATATTTTAATCACTTCTTAAACTTATAAACAATTTATTTTAATTATTTACACTTTACCAAATAATGCATTTAATCATTCAAAATGCTATACTCATAAGATTTCATCACCAACGATCAAATCCTCATCAAAATCAGATATACCTTATATAGGATTTTCAAGCCATAAAATACTATTTACCAATTTTTCAACTTCACATAACATATTTAATTCATATGTTCGTAACTAAACCATTTTCATGAAAAATAACAAATCAATCCCAAAAAGTTTTCTTTTCTCGATTTAGCGTAATATAGTCCCATATTGAATATATATTTTCTCTAATTTTAAAATTCATTTACTATTTTTCATATGGCCAAAACTGCTGAATATTTAGACATTTATCATAAAATGTACTTTTGTCCAAAAATTCTAAAATTTACAAGGTATACTCCTGTGATATACATGTACTCCCAATAAAAATTTCACCAATTTTGGAATTAACTACAAGGAGTTATAAGGGTTTACTTTTAAAATAATCTTTTCCCATAAAATTCATAACTCCTAATCTATACATCCAAAAATCGCCATTTTTGGACACAATCTAGAAAACTCAACAAAATATCATTTTCAATTTTTTCAGAATTTTTGAGGGTCAGAAAAATTACGAAACTGCAAATGGATTTTCACCCGCCATGCAATAATCCACGTAGACAAATCATTTCCACAATTTAATAAGGAATGAATATGAAGGGTCATTCACCATGCATGCGATAGTCCACGTAGACAAGTTATTCTAACAAAATAATAAAGAATGAAATAATTGAAGAATTCACCATGCATGCGGTAGTCCGCGTAAACAGGTTATTCCAACAGAATAATAAAGAATAGAATAATAGAAGAATTCACCATGCATGCCAGAGTCCACAGAGTGATGCATTTATTCCAATGTAATAATAAAGAATGGAACAATGTAAGAATTTCACCATGCATGCAGTAGTTCAAGGTAGATGCAGTTATTCCAATGTAATAATAAAGAATGGAATAACAACCCTTACGAGTATTAAAAGAAATTAAATCTCTTCATGAATACGAAAGAAATAATACCCCTTACCTTAAAAGAAAACTGGATACTGGAATAGTGAGGTAGCAGACTTCTCTTCTTCTTCCTCTCTATAATTTCTCTCTATAATAAGTGCTCTTGTGAAACTTAGTGAATTGGTGAGAAATGAAGGAAGAATGAGCTTCTATTTATAGGAAAATATTATTTCGATAATTGCACGTTTTGGGGCTCGAAATATTATAATATAATACCTTCCCCTTTTTTTTCATTTTTAATTTAGTCCTGCAAGTATTATCAACCTTGCACCACCTCCCCTAATAGTAAATCATGTGAATCAATAGTAAATCATGTGACTCAATAGTTCTAAACATGTGAAAAAATTAATTATAGTATAGTACCTTCATCTATACCTCCATTTTTAATTTAGTCATGCAAGTATTATCAATCATGCACCAACTCCCCTAATAGTAAATCATGTGAATCAATAGTACACACATGGAACACATAGTTATAAGCATGTGAATTAATAGCAATTAATTTCTCATTTATCCGGTTAATTACCCGATTGGTCAATATAACCTCCAGACATCAATTATTATCAAAATAAATGTCGATTTCCACTAACACTAATAATTCCCACATAGTGGAACTATCAATTTCATCTTTAATCAACACGAACTTATTCATCATTAAAGTTATAACTCACAATATTTAACAACTAGGTCATTCCCAGGAAAGAGGGGGCTTTCCGTGAGATAAGGATTTCTCCCTATCAAGCGCGCAATTAGATTATTATCTAACCTCTCCTCGATAGAACTTCCGGACATTGTCAATATTGCAAATAATAATATGAATAACTTTGTCGCCTCAATTATTTATTTAATAATATAACATATTATATGCGATGATAATAATCGTGACAATAATTGAATCAATAATATGAGAGATATAATACAACAATTATAACTTGTAGTAATAATCGAGTATAACCGAAAGACTTCTTATGTAAGCATCAATAATCAATACCGTATTTCGTGCTACTATACAACCACACGACATCGTATTTTTTTATCACCGATTATTTTATGATAACTTGCTTACTTTGAAAATTTTTCAAATATCACCCTTAACTTTAACCTTTTATCAATTTAACCATTTACTAAATAGAATAATTATAAGAAAATTGAATTCTTTTATTTTCATAAAATTTGGGATTTTACAATCTTCCCTCCTTATGAAATTTCGCCCTCGAAATTTACGTACCTGGTAGTTCGAAGAGATGAGAATACCTTGCTTTTTTTCGAATTATACCTTCCCGGTTATTTCCTCTATATCATGATTTTCCCATTGCTCATCTCCTGTTTTTCAGATATCATTCTAGAATACATCTTCAAAACAAAGGTTAATTGACATGCCACATATTATCCCTATATTCTGACTGACCAATTAAATATCAGATAAACATAGGTAGGTCATACTAGCGAAGGAATTCCCCGTCTCTCCCCTCCTAGTTCTTGTCTCACATCTCAGCCAGGGATCATATCCCTAAGCTTTGATACCAACTCTGACGCCCCCAAAATAGGTATACATCACCCATCTTGAGTCGCCAAATACATGGTACAGAAATAAAATACAAACTTCTTTAATACAACTGTCGTGTAAAATACGACAAAACATAGCTGAGTTTTTAAAACGAATATTGTCTTCTAGACAATATCCACACTCAATGAAGTCCTCATTACAATTATTATCACACTATTTTACAGAATTGTGAGGACTATTAAAGCCACTTATCCTGTACCATCACTCCATTCCCCGACTCGTCCCAGCTATATTCTCATTTCCTGAAGAGAACAATGAAAGAAAATGGTGAGCTCAACTAGCCCAGTAAGAAATATTATGACTAAGATAATGCAGAATAAATTATCCTTAGCCTTCAACAATATAACAACTGATAGAATATAATAAACAACAAGTTTTAGATCAACAACTGCAGCGGAATAAGCAATCCATTAGAAGAGTCAAGTAGAGCATACTGTCTACTATCGCCTCTAGATTAAAAGTCCATCTTTAATATTTTATTCTTGTAATACTCAACAACAGTTCTTTGTTATACCCATGACAAAAAGAACTCTCATCACCTGTCTTCACCTGAACCACCAAAGATTATAGTTAAAATCATAATTTATAATTATAATCATGTAAATCAACAGTTTCTCCTTGCCACAAAGGCTTAATAGAATGTTTACTCAACATCCTTACCCTAAAGGCTAAAGATATTCAAATGTAATAACAATTATCATACCAATTAGTTGTCTACCTTTGCACTACGGGCCAAAGATATTCAACTATAAAACCAATGGCCATGATCATACCAATCAATTGTCTGTCAGTGCACTACGGCCGAAGACATTCAACTGTTAACTAATGGTCATGCTCCTGCCAATCACATCATCGAATTATCCATCGACTACGGGCCAAGGATATTCGTTACTATCACCATTGATTATGATCATGTCATACACCTGTCCATCTTTACACGTAAGCCAAAGATATACAACTATAAAACCAATAATCAACAGTCCATCTTTGCAAGTAAGCCAAAAATATACAACTGTAAAACCAATAATAAACAGTCCATCTATGCACGTAAGCCAAAGATGACTTTCATCACAATATAAGCATGAGGATGATGACAATGATATAAGCATTAATCAAACGAAATCAAGGATAAATATTAAAGACTTTAAATTTATCCAGAGTTTAAAAATATCCAAATTGTCAACATGATACTGCTTTGTGGAGTAAAATTCAAGAATAATATTCATGTACCAAAAATAATTTGGACAGAAAATAATATTACAACGAATATTTAACGAAGATAATAACATTATTCATTATATTATAAACTTCATTTAATATTATTCATTATATAATAACATTAAATTCATTTACTAATATTATTAACCATTAAATAATATTTTAAATCAATGATTTCATAACACCTTAATCCAAATGTTATTAATAAACTCATAATCTAATATTATTAATATTATAACAATATTTTAATCACTTCTTAAACTTATAAATAATTTATTTTAATTGTTTACACTTTACTAAATAATGCATTTAATCATTCAAAAATACCATACTCATAAGATTTCATCACCAGTGATCAAATCCCTCATCAAAAATCTGCATATACCTTATATAGGATTTCCAAGCCATAAAATCCTATTTACCAATTTTTCAACTTCACATAAGATATTTTATTCATATGTTCGTAACTAAACCATTTTCATGAAAAATAACAAATCAAATCCAAAAAGTTTTCTTTTCTGGGATTAGCAGAATATAGTCCCATAATGAACATATAATTTTCTCGGAGTTTTTAAAATTAATTTACTATTTTTCATATGGCAAAAACTGCTGAATATTTAGACATTTATCATAAAATGTACTTTTGTCCAAAAATTCCAAAATTTACAGGGTATACTCCTGTGATACACATGTACTCTCAATAAAAATTTCACCAATTTTGGAGTTAACCACAAGGAGTTATAAGGGTTTACTTTTAAAATAGTCTTTTCCCATAAAATTCATAACTCCTAATCTATACATCCAAAAATTGCCATTTTTGGACACAATCTAGAAAACTCAACAAATTACCATTTTTAATTTTTTTAGATTTTTTGAGGGTTAGAAAAATTATGAAACTGCAAATGGATTTTCACCCACCATGCGGTAATCCACGTAGACAGATCATTTCCACAATTTAATAAGGAATGAATACGAAGGGTCATTCACCATGCATGTGGTAGTCCGCGTAGACAAAAAGTTATTCCAATGTAATAATAAAGAATGGAATAATGTAAGAATTCACCATGCATGCGGTAGTCCAGTGTTGACAAGTTATTCCAATGTAATAATACGAATGGAATAATGTAAGAATTCACCATGCATGCGGTGAGTCTCACAGAGATGTGTTATTCCAATGAATAATAAAGAAAGGAATAACAAAAGAATTCACCATGCATGCGTAGTCCACGTATGTGTTATTCCAATGTAATAATAAAAAATGGAATAAGAGAAGAATTCACCATGGATACCGTAGTCCACGTAGACAGATTATTCCAACAGAATAATAAAGAATGGAACAACAGAAGAATTTCACCATGCATGCGGTAGTCCGCGTAGACAGGTTATTCCAACAGAATAATAAAGAATGGAATAACAACCCTTACGAGTATTAAAAGAAATTAACTCTCTTCATGAATATGAAAGAAATAATACCCCTTACCTTAGAAGAAAACTGGATACTGGAATAGTGAGGTAGCAGACTTTTCTTCTTCTTTCTCTCTATAATAAGTGCTCTTGTGAAACTTAGTGAATTGGTGAGAAATGAAGGAAGAATGAGCTTCTATTTATAGGAAAATATTATTTCGATAATTGCACGTTTTGGGGCTCGAAATATTACAGTATAATACCTTCCTCTTTTTCTTCATTTTTAATTTAGTCCTGCAAGTATTATGAACCTTGCACCACCTCCCCTAATAGTAAATCATGTGAATCATTATTAAATCATGTGACTCAATAGTTCTAAACATGTGAAAAAATTAATTATAGTATAGTACCTTCATCTATACCTCCATTTTTAATTTAGTCATGCAAGTATTATCAATCATGCACCAACTCCCCTAATAGTAAATCATGTGAATCAATAGTACACACATGGAACACATAGTTATAAGCATGTGAATTAATAGCAATTAATTTCTCATTTATCCTAAATTACCCGATTGGTCAATATAACCTCCGTACATCAATTATTATCAAAATAAATGTCGATTTCCACTAACACTAATAATTCCCACACATAGTGGAACTATCAATTTCATCTTTAATCACGAACTTATTCATCATTAATGTTATAACTCAAAATATTTAACAACCAACTCAAATTGTCGCTCCTGTGAAAGAGGGGCTTTCCCGATAAGGATTTCTCCTTTCTCCCTATTGCCAATTAATTAGATTATCTAACCTCTCCTTGATGTAACTTCTGACATCATGTCATATTGCAAATAATAATATGAATAACTTTGTCCACTCAATTATTTATTTAATAATATAATATATTATATAGATGATATCGACAATAATTGAATCAATAATATGAGAGATATGATACATCAATTACATCGTAGTAATAATTGAGTATAATCGAAAGTGACTTCTTACGTAAGCATCAATAATCAATACTTTACGTGCACTAATTGCTACTATGCAACCACACATTATAAAGATTTTTTTATCACCGATTATTTTATGATAACTTGCTTACTTTGAAATTTTTTCAAATATCACCCTTAACTTTAACCTTTTATCAATTGAACCATTTACTAAATAGAATAATATAAGAAAATTGAATTCTTTTATTTCATAAAATTCGGGGTCTTACAATCTCCCCTCCTTATGAAATTTCGCCATCGAAATTTATGTACCTGGTAGTTCGAAGAGATGAGAATACCTTGCTTTCTTTTCGAATTATACCTTCCCGGTTATTTCCTCTCTATCATGATTTTCCCATTGCTCATCTCCTGTTTTTCAGATATCATTCTAAAATACATCTTCAAAACAAATCTTAATTGACATGCCACATATTATCCCTATATTCTGACTGACCAATTAAATATCAGATAAACATAGGTAGGTCATACTAGCGAAGGAATTCCCCGTCTCTCCCCTCCTAGTTCTTGTCTCACATCTCAGCCAGGGATCATATCCCTAAGCTTTGATACCAACTTTGACGCCCCCAAAATAGGTATACATCACCCATCTTGAGTCGCCAAATACATGGTACAGAAATCAAATACAAACTTCTTTAATACAACTGTAGTGTAAAAATACGACAAAACATAGCTGAGTTTTAAAAATGAATATTGTCTTCTAGACAATATCCACACTCATTGAAGTCCTCATTACAATTATTATCACACTATTTCACAGAATAGTGAGGACTATTAAAGCCACTTATCCTGGACCATCACTCCTTTCCCCGACTCGTCCCAACTATATTCTCATCTCCTGAAGAGAACAATGAAAGAAAATGGTGAGCTCAACTAGCCCAGTAAGAAATATTATGACTAAGATAATGTAGAATAAATTATCCTTAGCCTTCAACAGTATAACAACTGATAGAATATAATAGACAATAAGTTTTAGATCAACAACTGCAGCGAAATAAGCAATCCATTAGAAGTGTCAAGTAGAAGAAAATGTCTACTATCTCCTCTAGATTAAAAGTCCATCTTTAATATTTCATTCCTGTAATACTCATCAACAATTCTTTGTTATACCCAAGACAAAAAGAACTCTCATCATCACCGCCTTCACCGAAACCACCAAAGATTATAGTTAAATCCATAATTCATATTTATAATCATGTAAATCAACAGTTTCTCCTTGCCACAAAGGCTTAATAGAACGTTTACTCAATATCCTTACCCCAAAGGCTAAAGATATTCAAATGTAATAACAATGATCATACCAATTAGTTGTCTACCTTTGCACTACGGGCCAAAGATATTCAACTATAAAACCAATGGTCATGATCATACCAATCAATTGTCTGTCAGTGCACTACGGCCAAAGACATTCAACTGTTAACTAATGGTCATGCTCCTGCCAAATCACATCATCGAATTATCCATCGACTACGGGCAAAGGATATTCGTTATTATCACCATTGATTATGATCATGTCATACACCTGTCCATCTTTACACATAAGCCAAAGATATACAACTATAAAACCAATAATCAATGATCCATCTTTCTTTGCAAGTAAGCCAAAAATATACAATCAGAAACTAAAACTAATAATAAATTCCATCTATGCACGTAAGCCAAAGATGACTTTCATCACAATATAAGCATGAGGATGATGACAATGATATAAGCATTAATCAACGCGAAATCAAGGATAAATATTAAAGACTTTAAATTTATCCAGAGTTTAAAAATATCCAAATCACAACATAATGATAATTGCTTTGTGGAGTAAAATTCAAGAATAATATTCATGTACCAAAAATAATTTGGATGAAAAATAATATTACAAATGAATATTAACGAAGATAATAACATTATTCATTATATTATAAACTTCATTTAATATTATTCATTATATAATAACATTAAATTCATTTACTAATATTATTAACCATTAAATAATATTTTAAATCAATGATTTCATAACACCTTAATCCAAATGTTATTAATAAACTCATAATCTAATATTATTAATATTATAACAATATTTTAATCACTTCTTAAACTTATAAATAATTTATTTTAATTGTTTACACTTTACCAAATAATGCATTTAATCATTCAAAATGCTATACTCATAAGATTTCATCACCAATGATCAAATCCTCATCAAAAATCAAGATATACCTTATATAGGATTTCCAAGCCATAAAATCCTATTTACCAATTTTTAACTTCACATAACATATTTAATTCCTATATTCGTAACTAAACCATTTTCATGAAAAATAACAAATCAGTTCCAAAAAGTTTTCTTTTCTGGGATTTAGCAGAATATAGTCCCATATTGAACATATAATTTTCTCGGAATTTTTAAAATTCATTTACTATTTTTCATATGGCCAAAATTGCTGAATATTTAGACATTTATCATAAAATGTACTTTTGTCCAAAAATTACAAAATTTACAGGGTATACTCCTGTGATACACATGTACTCCCAATAAAAATTTCCCCAATTTTGGAGTTAACCACAAGGAGTTATAAGGGTTTACTTTTAAAATAGTCTTTTCCCATAAAATTCATAACTCCTAATCTATACATCCAAAAATCGCCATTTTTGGACATAATCTAGAAAACTCAACAAACAACCATTTTCAATTTTTTCAAATTTTTTGAGGGTCAGAAAAATTACGAAACTGCAAATGGATTTTCACCCGCCATGTGGTAATCCACGTAGACAGATCATTTCCACAATTTAATAAGGAATGAATACGAAGGGTCATTCACCATGCATGCGGTAGTCCGCGTAACATGTTATTCCAACAGAATATAAAAGAATGGAATAACAGAAGAATTCACCATGCATGTGGTAGTCCGCGTATACAAGTTATTCCAACAAAATAATACAGAATGGAATAACAGAAGAATTCACCATGCATGCTAGAGTCTCACGATACAAAGTTATTCCAATAGAATAATAAAGAATGGAATAATAGAAGAATTCACCATGCATGCAGAGTCCGCGTAGATAAAGCTATTCCAATGTAATAATAAAGAATGGAATAACAGATAATTCACTACGCACGCGGTAGTCCACAGAGAAAAGTTATTCCAATGTAATAATAAAGAATGGAATAACAGAAGAATTCACCATGCATACCGTAGTCCACGTAGACAGATTATTCCAACAGAATAATTAAGAATGGAACAACAGAAGAATTTCACCATGCATGCGGTAGTCCGCGTAGACAGGTTATTCCAACAGAATAATAAAGAATGGAATAACAACCCTTACGAGTATTAAAAGAAATTAACTCTCTTCATGAATACGAAAGAAATAATACCCTTGACCTTAGAAGAAAACTGGATACTGGAATAGTGAGGTAGCAGACTTCTCTTCTTCTTTCTCTCTATAATTTCTTTCTATAATAAGTGTTCTTGTGAAACTTAGTGAATTGGTGAGAAATAATGGAAGAATGAGCTTCTATTTATAGGAAAATATTGTTTCGATAATTGCACGTTTTGGGGCTCAAAATATTAAAGTATAATACCTTCCTCTTTTTTTTTAATTTAGTCCTGCAAGTATTATCAACCCTGCACCACCTCCCCTAATAGTAAATCATGTGAATCAATAGTAAATCATGTGACTCAATAGTTCTAAACATGTGAAAAAATTAATTATAGTATAGTACCTTTATCTATACCTCCATTTTTAATTTACTCATGCAAGTATTATCAATCTTGCACCAACTCCCCTAATAGTAAATCATGTGAATAAATAGTACACACATGTGAACTCATAGTTATAAGCATGTGAATTAATAGCAATTAATTTCTCATTTATCCAGTTAATTACCCGATTGGTCAATATAACCTCCAGACATCAATTATTATCGAAATAAATGTCGATTTCCACTAGCACTAATAATTCCCACACAATGGAACTATCAATTTCATCTTTAATCAACACGAACTTATTCATCATTAATATTATAACTCATAATATTTAACAACCAGTGTCATTCCTAGGAAAGAGGGGCTTTCAACAAGGATTTCTCCCTATCATGCCAAGTAATTAGATTATCTAACCTCTCCTTGACAGTAACTTCTGACATATCATCAATATTACAAATAATAATATGAATAACTTTGTCGTCTCAATTATTTATTTAATAATATAACATATTATGCAGATGATAATCTTGTGACAATAATTGAATCAATAATATGAGAGATATGATGCAAAGAATTATCAGAGTAATAATCGAGTATAACCGAGTGACTTCTTACGTAAGCATCAATAATCAATACCGCAGCTAGTTACTATGCAACCACGCCAGACATCGTACTTTTATCACCGATTATTTTATGATAACTTGCTTACTTTGAAATTTTTTCAAATATCACCCTTAACTTTAACCTTTTATCAATTTAACCATTTACTAAATAGAATAATTATAAGAAAATTAAATACTTTTATTTCATAAAATTTGGGGTCTTACAGAATCACTTGGTGGAAACCTTGGCATCGGGGCTGGTTTATGATATTGGAATTGTGCATTAGGGTTGAAACTCTGGAGTGTCGCGTTCAATGAGGCAAAGGACTGATTCATGGCCTCAAACATATGGTCCTGCCTCACTACGAGTCTCCTCATCTATCTCTGTGCTTCTTGGTTGTACCCATCCACTTGTCTAAAGGCTTTAGAATTGAGGGCTAGATGTAGCATCGGGTTGTGGTATCACCTCAGGTCCTTGCCCTCCCATCGTCTCATCCCCCGGGTACTCATCATCATCCGAAGTGTCCTCAGCTTCAGCCTCATCCTCTGAGGCTGGTGGAAATACGAACCCAACTCCTCTAGGGTGAGACTCACCCCCAGGCCACACCGAATACCGCACAATAATCCTCGAGTCTAACGTCTGAAGCAGCATCTGGGTGGTCTCATCATCGAACCATCGTACTCCCGCCTGTCTACACAACCCACAAATGAGCGATGGGTGTGGCAAGCCACTAGAGAATGGTCTTCGAAGGCATCTTCGGATAGAAAAATTGATTATAGCCCCCACATTGATGAGAAAATCTTGGATAATGACATATAAAAGCAATGACTTTCTTCTTAGGCACATTTGCCATATGTTGGGATGAAAACATCTTGGTGCACACGAACGCGTACCATATCTTTCCATACCGATTGAGATCCTTACTATGGAAGATAGTGCCCCCTTTTCGACCATTGATCCATGTGGTACCCAGCTTTGTAATTTCCATCATAATAGCCTCGTAGTCAGGATCGTGGTCACATAAGTAAGCATACTGGCACTCTCTAGGAACTCGTAGTTGGTAGTACATATTGATAGCGTCGGCACTGAAAGGAACTAGCTTGCCCTGGACAAATGTTGTGAATGGGGCCTTATCCTCTACATTGGCATAAAACTCTTTGACCACACTCACAATTGTTGGCTCAGGCTCTTCTGTGAACTTATTCCAACCTTTCTCATAAATTTGTTGCATCATTTCACCGTCGACATGTTCAGGTGCCAACCCCCGCTCTGGTGTGAGTGCCTTTGTTACAAGGTAGTCGTAATGGTCGGCGGCGGTAGCACTTGTGTATTTGCACCTGTCAAAGGTCCTTGTTGGTGGTGTAAACCCTGAACTCTCTCCACGTTGTTGTTTTAATGCCAGTTTAGGTGCCATTAAATTTGGAATTGGTGAGCTTCAACAACAATTTCCCCCAAACTTCACTCAAGCAATCCGTCGAACACTTGGTGTTCAAGACGTGCAATCCCCCAAACATAGTGATTTGGCTTCAATTATGGTGATAGAAATTCAGAAATTGTAAGATACACTCTTTACTCTCAGTATATCTCCAAGTTGGTTGATTATCCTCTTCCTTATTGCTGTAGAAATTTACTCAAACCCTAAACTTGAACTTTGAATTGGTGTGAATTGAGATTGCTAGAGTGTGGGGTGAAGGGATGGTTTTATAGAGAGAAGGTGATGTAGAGAGGTATGGGTGATTGATGTAGTGGGTAAGTGGTGTAATGGAGTGGGGAGATGGGTCTTCGATTGCTATATCGTGGGTTGAGGGTGTATAGAAGTCGTGGGGTGATACGAAGTTGAAGTGAAAGAGTGGTGAAGATGACAACTATTGCTCTTTAACTGCCAAAACTGCCCCTTTAGTTTCCGTACCCCAATTGGGGTATTATGCTTTACAGTGAGCCTTACCTTGGCCAGTATGTGTTCTCAATATATGAGTTGAGAGCCTCGCCCTAGCGGGGGGTATGAGGCTTAAAGGGCCCGCCCCGGGTGGCATACTGTCTATTTTTGAAATCCATACCCTTGCCTACGGGGTTCTTTTCAGAAAATGTTCATTTTGCGGGCATTCCTTCTGCAAGTCCACTTAAATTTTCCCATTTTTAGCAATCAACTTCAATCCATGAGCTTTTTAATTGCTTGAAATGTCATTAAACATAAATATAAGTCAATATTGAGCAACTTAAGCATGTAAGATTAGATTATCTAGAAAATATAACTTAACTAATTAATTAATGAATTAAAATGAATTTATTCTAGATTAATTATTATTCTAAACTAGAATCTAACTAGCATGAATAAAATTACTGAGAACAAAATAAAAATTGGGTTGCCTCCTGACTAGCGCTTGATTTTAAGTCTTTCAACCTGACTATTCCCTGTTTATGGCACGTTGACAAGTTGATTGCGATGACATCCATGTTGAATTTGCCACCCCAATAATGTTTCAAACACTGCCCGTTCACTTTGAACGTCTCTAATGGATTCCTACTGTAGAGTTCAATGACGCCATGTGGGAAAACCTTTTTGATAGTAAATGGACCCGACCACCTCAATTTTAGCTTTCATGGGAACAACTGCAACCTTGAGTTGAACAATAGTACGGATTGCCCCGGTTCGAACGTTCTCTGCATGATTTTCTGGTCATGCCATTTCTTGACCTTTTCTTTGTACAACTTCGAGTTCTCATAGGCTTATAGTCTGAATTCGTCGAGTTCGTTCAATTGAAGTAGCCTCTTTTCTCCTGCTGCTGCTTGATCGAAATTGAGCTTCTGAATTTCCCAATAGACTTTGTGTTGTAATTCTACAGGTAGGTGACATGCTTTCCCGTAGACCAACTGATATGGTGACATCCCAATTGGTGTTTTGTAAGCAGTCCTGTAAGCCCATAGTGCATCATCCAATCTGAGAGACCACTCTTTTCTATTTGGGTTTACCACCTTTTCTAAGATTCTCTTCACCTCCCTGTTTGAAACTTCAGCTTTCCCACTTGTTTGGGGATGATATGTCATCGCCACCTTATGGTTGACCCCGTATTTTTCCAAAAGAGCTATAAACGATTTGTTACAGAAGTGACTACCCTTATCACTTATAATAGCTCTTGGCGTGCCAAATCTTGTAAAAATATTCTTTTGCAAGAATTTAAGAACCACTTTGGCATCGTTTATGGGGAGTGCTACTGCTTCAATCCATTTTGATACATAGTCAACCACAAGCAAGATGTACTGATTATTAAAAGATGAAGGAAATGGCCCCATAAAATCTATGCCCCATACATCAAAAATTTCAACTTCTAGTATAGTTTGTAGTGGCATCTCATTCCTCTTCGATATATTACCCACCTTTTGACATCTATCACAGCTTTTTACGAACTGGTGGGCGTCCATAAATATTGTAGGTCAATTGAACTCTGCTTGAAGAACTTTTTCCGCTGTTCTCTCACTTCCATAATATCCCCCGTATGCAGATGCATGACACTCGCGTAGTATATTCTTCACCTCACTATGTGGCACACACCTTCGAATCATCTTGTTGGCGCACTGTTTAAATAGATATGGCTAATCCCACATGTACCACATGACGTCATGTAGGAACTTTTTCTTTTATTGTTGTGTAAGATCAATTGGAAGGATGTTGCTTACCAAATAATTGGCAAAATATGCATACCACAAAAATTCTGCTTTGACCCCAAACAGCTGCTCATTCAGAAACGATTCATTGATTAAACACTTATCTCCCTCGTCTTTGTTCGAATTTTCTAACCATGAAAGATGATTTGCAACTTGATTCTCCGTCCCCTTTCTATCTTTTATTTCCAAATCAAATTCCTGTAGGAGGAGTATCTGTGAGATCCAGAATTTTATGAAATAAAAGTATTCAATTTTTCTATTTTGGTAAATAGTTAAATTGATAAAAGTTTAAAGTTAAGGGTCATATTTGAAAATTTTTCAAAGTAAGCAAGTTGTCATAAAATAACTGGTGGTAAAAGTACAGTAATACGCGTGGTTGCATAGTAGCAGACGGTGTTGATTATTGATGCTTATGTGAGAAGTCACTCAGTTATACTCAATTATTTCTACAATAATTGCTGCATCATATCTCTCATATTATTGATTCAATTATTGTCACAACATCATCTGCATAATATTTTATATATTATTAAATCAATAATTGAGACGACAAAGTTATTCATATTATTATTTACAATATTAACACTGTCTAAGTTCACAACGATGAGTGGTTTGGTCACCTAATCATGCGCTAATAATAAGGAGAAATCCTTATCGGAAAACCCCGTCTTTCCTGGGAACAACCTGGTTGTTAAATATGTAAGTTATAATATTAATGATAAATGTTATTAAAAATTAAATTTGAGTTCAGAGTTGAATTTGGAGATGCGGACTTGATATTTGAGTCCGGAATGATGAAATTAGTAGAAATAGACTATAAACACAAAATTTGTCGGGTTTAACTTTTTGGTCAAAAAAGTCAACAGTTGACTTTTTCGAAAAAAGTCAAACTTCGAAATTTCAAAAATGAAATTTTTGAGAAAAAAATTTCCATTGTGTTGGGATTGTTAGTGTTAGTGGAAATCGACATTTATTTTGATAATAATTGATGTATGGAGGTTATATTGACCAATCGGGTAATTAATCGAATAAATGAGCAATTAATTGCTATTAATTCACATGATTATAACTATTTGTTCACATGTGTGTACTATTGATTCACATTCATGTACTATTAGGGGAGGTAAAAAAGATTGATAATACTTGCATGACTAAGTTAAAAATAGAGGTATAGATGGAGGTACTATATCACGTAATTCAGATTTTCACATGATTATAACTATTGATTCGGATGATTGAACTATTAATTCACATTATTTACTATTAGAGGAGGTGGTGGTAAGTTTGATAATACTTGTATGACTAAATTAAAATGAAAGAAAAGTCAAGGTATTGTCTTTGTATATTTCGAGCCCCAAAACCTGCAATTATCGAAACTATATTTTCCTATAAATAGAAGCTCATTCTTCCTTCATTTCTCACCAATTCACTAAGTCTCACAAGAGCAATTATTATAGAGAAATTATAGAGAGAAAGAAGAAGAGAAGTCTGCTACCTCACTATTCCAATATCCAATTTTCTTCTGAGGTAAGGGATATTATTATTATAGTGAGGGGTATTATTTCTTTCGTATTCATGAAGAGAGCTATTGTTATTCCATTCCTTATTATTATGTTGGAATAACCTGTCTATGCGAAGTACTGCATACATGGTGAAATTCTTTTATTATTCCATTCTTTATTAGTCTGTTGGAATATCCTATCTGTGTGAATTACGCATGACCTGGTTCCATTCTTTATTATTATTCATTGGAATAACTCGCCTGCGCGCCTATCGCATGTCCGTGAATTCTATTGTTATTCCATTCTTTATTATTCGTTAGAATGTCCCGTCTCGTGAGGATTACGCACGACCGGTTCCATTCTTTTATTATTCTCGCTTGAATAACTCGCTTGTGTGGTCTATCGCATGCCCGTGAATTTCGTTGTTATTCCATTCTTTATTATTCTCGTTGGAATATCCTCATCTGTGCGGATTACGCATGACACAGTTCCATTCTTTATTATTCTCATTGGAATATCCTCATCGTGCGGATTACGCATGACCTGGTTCCATTTTTTATTATTCTATTGGGAATAACCTGTCTGTGCGGTCTATCGCATGCATGGTGAATTCTTTTGTTATTCCATTTTTTATTATTCTGTTGGAATAACCTATCTATGTGGATTACCACATGCATGGTGAATGATCCTTGTATTCATTCCTTATTAAATTGTAGAAATGATCTGTCTATGTGGATTACCGCATGGCGGGCGAAAACTCATTTGCAGTTTCGTAATTTTTCTGACCCTCAAAAATTCTGGAAAAAATTGAAATGATAATTTGTTGAGTTTTCTAGATTTTGTCCAAAAATGACGATTTTTGGATGTATAGATTAGGAGTTATGAATTTTATGGGAAAAGACTATTTTAAAAGTAAATCCTTATAACTTCTTGTGGTTAACTCCAAACTTGTTGAAATTTTTATTGGGAGTACATGTATATAACAGGAGTATACCCTGTAAATTTCGGAATTTTTGGACAAAAGTACAATTTATGATAAATATCTAAATATTCGGCTGTTTTGGCCATATGAAAAATAGTAAATGAATTTTAAAAATTTTGAGAAAAATAAATGTTCAATATGGGACTATATTCTGCTAAATCCCAGAAAAGAAATATTTTTGGAACTGATTTGGTATTTTTCATGAAAATGAACTAGTTATGAGTAAATGAATTAAATATGTTATGTGAAGTAACAAAATTGCAAAATAGGATTTTATGGCTTGGGAATCCTATATAGGGTATATACAGATTTTTGATGAGGGATTTGATCATTGGTGATGAAATCTTATGAGTTTGGCATTTTTGAATGATTAAATGCATTATTTGGTAAAGTGTAAATAATTGAGATAAATTGTTTATAAGTTTAAGAAGTGATTAAAATATTGTTATAATATTAATAATATTAGTTTATGAGTTTATTAAGTGATTGATAATATTTGGATAAATTTAAAGTCTTTAATATTTATCCTTGCTTTCATTTAATTAATGCTTATATCATTGTCATCATCCTCATGCTTTTATTATGATGAAAGTCATCTTTGGCTTACGTGCAAAGATGGACTGTTAATTATTGGTCTTATAGTTGAATATCTTTGGCTTACACGCAAAGATGGACTGTTGATTATTGGTTTTATAGTTGTATATCTCTGGCTTACGTGCAAAGATGGACTGTTGATTATTGGTTTTACAGTTGTATATCTTTGACTTACGTGCAAAGATGAACTATTGATTGATGAGTATCTTTGGCTTATGTGCATAGATGAATTATTTATTGGTATGATTATGACCAAGGATCATTCGGTATAATCATGACCCGTATTGTTATAGATGATGTGGTAAAAGTCCTCATTGGCCCGTAGTGCATTGATGGACAGTTATTGGTATGATTATAACCATGGATTATTCGGTATAATCATGACCATTGATGATTACATGAATATCCTCGTCAGAAGTGCGGGGATGATTCGATGATGTGGATTATTTATTGTCGAGTCTCAAATGATAAAATATTGATTATACACTTTTAATTGATAAAAGATAGTAGATATCATGCTCTACTTGACTCTTCTAAAATACAGTTGTATGTCTTTGGCCTGTAGTGCAAAGAATAAATTGTTAATGAATATCTTTGGCCGTAGTGGAAAGATGATTTTATTAGTATGATTATGAGCAGGAATTGTGATTTGGTATAACCATGATTTTTGATGTTTTAGGTGAAGATAGGTGATGAAAATTATCTTCGTCCTGGGTGCGAAGAGGAATTTAGAATCACAATTATGATTATGAGTTATTCATATGATTGTGGATAGGAATTGTTGATTGATGTTACAGGGATAAAACATTATTGGTGGACTTTTAACATGGAGAAGATAATAGATCTAATGGTCTATTTGACTCTTCTAATGGATTGCTCGTTCCGCTGCAACTATGGTTGAAAAGTTTTATCATCTACCATATGTTCTAAATCTCTGATTTATTATTGACGAAGGCTATTGATAATTTAATTATCTTTAGTCATGATATTCTTTATTGGGCTATTTGTGCTCACCCTTTACTTCACAATTCCTTTTAGGTAATAAGAGTGTAGCTGGGTCGAGCGGGGATAACAGGGAAATAGTGTGATAGTCCGAGACTTTTGAAGTTTCTCAATACATTATAAAACGGCATGACATGCAGCAGATAATTGTATTGAGGAACTAAGATGTGTGTGTCGTATTTTATACATCACTTAATAATTAATTTTGGCGAACAACAATAGGGTGATGAGAACCCGACTTTGAAAGCGTCAAAAGTGCACCTCATTAGAATGAATATGATAGTAATCTTCTCGTTCTTCTTTGGGGTCTTAAAATATTTGTCATTGTATTTTATATGGCATTGTAACAATTTGAGTTTGATAACGCTCTACGAGACAATATTGTATTAAAACTCACGACTTATCTGTTAGGTACTACTCTGCACTTACGCTTCAACAACAGATAAATGAAGTTTGTATTTGATTTTTATAGAGTGATATCTGGCGACTCAGAATGGGTCGTGTGGACGTATTTTGGGGGCGTCGCAGTATCCACCTGATAAGTCGTGGCTTAGCATCTTTCTTCAAAATTAAATACCAAATGACCGAGTGATCCGTATAAACCACTACCTTTGTCCCAATCAAATATGCCCAGAATTTGTCAAAGGCATATACTACTGTAAGTAACTCCTTTTCTATAGTTGTGTAATTCATTTGGGCCTCCTTAAGTGTTTTACTTGCATAGTATATGGAGTGGAATGTCTTTTCTCGGCGTTGACCTAACACAGCCCCTACCGCATAGTCGTTTACATCGCACATTAATTCAAAAGGTATATTCCAGTCCGGTGCAATGATAACTGGAGTTGTTGTCAATTTCTTCTTCAATAGCTCAAATGCTGATTTACACTCCTCATCAAATTTGAAAACTGAATCTTTCTCTAAGAGACTGCACAATGATTTTGCAATCTTAGAGAAATCTTTTATAAATCTCTTATAGAATCCAACATGTCCAAGAAAGCTACAAATTCCCTTTACTGAAGTTAGTGGTGGAAGATTTTCAATCGTTTCCAGCTTTGCTCTATCAATCTTTAACCCTTTTACAGAGACTTTGTGCCCCAAGATTACTCCTTCTTTGACCATAAAGTGACATTTTTCCCAGTTTAGTACCAAATTTATCTCCACACATCGCTTTAAGACCATCACCAAATTCTTTAAACAAGCATCAAAATCATCTCCATAAACAGAAAAGTTATCCATGAAGACTTCCATATTTTTCTCCACCATGTCCGAGAAGATGGCCATTATACACCGTTAGAAGGTTGCGGGTGCATTACACAAGCCAAAAGACATTCTCCTGAATGCGAATGTGCCATATGGGCACGTGAAAGTGGTCTTCTCTTAATCTTTAGGAGCAATGACTATCTGATTATATCCCTAATATCCATCCAGTAAGCAGTAAAATTTGTGGCCCGCCAATCTATCCAACATCTGATCGATAAAAGGCAAGGGAAAGTGGTATTTGCGGGTTACCTTATTCAGCTTCCTGTAATCCATGCAAACCCTCCAACCAGTCACTATCCTCGTTGGAATTAATTCGTTATCGTCATTTCTACTACAGTCATTCCTCCCTTTTTTGGCACATATTGAACGGGGCTAACCCAAGCACTGTCTGAAATTGGGTAGATGATTCCTGCATCCAACCACTTTAGAATTTCTTTTTGCACTACTTCTTTCATGATTGGGTTGAGCCGTCTCTGTTGTTCCACAGTTGGCTTTGCATCTTCTTCCATAAGAATTTTGTGCATGCAAAAGGATGGACTAATTCCCTTGATATTTGTAATTGTCCATCCTATAGCCGATTTGTATTCTCTAAGCACTCTCAACAACTTATTTTCCTGTAATTCGTTAAGCGCATAAGCAATAATAACAGGTAAAGTATTAGAATTGCCTAAATTTGCATACTTGAGGTGTTTAGGAAGTGGCTTAAGTTCAAGTATAGGTGGCTCCTCCAATGTCGGTTTCATCCTTACCGTGGCTGTGTCTCCCATGTGTAATGGCTCAACTGGTGCCTTGAATCTATTAACTCATGGCAAGGAATCCAACATATGCAAATAATCCACAAACTCTGGATCATCTAAATCTTCATCCCCTAGTAGTGTAGTTTCAAATGGATCATTAGCCAAACTTTTAACCATATCTTCGTTGATTATCTGATCCATGACATCCATCCTGAAACACTCCTCTTCATCCGTAGGGAATTTCATGACTTTGAATACATTAAACTTTACTTCCTGATCTTGGACCCTCATGGTTAATTCACCTTTTTGCACATCGATGAGCGTCCTACCCGTAGCCAAAAACGGTCTCCCTAGGATGATGGGGATGTTCTTATCTTCCTCAAAATCTAGAATTATAAAGTCTGCGGGGAATATAAATTTGTCTACCTTGACCAAAATATCCTCCACAATTCCTCTTGGGTATATGACTGACCTATCCGCCAATTGCAACGAAATGTTCATAGGCTTTGGAGCTGGTAAACCCAATTTTGTATAAACTGATAACGGCATGAGGTTCACACTTGCCCCCAAATCACATAAACACTTGTTGAACGCCATGTTCCAAATTGTGCACAAAATGGTAAAACTCCCCGGATCTTCCAACTTAGGTGGTAACTTTCGCTGTAAAACTGTACTACACTCCTCTGTTAATGCCACGGTTTCAAAATCTTCCAACTTCTTTTTCCTTGACAAAATTCCCTTCATGAATTTAGCATAACTTTGCATCTGCTCCAGGGCTTCTGCGAAAGGGATGTTAATATGAAGTTTCTTAAAACCTCTAAAAATTTCACGAATTGCTTGTCTAATTTTTGTTTTTGGACTCTCTACTGAAACGGCAGTGAAGGATATATAATTGGCTTATCATCTGACTTTGTCTGTTCAACTTTCTTTTCCTCACCTTGTTTTTCTTCAACCACTTTGTTTTCATCAACCTTATTATATTTTATAACTGAATTTTCTACAATTTCCCCATCTAGATGTTTTCCACTTCTCAAAGTGATTGCCTGACACTGCTCGTGATTTCCCTTCAGATTTCTTTCGGTGTCACTTGGTAGAGTCCCTTACAGTCTATTGTTCAATGCTAAGGCAATTTTTCCCATTTGATTCTCTAGGTTCTTGATGGCTATAACTTGTGATTTCATAACTGCCTCGTTACTCGTTATCTATTTTTCTCTCTTGATGTTGAGCTGGTTGTTAATGTTGATTCTGAAATCCTGGGGGATAAGATAGTCGTGGAGCTTGCTGATGCTGATTATTACTCCACGAAAAATTAGGGTGATTCCTATTCCACAGATTGTATACATTCTGGTACATGTTCTGTGAAATTATGTTGTATCTACCCACAAATTTCACTAAAGCTGGGTTGATTGCACATTGTTTCGTAGGATGTTCACCCGCACACAATTCACAGATAACTGCAACCTGCTGAGTTTGTACACCCAACAAAGCATCCACCTTCTTCGATAACGCTGAAATCTGGGATGCTAATGTCGTCACCCCATCTACCTCTAACATTCCAGCTACCTTGGGTTGTGTCAATCTTGCCGTGGGCCACTAGTAGTTGTTAGCCGCCATTGTCAATTGATACGCCTCCTCGTAACTCTTTGCCATAAATGCTCCACCCGAAGCCGCATCTATACTGGTCCTGAGATTTCCATTCAACCCGTTGTAGAATGTGTTCATCTGCAGCCATTTGGGTAATCCATGATGTGGGCACTTTCTGAGCAATTCCTTATATCTTTCCCACGCCTCATACAGTTATTCCCCATGCTGCTGTTCAAACATGGTAATCTTGTTTCTCATTTTTGCTGTCTTTGCTGGTGGGAAAAATTTTGCTAAGAATTTTTGAGTGAGGTCTTCCCATGTAGTTATTGATCTTGGTGGTAGATAATGTAACCAACTCTTCGCCTTGTCCCGCAGAGTGAATGGGAACAAGCGAGGCTTAACTGCGTCATCCGACACCCCATTATACCTGAAGGTGTCACAAATCTCTAAAAAGTTGACCAAATGTTCGTTCGGATCATCAGTTGCTAGTCCCCCAAACTGTACAGAGTTTTGGATCATCTGAATAGTCCCAGGCTTAATCTCAAATGTATTCGCAGCTATAGCAGGCCTGGTGATACTCGACTAAAGCTCAGTCACCTTGGGTGTAGCAAAATCTCTCAACGCTTTCTGGTTTTCGGCAGCAATTTCTTTTTCTTTTTCAGAATTTTCAAAATCTCCCCTTGTCTCCTTAATCCACTTACTTAGCCTTTGAAACAGTCTCTCAATGTCATCCTCAAAAGGAAGCAAGTCTGGATTTTTGGACTGAATTTGCATAAACTAACTTCAAAAACCTGAAATAAGAACGAACAAAACAAAAAGAAATGTTGTAAAACTGAACTAATTAAACTAATATTGCAAAATATTAAAATCTATACTTATTCCCTGGAAGTGGTGCCAAAAACTTGTTGGCTAAAATCTATATACGCACAACACGCAAGTATACGTGGTCAACAAGTAATATAGTGATAAATCAAGTATCGTTGCCACAGAGAATTAGCATGAAATTAACCCCCACAATTATCAGCCTTATATTACTCCAAATTTTATTAAACTATTCAATTTAATTATTATAATTATTAAAAATTGAAATTATTAAAAATATCAAACAATCAACAAATATAAAAACTGAATTTTTTAAACTGATATCGAAGAATTAGGCTTACAACTTCACTCTAAGTATCACCCTGATTATTACACCTTTATTCCAGTTTAATTCACTATCCCAGTTTATTAATTAAGAACACTCAAGTAGAATTAGTCACCTCTCGATGCACTAATACCATATAACCTAAATCCACAAATTAGATAGAATTAAGTTAAACACCTTAATTAACTAACTCACTATATCTCTATGTGAATTATAATTAAAGAAGGTTTAATTTCAAGTTCTCTATTTAATTACATGCAATGCCAGGCATATCTCTACCCTAACATTTATCAAGATTCCATTCATTCACAGAATTCAAGAATACATGCTATATTAACTAAGTCTAAACTCGTATTTCCTCTCTCAAATCCATACAAGTCCAAAAAGAATTAGTGATCAAGCAATTCATAAATTCAAGCATAAATTAATATAGATAAACTGAGGAATAACTTATTAAACTGAAAATCAAAGATTACATAATCATCGTTCCACCTAAAGATCCGTTATAAGCCTAAAAAGTAATTTAGTTCATCATCAATGAATTAAAAACTGAATTAATTAAAATGAACATCATCCCAGTTACAAATATTAAACTAAAGAAGAAGAATAAATCCAGAACCACCATTCTCTATAGCCTTAATCTACAATTGTTGTGAAATTCCTTCAAAATCTTCTCTCCAATGCTCTTGCTTAGAAAAATCTGTTTTCAATGTTGTTCAATTGCTTGTGTCATCCAATCTTGTTGTTTGTTGTTAATTTGTATACCAAGACACGTATTCTCAATCTAATTCCACGCATAACTGAGTTCCATGCCATCCCAAACACTTGTCTCCATGTTTCATGCAGTAGTTCAACAAGATCAGGACACTGAATTTCTCGTACCCCCGCCTTGGGGGTTTTGCTTTGTAATGAGTCCGCCTCGGCGGGCATGTAATCTGTTAACTGAATTTCACCGCCCGCCTTGGCGGGGGTTTTATTCATGGAAAGCCAGCCCCGGCTGGCATGTAACATGTTAGTTGTCCACTTTTAGCTCTAAACTTTCCCCATTTCGCCATAATCTCGCCCTTTTTGTCCAATTGCCCATCCACCACACCTAAACACAAAACAACACTAAACAAGTAAAAACAAGGAATTAACACCGTTTAAGCTTGAATTAAGAGCCGATTCGTAGGTATAAAACCCACTTATCACTACCGCATGATTTATAGGTATATTCGCTCTATTCCGATTAAAAGTACCCGTTAATAAATTAACGAACTCTTGCATCGGGTTAACCGGTCCCCCTTCCTGTTGATTCACGTTTGCATTTTGATCTCGTTGTCTTCTTCTTGGCGGCATCTTTCTATTAAAATAAATAACACTTCATTATTACTTCCTTCTTATTAGTTAGTTATTATTCATTATTAAACAATAACTTATACTCATTGCACCACATGTTCAATAAAAGGCTTATATTTATTTGTTTCTTCCTTATAGTATAATACTACATCATTTGTCATTACACAGCCTTAGCTGATTATGTAAGACCCCGAATTTTATGAAATGAAAGTATTCAATTTTCTTATAATTATTATTTTATTTCGTAAATGGTTAAATTGATAAAGGGTTAAAGTTAAGGGTGATATATGAAATTTTTTGCAAAGTATGCAAGTTATTATAAAATATTCGTTTGGTCGGAGAATATTTTTTTTGTCGGGGAATATTCGTACGACAGCACAATCATTGGTGGACCCCATAACGGAAGTATTATCGTAGTAAGAAAACGACAGAATTATCTTTTTATAAAAATAACGACGGAAGTGTTACCGTTAAAACTGTTGAACTACTCGATAGTAAAAGTACAGTAATAATGCGTGGTTGCATAGTAGCACACGGTATTGATTATTGATGCTTATGTGAGAAGTCACTCAGTTATACTTAATTATCGCTACAGTAATTGCTGCATCATATTTGTCACATTATTGATTCGATTATCGTCACAGTATCATCTGTATAATATGATATATTATTAAATCAATACTTGAGATGACAAAGTTATTCATATTATTAAATTACAATATTTACAATGTCTAGAAGTTCTGTCAAGGAGAGGTTTGGTCACCTAATTACGCGCTAATAGGGAGAAATCCTTATTGGAAAACCCCTCTTTCTTGGGAACGACCTGGTTGTTAAATATTGTGAGTTATAATATTAATGATGAATGTTATTAAAAATCGAAGTTGAGTTCGAAGTTGAATTTGGAGACGCGGACGTGATATTTGAGTCCGGAACGAAGAAATTAGTAGAAATAGACTATAAACACAAAATTTGTTGGGGTTGACTTATTGGTCAAAAAAGTCAATAGTTGACTTTTTTGTAAAAAGTCAAACTTTGAAATTTCAAAAATGAAATTTTTGAAAAAAATATTTCCATTGTGTTGGGATTGTTAGTGTTAGTGAAAATTTACATTTATTTCGATAATAATTGATGTCTGGAGGTTATATTGACCAATCGGGTAATTAATCGAATAAGTGAGCAATTAATTGCTATTAATTCACATGATTATAATTATTTGGTCACATGTGTGTACTATTGATTCACATTCATTTACTATTAGGGGAGTTGGTGCAAGATTGATAATACTTGCATGACTAAGTTAAAAATGGAGGTATAGATGGATGTACTATACTGTAATTCGTATTTTCACATGATTATAACTATTGATTCACATGATTGAACTATTGATTCACATTATTTACTATTAGGGGAAGTGGTGCAAGTTTGATAATACTTGTAGGACTAAATTAAAATGAAAGAAAAGTCAAGGTATTGTCTCGTAATATTTTGAGCCCCAAAACGTGCAATTATCGAAGCTATATTTCCCTATAAATAGAAGCTCATTCTTCCTTTATTTCTCACCAATTCACTAAAGCTATAAAGCAATTATTATAGAGAGAAATTATAGAGAGAAAGAAAAAAGAGAATTCTGCTACTTCTCTAATCCAGTATCCAATTTCTTTCTAAGGTAAGGGATATTATTTCTTTCGTATTCATGAAGAGAGCTATTGTTATTCCATTCCTTATTATTATGTTGGAATAACATGTCTATGCAAAGTACTGCATACATGGTGAAATTCTTCTATTATTCCATTCTTTATTATTCTTTGAATATCCCATGCATGTATGGATTTATTACATGACTGGTTTCCATTCTTTATTATTCTATTGGAATATCCTGTCTTTACGGATTACGCATGAACTGGTTCCATTCTTTATTATTCTATTGGAATAACCTGTCTATGCGGTCTATCGCATGCCTGGTGAATTCTGTTGTTATTCCATTCTTTATTATTCTGTTAGAAAATCTGGTCTGTGCGGATTACGCATGACCTGGTTCCATTCTTTATTATTCTGTTGGTAATAACCTGTCTGTGCGGTCTATCGCATGCATGATGAATTCTTCTATTTTTCCATTCTTTATTATTCTGTTGGAATAACATATCTATGTGGATTACCACATGCATGGTGAATGATCCTTTGTATTCATTCCTTATTAAATTGTAGAAATGATCTGTCTACGTGGATTATCACATGAGGGATAAAAAATCCATTTGCAGTTTCGTAATTTTTCTGACCCTCAAAAATTCTGGAAAAATTTGAAATGATAATTTGATGAGTTTTCTATATTGTGTCCAAAGATGGCGATTTTTGGATGTATAGATTACGAGATATGGATTTTATGGGAAAAGACTATTTTAAAAGTAAACACTTATAACTCCTTGTGGTTAACTCCAAAATTGGTGAAATTTTTATTGGAAGTACATGTATATAACAGGAGTATACCCTGTAAATTTCGGAATTTTTGAACAAAAGTACAATTTATGATAAATGTCTAAATATTCGGCAGTTTTGGCCATATGAAAAATAGTAAATGAATTTTAAAAATTTTGAGAAAAATATATGTTCAATATGGGACTATATTCTGCTTAAATCCCAAAAAGAAATATTTTTGGGACTGATTTGGTATTTTTCATAGAAATGAATTAGTTATGAGTAAATGAATTAAATATGTTATGTAAAGTAACAAAATTGAAAAATATGATTTTATGACTTGGGAATCCTATATAGGGTATATGCAAATTTTTGATGAGGATTTGATCATTGGTGATGAAATCTTATGAGTATGACATTTTTGAATGATTAAAATGCATTATTTGGTAAAGTGTAAATAATTGAAATAAATTATTTATAAGTTTAAGAAGTGATTAAAATATTATTAAAATATTAATAATATTAGATTATGAGTTTATTAAGTGATTGATAATATTTGGATAAATTTAAAGTCTTTAATATTTATCCTTGATTTCGCTTGATTTGATTTCGCTTTGATTATCGCTTATATCATTGTCATCATCCTCATGCTTATATTGTCATGAAAGTCATCTTTGCTTACGCATATGATCGACTTGGTATGATTATGACTAGGATTATTCCGTATAATCATGACCGTAATATAACGAATGATGTGGTAAAAGTCCTCATCGCCTGGTGTGTAGTGTATCATGGACAGCTTTTTGGTATGATTATGACTAGGGATTATTCTAAGATAGTCACGCCCATTGATGATTTAATGAATATCCTCGGCCGTAGTGCATGGATGATTCCATCATGTGGTTTATTTATTGTCGAGTCTCAAAGATAATAAAAAAATTGATGAAAACATTTTAAATCATGTAAGATAGTAGATATCATGCCTACTCGACTCTTCTAATGGATTGCTTATTCCACGCAGCTTAAACTTGATGTCTATTGTATTTTATCGCTTTAACATTGTTGAAGACTAATGATAATTTATTCTCGCATTATCCTAGTCATAATATTTATTATCGGGCTAGTTGAGCTCACCTTTCTTTCACTATTCTCTCTTGAAATGAGAACGTAGTGGGACTAGTCGGGGAACAGTGGACGGTCCGTATGATAAGATTAGTAGTCCTCACTATTATGTTAAATAGTGTGACAATAAATGTAATGAGGACTCCATTGAGTGTGGATATTGTCTAGATGACAATATTCTTATTAAAACTCTTAGATTATATTTTGTCGTATTTTACACGATCGTTGTATAATTAAGTTGTATTTGAATTTTTGTACCATGTATTTGGTGACTCAAGATGGGTGATATATACCTATTTTGGGGGCGCCACAGTTGGTATCAAAGCTTAGGATATGATCCTCGGCCGAGATGTGAGACAAGAACTAGGAGGAGAGAGAGGAATTTCTTCACTAGTATGACCTACCTAAGTTTATTTGGTATTTAATTGGCTCACGAGTAGTATAGGATAATATGTGATATGTTAATTAACCCTTTTTTTGTGGTAGTATTTGAAAATGGCATCTGAAAATGTTGAGATCAGCAATGAAGCACATGAGATCATTGAGACACCTTTAATCACCAACCAGGTTAATGTGATGTTAGACGAAGAAGAAATTAGAGATATCTACGTGGTGAGTGAAGAACTAATAGCTGCACCTGAGCTAGTCGCAGAGGTAGCAGCTGAGAGTGAGGAAGAAGAGGAACATGAGGAGAATTTATTAGAAGAATTTTGTGATCAAAATTTAGAATTACAAAATCGTATTCATGAGTTAGAAGAGCAGGCTGCAGAACGGCAGGCGGTCGTGGAGCAAAGGGATGCAACAATTCAAAATTGTGTTACCCGATGTGCGATGCTTGAACAGAAGCACTCTTTGGCAGAGTATAAGATATTAGAGCTGAAATCTGAGAATGCTATGATCAAGGTTTTGACGAAAGAAGAAGAAAATGAACGAATGAGAATAGATGATGTATGGGTAAAAGCCGCACGACGCGTTGATATTGTTGAAAAAGACGTCCGATCTAATAAGGCCAAAATAGATGAAATGAATTTCTCTTTTTGGACAGTAATTGGGAGAATCAATCATCGAATTCGGAATTACCCGATGCAGAATGGTCAACCCCAATTCGATATGGATCGGAGAGTAATGATTCGAATCATGGATCAGGAATGTGGCGAAGCAATTAAGGGTGGAATGTACTCTATAGAAAATTTAAGTCCAACTGGGATGGTGACGCCAAAGGATGTCCCAGACAAGCCAAACTCGGTAGTTTAAGTGAAAGCGTTTATCGAGGAACCCGAATGAAGTTATCACGGGTAAGTTAATCATAAACTCTTGCGAAGTCTATACCTTATTCGATACTGGTTCTACCCACTTTTTATTTCACCTAATGGTGTTCAATGTTTAAAATTGGCTCTTTTATCTGTTGAAACTCTATTAGGAGAAACATTCGTTACCTCCACTATTTATAAATCTTGTTTAAATTCAAATCGACACTTTCACATTACCTTTCGATCTTATTTCTTTGAAAATACTTGCATATGATGTTATTTTAGGGATTGTTTGGTTAACTACTCATCATGCTAAAATCGATTATTTTCGTAAGGTTGTTAGCTTTCATATTCCTAAGCAACCTGTTTTGTGAATTCAAGAAACCAAACCACTAAAGTCAATCATTGTCATATCAAGCCATAAGTAAAGAGCCCTGAGCCTTTCGTTGGTGACTTCCAAGTCTTCGAATACATCGAAGCTAGAATATCCGTAGGGGACATCATGAATAACGGTGGCAAGTTGATAGATATCAATGTGACGCGTTATCCAAGTCTTGGATGAGAGTCACAATTTTTAAATGATATTTCTATCGTTAATAAATTTCCTGACGTATTCTCGAAGAACTTCCTGATATACCCCAGAGTGTGAAATCGAATTTTATACTGACCCCAGTACAAAACCCATTTATTCAACCCTTAAATATTGCTGCAACCAAAATGAACGTGTAATGCGCCAAAGATGTTGGCTCGAGCTGTTAAAGATTACAACCATACTATTCAATATTATCATGGAAAAAGCGAACGTGGTAGCTGATGCATTGAGTAGAAGATTGTATGCGTTTACGAGTGCGACGTTGTTAACACAAAGACCCATTTCATATAACTTACAAATGATGAAGATAGAGTTAAAGACTCTAGGGACCCACGTAAAGGTAACGAATATACGACTAGAATCGACTTTAATCGATAAAGTTAAAGCCGCTCAAACTACACACCTGAAGCTGATGAATATGAAGAAGAAGGTTCAAAAAGGTGTTATTCTAAAAGCAAGAGTCGGTGAATAGAGGAAATCTCAACCCTTGATTTTATTAGTCTATTTGAAATCCTTGATCGAGTAGGAACTATGGCCTATACACTCGTTTTACCACCAAGTATGTCGAAACATTTTTTTTATGTATCGATGTTACGTAACTATGTGGATGACCCGAACCACGTTATTAAATTAGAACTAGACGAGATAGAAGAAGATTTAACATATGAGGAGATACGTGTTAAAATCTTGTATAAGAAGGATCATATTCAACACTCAAAGGTTATACCTTAAGAGTTAGAATCTGAAATGAAGTCAAGGTATCCTCATCATACCAGGTACGTACGTAAATTTCGAGGGCAAAATTTCATAAGGAGGGGAGATTGTAAGACCCCAAATTTTATGAAATGAAAGTATTCAATTTTCTTATAATTATTATTTTATTTCGTAAATGGTTAAATTGATAAAGGGTTAAAGTTAAGGGTGATATGTGAAAATTTTTGCAAAGTATGCAAGTTGTTATAAAATATTCGTTTGGTCGGAGAATATTCTTTTTGTCGGGGAATATCCGTATAACGGCACAATCATTGGTGGACCCCACAACGGAAGTATTATCGTAGTAAGAGAAACGCATGTAATTATCTTTTATAAAAATAACGACGAAGTAAGTGTTACCGCTAAAATTGTTGAACTACTCGATAGTAAAAGTACAAGAATAATACGCTGGGTCGCATTGCATTGTACACAGATTGATTATTGATGCTTACGTGAGAAGTCACTCAGTTATACTCAATTATTTCTACAGTAATTGCTGCATAATATCTCTCATATTATTGAGTCGATTATCGTCACAGTATCATTTGCATAATATGATATATTATTAAATCAATAATTGAGACGATAAAGTTATTCATATTATTAAATTACAATATTTATAATGTCTAGAAGTTCTGTCAAGGAGAGGTTTGGTCACCTAATTGCGCGCCAATAGGGAGAAATCCTTATTGGAAAGCCCCCTTTTTCCTGGGAACGACCTGGTTGTTAAATATTGTGAGTTATAATATTAATTATGATTGTTACTAAAAATCGAAGTTGAGTTCGGAGTTGAATTTGGAGACGCGGACTTGATATTTGAGTCCGGAACGATGAAATTAGCAGTAATAGACTATAAACACAAAATTTGCTGGGGTAGACTTTTTGGTCAAAAAAGTCAACAGTTGACTTTTTCAGAAAAAGTCAAACTTTGAAATTTCAAAAATGAAATTTTTGAGAAAAATATTTCCATTGTGTTGGGATTGTTAGTGTTAGTGGAAATCGACATTTATTTCGATAATAATTGATGTCTGGAGGTTATATTGACCAATTGGGTAATTAATCGAATAAGTGAGCAATTAATTGCTATTAATTCACATGATTATAACTATTTGTTCAATGTGTGTACTATTGATTCACATTCATTTACTATTAGGGGAGTTGGTGCAAGATTGATAATACTTGCATGACTAAGTTAAAAATAGAGGTATAGATGGAGGTACTATACTGTAATTCGTATTTTGCACATGATTATAACCATTGATTCACATGATTGAACTATTGATTCACATTATTTACTATTAGGGGAGGTGGTGCAAGTTTGATAATACTTGCAGGACTAAATTAAAAATGAAAGAAAAGTTGAAGGTATTGTACTGTAATATTTTGAGCCCCAAAACGTGCAATTATCGAAACAATATTTTCCTATAAATATAAGCTCATTCTTCCTTCATTTCTCACCAATTCATTAAAGCTATAGAGCAATTATTATAGAGAGAAATTATAGAGAGAAATAAGAAGAGACGTATGCTACTTCTCTACTCCAGTATCCAGTTTGTTTCTAAGGTAAGGGGTATTATTTCTTTCGTATTCATGAAGAGAGCTATTGTTATTCCATTCCTTATTATTATGTTGGAATAACCTGTCTATGCGAAGTACTGCATACATGGTGAAATTCTTCTATTATTCCATTCTTTATTATTCTGTTGGAATATCCTATCTGTGCGGATTTCGCATAACCTGGTTCCATTCTTTATTATTCTATCGAATATCCATGCATGTCAAGGATTACGCATGACTTTGTTCCATTCTTTATTATTCTATTGGAATAATCTGTCTGCAAGGCTCTATCGTATGCCCGTGAATTCTTGTTGTTATTCCATTCTTTATTATTCGTCTGTTGAATATACTACTATTTTAAAGTGATTACGCTTAACCTAGTTCCATTCTTTATTATTTTGTTGGGAATAACCTGTCTGTGCGGCATGCATGGTGAATTCTTCTGTTATTTCATTCTTTATTATTCTGTTGGAATAACATGTCTATGTGGATTACTGCATGCATGGTGAATGATCCTTTGTATTCATTCCTTATTAAATTATAGAAATGATCTGTCCACGTGGATTACCGCATGGCGGGTGAAAAATCCATTTGCAGTTTTATAATTTTTCTGACCCTCAAAAAATTCTGAAAAAATTTAAAATGATAATTTGATGAGTTTTCTATATTGTGTCCAAAGATGGCGATTTTTGGATGTATAGATTAAGAGTTATGGATTTTATGGGAAAAGACTATTTTAAAAGTAAACCCTTATAACTCCTTGTGGTTAACTCCAAAATCGGTGAAATTTTTATTGGGAGTACATGTATATAACAGAGTATACCCTCAGAAATTTTGGAATTTTTGGACAAAATTACAATTTATGATAAATGTCTAAATATTCGGCAGTTTTGGCCATATGAAAAATAGTAAATGAATTTTAAAAATTCTGAGAAAAATATATGTTCAATATGGAACTATATTCTGCTAAATTCCAGAAAAGAAATATTTTTGGGACTGATTTCGTATTTTTCATGAAAACGAACTAGTTATGAGTAAATGAATTAAATATGTTATGTAAAGTAACAAAATTGAAAAATAGGATTTTATGGCTTGGGAATCCTATATAGGGTATATGCAGATTTTTGATGAGGGATTTGATCATTGGTGATGAAATCTTATGAGTATGGCATTTTTGAATGATTAAAATGCATTATTTGGTAAAGTGTAAACAATTGAAATAAATTGTTTATAAGTTTAAGAAGTGATTAAAGTATTGTTATAATATTAGATTATGAGTTTATTAAGTGATTGATAATATTTGAATAAATTTAAAGTCTTTAATATTTATCCTTGTTTTCGTTTGATTAATGCTTATATCATTGTCATCATCCTCATGCTTAGTAGTCCTCACTATTCTATTAAATAGTGTGACAATAAATGTAATGAAAACTCCATTGAGTGTGGATATTGTCTAGATGACAATATTCTAATTAAAACTCTTAGATTATGTTTTGTCGTATTTTACACGACTGTTGTATAATTAAGTTGTATTTGAATTTTGTACCATGTATTTGGCGACTCAAGATGGGTGATGTATACCTATTTTGGGGGCGTCACAGATTACATTACTTTCTCGCCATTGCTTTCCAAAAATTGGGATTTACGAAAGACTACCCTTTGATATACAAAAGAGGGTTTTACGTCACTACTTAGATACAACATATTTACATATCTAACTCTACTCTAGCTAGTAACTAGATTACATTTGCCTTATGGCATTCTCATAGTCTGTATTGGCAAGACCGGCTATCACATCTCGGCTGTTAGTATGTCACGTCTGTTCTTCCTCCACAGGATAGTCAATGACCTGCCGCTGAAAATCCCCGTGAGAACTCCTATGTATATAGGATATTCTACTAATCTTCTTCTTCTTGGTCTTTAGATCCTGCCTGAGCTCAAAGACCTCATGTTTCAGCTTATGGACCTTATCCTTTGGCAAAAATTTCTCGTCATGCTTTACTTCCCAAAACGTCTCCGTGCTTTTCTTGTCCTCCAAGATATCATGGTTCTCCTCTTTCAGTTCTCTCACCTCTTTTCCTAATTGGATATTTTTATCCAACACCGTCATGAATAATGCTTTCATTGACTCCCCTGGAGTCATCTCTTCTGCAGGTGCTATCGTGTTAAACGATACCACCTCCACCTCCTCCTCTGACATACCATCAAACAAGGACATGAATTCCAAGTTTTCCGAGTCTTCTGACTCAACCACCACCACTTCTGGCAACTCAGCTATAGGTGTCGGTAAGATCTCTACTTTATTTACATACTCCTCACTAATGTCATGTATATCCCTATACATCACGTTATCTCCTGACATCTACAACAAAACAAATTAGTTTGATTAATACACATCATTAGAAAAGTAAAAACACATATCACATTTAATGCATTTTTAGGGTTAACTTCATCTTTTACTTCTTTAACTCTTCTTAAGGTTATGGCTTAATGTTCTTTTTCTCCCCTAAAGTTTTATAATCTACAGCTTTGATACCAACCTGTGACGCCCCCAAATCCGGGTATCTTCCAACCCGATAGATGGTGCTCACATATACATTCAATTGAAATAACTCAAAAGAGTGAATACGTCTTCTATATATTCCAAAATAATATTCCCTTTCCCAAGTTCTTTGTAACCATTATATATGTTCTTTGTTATAATATCAAATAATTACAACATTCATACTATACTATTACAAAGATAACTTATTTGTCTGCCTTAGCCTTCCCTTTATCCTATCTAGATCCTTCAGGTCGTTCGGTCTTACCTGCATTCATATGGTTCAACCAAGAGTGAGCATAACTAGCTCAACAAGTATGACAATTTCATTTAAGCAACATGCTTGAATCACATGAATCGTATATCTTCAATAATTTAATCAATAGTTATGAATTACTATAGATAAATCAAAATAGCACGTCTCCTTTCTTGAAAACATTTAACAATGAACAACATTAGTTGAATATCAATTTTGGTCCAAGACCTTGAGCATTTCATTCTTTCTTTAAAAAGGACAACCCGACACCAAGTCTGTAAGTCTGGTATATCTTATGAGCACGTCTAGGTGATCAGCCTATAGTACTCTATGTTGTACAATACTACTTCTTTAAACGTATTTATGTTTAAGTTTTGGCAACCTCATGTGCCTATCGTTTGACGACAAAACATTTATTTATTCATACTTAGTCTTTCTTTGAAATCCATACCAAAACAGTTTGGCAAAAGATAGCAACTTTGATAGATTATAAGGAAATCTACAAAACACATTAAGTCTAGCCGAAGGAATTGGCTTCGACTTCATTATACATCAATCCATGCATAAAATACATGAATCATAAAGCTTGTCCAAAATGAACATAAATAAGGGTTAGAACACTTTCCTTCAGCATCTTCTATAGTTAATACACTTTTCTTTTGAGTCTTTAAGGATTCTACAACACATAAGTACATAACATACCTCATTAGGTCATAAACAATCATGTCTAATCACTAATGTATTTTACCCTTCTTCTCAATCTAATTATTCTTTAGATTGACTAACATTGGTTATGGTTATCGTATTACTTTGTATTTACATTCAAGTAATCTTTCTTCAACCTTTAGTTGTAATTCTTAAGGTTATTATCATCATTAAGGATGTTACATTAAGTTTATTAAGGTATTAATTCACCATTAATCAACTTCTAGATTCTTTACATTTATTTCTATTCTTCTCTGGCTCTTTCTAGTCTTTGGCATGCGCTTATTTCAAACTTACATAAATGCTTTCATGACTGCATGATGACTCTTCAAAGACTCGCACCAAAGCCTCGATGTCATGCGGCGCCATACTATCTTCTATATGCCGCGTTGCGGTGCCACTCTTTAGTGGTTGGGATTTCGCCTTGGCGCTGCGGCACAAACTATCAAGCCTTGGGCCGCGCTGAAGCGCTGGCCCTGAGCCTCAGGAAATTTCACAGTTTTTCTACTGCAATCTTTCTAGGCTCATAACTTTTTCATTATAAGTCCGAATTGGCTCATTCAAAAGCCGTTAGCTCACATATCATATGTTTTACGATTTCATTAGAAAATCTTACATTTTTGAATCCGTTAACATGGAATTCACTGATTAAGTTCTTTATTACAAATTCGTTAAACGTTCGTGAACGTTCATAGCTCGTTTCTTCGTTCTAAGTTTGAATTTGACTATTCTCGAGTCCGCAACTCTAAAATGCAAATTTAGACTATTCTCCATCGAAAACCAATGTTTCCGAGTTCAATGGTGACTTTTGACTTTTATTCCTAGAATTTAACGATTTCGACGGTTATCGTCTAATCTAGTAAATTTCACCATAACTTTGTTACTTGAGATTTTTACTCCATTCCAAATGAATTTCTTCCATTAACACAACATAAATCATCTAAGCCTACAAATGATGGTTTTAAATGTGAGATCCCAAATTTTATGAAATAAAAGTATTCAATTTTCTTATAATTATTCTATTTAGTAAATGGTTAAATTGATAAAAGGTTAAAGTTAAGGGTGATATTTGAAAAAATTTCAAAGTAAGCAAGTTATCATAAAATAATCGGTGATAAAGGTATAATAATACGCGTGGTTGCATAGTAGCACACGGTATTAATTATTGATGCTTACGTGAGAAGTCACTCAGTTATACTCAATTATTGCTACAATATTTACTGCATCATATCTCTCATATTATTGATTCAATTATTGTCACAAAGATCATCTCAGATAATATGTTATATTATTAAATCAATAATTGAGACGACAAAATTATTCCTATTATTATTTGCAATATCGACAATGTCTAGAAGTTCATCAAGGAGAGGTTTGGTCACCTATCAAGGCGCCCGATAAGGAGAAATCCTTTATCTGAAAGCCCCTCTTTCTTGGGAACGACACGGTTGTTAAATATTATAAATTATACTATTAATGATGAATAAGTTCGTGTTGATTAAAGATGAAATTGATAGTTCCATTGTGTTAGAATTATTAGTGTTAGTGAAAATCGACATTTATTTCGATAATAATTGATGTCTAGAGGTTATATTGACTAATCGGGTAATTAACTGGATAAATAAGCAATTAATTGCTATTAATTCACATGATTATAACTATTTGTTCACATGTGTGTACTATTGATTCACATTCTTGTACTATTAGGGGATGTGGTGCAAGATTGATAATACTTGCATGACTAAGTTAAAAATGGAGGTATAGTTGAAGGTACTATACTGTAATTCATATTTTCACATGATTATAACTATTGATTCACATGATTGAACTATTGATTGACATTATTTACTATTAGGGGAGGTGGTGCAAGTTTGATAATACTTGCAGGACTAAATTAAAAATGAAGAAAAAGAGGGAGGTATTATACTATAATATTTTGATCCCCAAAACGTGCAATTATGAAAACTATATTTTCCTATAAATAGAAGATTCATTTTTCCTTCATTTCTCACCAATTCACTAAAGCTATAGAGCAATTATTATAGAGAGAAATTATAGAGAGAAAGGAGAAGAGAAGTCTGCTACCTCACTATTCCAGTTTTCTTCTAAGGTAAGGGGTATTATTCCTTCGTATTCAATGAAGAGAGTTATTTTCTTTCAATACTGTAAGGGTTGTTATTCCATTCTTTATTATTATGTTGAATAACCTATCTATCATGCTAAGTACCACATACATGGTGAAATTCTTCATTATTCCATTCTTTATTATTCTATTGGAATAACTCGTCTGCATGCGGGCCTATCGCACGCTTGGTGAATTCTGTTGTTATTCCATTCTTTATTATTCTATTGAATATCCTCGTCTGCATGCGGATTACGCATGACCGGTTCCATTCTTTATTATTCTGTTGGAACATCCTCGTCTGCGCCGATTACGCATGACCGGTTCCATTCTTTATTATTCTATTGGAATATCCTCGTCGCATGGACATTATGCATGACCTGGTTCCATTCTTTATTATTCTGTTGGGAATAACTTGTCTGTGCGGTCTATCGAATGGCTGGAGAATTCTTCTGTTATTCCATTCTTTATTATTCTATTGGAATAACCTGTTTATGTGGATTACCGCATGCATGGTGAATGATCCTTTGTATTCATTCCTTATTAAATTGTGGAAATGATCTGTCTACGTGGATTACCGCATGGCGGGCAAAAATCCATTTGCGATTTCATGTATTCTATAATACTCAGTTGGTTAAAGTTTTAGCTTCTATACTCCATGAAATTAGTGGAATATCCTTGAGATTTGCGCTTCATCCAGTATCTTTTCATGGAAATATTCTTCTGAGCATTCTTTTATTTTACTCCACAAAGAAGTATCATGTTGACAATTTGGACGTTATTGATTTATGGATAAATTAAAATTATAAATCTTTAAAATTTATCCTTGAACTTGTTTTGTTGAATTATTATTTCATTGTCATCATCCTCATGCTTATATTGTGATGAAAGTCATCTTTGGCTTACGTGCATAGATGAACTTGATATGATTATGACCAGGGATTATTCGGTATAATCATGACCGTAATGTGACGAATGATGTGGTGAAAGTTCTCATTGGCCTGTAGTTCATTGATGGAGAGTTGTTGGTATGATTATGACCAGGGATTATTCGGTATAATCATGATCATTGATGATTACATGAATATCCTTGGCCGTGGTGCAGGGATGATTTGATTTTATTTATTAAACTGAGTCTTAGTGATAAAGTTGATGAAAAACTTTTTAAATCACAGAAGATAGTAGATTTTATGCTCTACTTGACTCTTCTAATGGATTGTTTGTTCCGCTGTAGTTAAACTTGTTGTCTATTATATTCTATCAGTTGTTATACTGTTGAAGGCTAATGATAATTTATTCTGCATTATCTTAGTCATAATATTTCTTACTGGGATAGTTGAGCTCACCCTTTTGCTTTCATTGTTCTCTTCAGGAAATGAGAACGTAGCCGGGACTAGTCGGGGAATGGAATGATGGTCCGAGATGGTGTCATAGTAGTCCTCACTATTCTATAGAATAGTGTGATAATAAATGTAATGAGGATTCCATTGATTGTGGATATTGTCTAGATGACAATATTCTTATTAAAACTCTTAGTTTATGTTTTGTCGTATTTTACACGACAGTTGTATTATTAAGTTGTATTTGAATTTTGTACCATGTATTTGGCGACTCAAGATGGGTGATGTATACCTGTTTTGGGGGCGTCACATTAAACTTGTCCATCAACAACAAAATGACAAGTCTTTAATGTTCTTTATTAGTTCATAACTTTTATGATTATGATTCTCTTGTAACATGGTTTATTAAGGTTTACATCCATTAATAACCATAATTATACACCTTATGATACTTGCACCACCAATACTCACTTCACTATCAAAACTATGATGAAGAGATGGAGAATAATTGTAAGACCCCAAATTTTATGAAATAAATGTGACTCCCCCAAAACTGGGTATCTTTCAACCCGACATTTGGTGCTACACGGTGCTACAGTTCACACATACATTCAATTGAAATGCCTCAAAAGAACGTATATGCCTTCTATATATTCCAAAACAATATTACCAGTCCCCATGTTCTTTATAACTATTACATATGTTCTTGTCATAATATCAAATAATAACAACATTTAACCAATGATAAGTAGGTTTTATACCTACTTATCCGGTATTTGTTACTTGAATTAGTTGCTTATATTCATGTTTCTTAGTTACTTTTCATACATGTTATGTTATTTTGTAGGCTGTGACATGACATTGGCATGAAGAAGCAAGGGAAAACAATTCAAACATCTTTTGGACTAAAATACACAAGTAAATGCAAGAAGGGAATATTGAAGGACTTTTAACATCAAGTTGGATGCATGTTCCTGGCATGGAACTTGGATTATACTGTAGAGCTTATTCTTAGGTTTCCAGAATATCTTGAATCATCCTAATCGGAGTTCGGATGCGAGAGTTATGGCCTTTTTATCAACGAAGATCAAAGTTAAGAGTTGTCATACTTTCCATTTACATAGTATCTACTTTATGCTCGATTTTGTCCTTGCTCCGGACGGAATTTGTCAATTCTCAAAGAATGAAAGTTGTAGATCTCGTCGATTTCTCAGATTTGATAGGTGGAAGGCCCCGTAACTCCAAGCGGATAAAACGTTATGCCTATTTTACCAAAGGACGCCGCAGAGAAAAAAAGCGTAGTGCGGACCGCTATAAATGAACTACGCATAGCGCCATCTAGGCCACCAAATGTCTGACCACATGGATGCATGGGCGCGCCCAGAATTGCCTAGGAACAGCGCGGGGTTCGCTAGGCAGCAGGAAAAGAGCTGAATTGGGTTATTTGATGTCCAAATTGAGCTAGAATAGGATTCTTAGTTGCCTAACTTGCTAGGGTGTCCATTAGAACTATAAATACTTGAGTTTAACTTGGATTGGGAGGCTAGTTCTAAGACTCCATAAAATCCCTCTTGGGATAGATTTCTATCAACTTATTCTTTACTTTCTTTCTTAGATTAGGAACCCTAGATTAGATTAGAATTGAAGATTGAAGCTATTGATTATCATTGGAGAATCAAATCGGAAGCAAGAGAATGCAAATTTTCTTATCTCAATTCTAATTTCTTTTCTTATTTATTTGTATCTTTTTAATGCTTAATCAATTGTGGATGATGGATTCTAGTTCATTTATGAATTAAACTCTATTTTGAGATTACTATGGATCTTATTGTGTAGTTTACTTTGATATGCTTCTTTGTTAGTCTTATTATCTATATTTGGATTGTCTATTATGATTTGTCCTTAACTGCTTAATTTCCTAGCTAACAATTACCGTGATAATCTATATGAACTCGAGAGATGAAGTATAGATTTAGATCTGATAATGATAGCATGTGTTTGTGATTTCTGTATGGATGAAATTTATGATTCGTGTTTAGGATAGAGATATGCCTTTACACCATATGTAGTCTAATAAGAACTTGAACAAACCCTTTTTAATTGTAATTCACATAGAGATATAGTGGGTTAGTTAATTAGGGTGTTCAAATTGATTCTATCATCTGTGGATTTGATTTGATATGAGTATGATGCATTGAGAGATGGCCATATTTTACTTTCGTGTTCTTGATTAACAATCCAGTATAAATAATTTGGCCTAACAGGAAGTGTGTTGATTTAAATGAAACAATAAGTGAAATTATGATCTCAAGTCTTCAATATCTTGTTTCATTCTAGGGATAGCTAGTAATAGTTTATTTAATTATTTTAAATTAAATTAAATTATTAAATTATTTGTTAAAATAAGATTAAATTGGTCATAGGTTAGTAATTGGTAATTCTTATTAAATAATTCTCTGCGGGAACGATACTCAACTTATCACTTTATTACTTGTTGACCATGTATACTTACGTGTTGTGCGTAATTAGATTTTACCCAACAAGTTTTTGGCACCATTGTCGGGGAATTAGTTAATATATTTTTGCCAATATTAGCTTCAATCAAATTAGTCTTAATTTAAACATTTTTTTTCTTTTTATTTAATTCTCTTCCTATTTTTCTTTCTTTTCAGGTACCATGGATGGATGCAATTATCAAAGGCCATATTCAATATATGACTCAACCAAGGGACACAGGATCGATGGATTCAATGTATTTTTTGCATTATCAGCACAACTTGAGACACTTTCGAGGAGGTTGGACGTTGTTGCAGCCCAATGTAATCGAAGGATAGCAGTTAATTGCAATTATTGTGCTAGTAATCATCCGAGTCATCAATGCACCGTTATTTTTGGGTCGGACAACACGGTGGTGAATACCTCAATGATTATACATATGTTAATTATCATCAAGTTTGGGGTATATCACCGGATTCGCCATGGAGCTATACTTATGAAGACCAATACTACGCTCCAAATCCAACATACACGCCGAATTCTCATATCAACCTCCATTAAAAAGAAGAAAAGTCAAAGTTGGAGGAATTAATATTGAAGGTCATAGCAAACCAAGAGGAGAGGATGATGAGTCAAGAAATATCAAGCCACAATTTTCAGCACTAGATGGAATAACTCATCACCACTTCAACCAATGGTCTTCAATACATGGATTCCAAAACTGAGACAGATAATTCAAGGTTGGAGGAATTGTTGTCAAAGCTCATAGCAAACCAAGAGGAGAGGAGGATTAATCAAGAGCGGTCAATTCAGAATCAAGAGATATCAATTCAAAATCTACAGAACCAGATGGATCAAATACTCAAAGCCTTGAACAACTGTCCTCAAAATAATTGGTGTTATGACGAGGATTCCGAGATTGATGAAGTGCCCGAGCCAAATCTACAACTGGATGAGATACAAGATGTTGAAAAAGAGGAGATAAGTGAGGATAATGAAAATAAGGTCGGTGAAGAACTAACTATGAGTACCAACGAGGATGAGCCGATGTTATTAGTGCCCCAAGTTCCTTCTCCACCAAAGTTCAAGGATTCGGTTAGATTTTCAAAACCATGCCCGCTAGGTAGTCATGTCGTCGGTGAAGCTTTTTATGACATAAGAGCGAGTGAAACAATGAAGCCGTGGTGGGACGAGAAAGAGAAGATAGATGAAGAGCCCATTGTGTTTGACACACTTCCATGCCCAAATATGATCACAAACACAATGGAGATAACACCTAGTTATTTGCCCTTCTTCATGGAGATTATACTTAGTCAGAGCATGCTAGGTGACTTTGATGTTATGGCCATCGCTTGTGGGAACCTCCCAAAGGATTATTTGCTACTGATGGATGGATGGTTCCTTAATTTTCGAAGAGGAATTGGATAGCATTGACCAGACAAAGTTGGGCTTACGACGTTAAAACTAGCGCTACATGGGAGGCAACCCAAGCTCTAAACCTTTTCTTCTTTATTTATTCTTTATATTTTAGTTTATAGTCTAACTCAAATATTTAGTGTTCAACGAATAATGACTCCATAATGGTATGCTCGCAGGTAAGGCAAGAAAAAGAGAGTCACCAAGCTACTGGCCCCATAGCACGGGCCGTGCTATTCAATGCTTATACCCAGCGCGGGGTGCTCTATCATCTCGTAAAGTTATCGCTTCATACCAATGGACCGCACCACTTCACCGATCGATTTGACAACGCGGACGCGCTTATATTTGCCTCATGCTATCGATCGCTTAGCGCGGGCACAGCACACACAATGCTTATACTGGCGCGCATGCTTATCTCGATCCGAATCAATCATCGCTTTTAGCGTAGCGCATTACTACTCAAGGGCTATACCCAGCGCGGACCGCGCTACTTGGGAATTTCAGGTGCAGAACGGATTTAATCGACGTGTCTCAGATTTGAACAAAGCCAATTCTCCTTAATACATGCAACTTCTCCACTTCTCCTACACCCATTACACTTCCAATACTCCATAACCCCCATTACACCATCATTACCTCTCCTTCTCCTTTTCAACTTCCATTTCCATTAAACCCATCCATCCCTAACTTCCAATCCACGTTGGTTTTCTATTTCCAATCCATGTTGGTTTTCAATTTCTACGCTGAGCAGAAATCCCAAGCGTTAAAAGTGGTTTAATTGCAATGTTGGTCAAGTCCAACTCAAGTGTGGTTCCCGATTTATTCCAATGTGTCTGGCCTATTCTTCAGACTTAGCAGACAAGGAGGAACATGCTATATTTTCAGGGAAGTCCTCTCTTTTAATTTTTCCTATCTTAGCCATTGAGGACAATGTCTGTTTTAAGTTTGGGGGGCATTTTAGTGTCGTATTGCATATAGTTAATTATTTACATTGTAGTTCGTATAGTTACATTTAGTTTTTGTATTCAGTTTTTTTTTTAAAAAAATTAAAGAATTGAAAATTTTCAAAAATAGTAGTTAGTTTACTATGTTTATATAGCATTTAGTACATCTTGCATGAGTCCAACTGTTTGATATTTACAGTTTATTTTGGCCAATGATGAGATTGGAATTGGGTAAACAAGTATAATACTGACTATTAGAGCTTTGATGTGATTTCTTGTTATGAATTGAATCTTTTTCTGTTTGAAACTAGTATAATAAGGATAACACAGTTAAAACAACTTGTTGATTGATTGAGTTTAAATTGATACATAATGGGACTCTAAAGGATAATGCTAGTTTGAATGAAAGAATGACAAGAACAAGTAGTGATGGCTAAAGTTAGATAAGAACCTAAGTTTGACAGAAATATTTGGGGTATATAAGCTATAAAAAAGAAAAAAAAGAAAAAAAAGAGAAAAAAGAAAAAGAAAAAAAAAGTATGAATAAACGCCGTGCCGTGCTTGTCTAGTTTTGTGGCCTTTGTTACTTGAGTAAGTAATCCCGAAGGGATTGTCTTTACACCTAGCGCCCTAAGATCTTAATGGTTTGGGAGTCGTTGGTCGAAAGCTTGTTAAGGTAACATTGAAAAGCCTAAGGGAATAAGACATTGCATAAAAAAAATGAATAAAATGGGAAATAAGAGCAAAATGCCCCCGTAGATCAAAAATGAAGCATAAGTATCCCATGTTGACCCTCGATATTAGTAATTGTTTAATTTTGGTTGGATCTAGCTTGTTTTTGGATTTCTTGAGTTTACACTATATGATGCCTTCGAAGAGACGTATTATGTGTTAAATTTGATTTTATATCAGTTAACATTGTTGTGGAGCACACACGCACAATATTATTGATAACCGTTTAAGATTTGATGATTGATTGAGAAGTTAATGATTTGTTTTGATATGATGTATTATCATGTTTACTTGATTTCTCTAAGGCCAGTTGAATAGACTTGTTTCTGTCATTACTGTTGGATTTGTAGGCATGTAGATTAGTTGCATTGCATAGCATTGTTGTTTTGTGTTTTTGCTTGAGGACAAACAAAGGTTTAAGTTTGGGGGTATTTGATAAGTAGGTTTTATACTTACTTATCCGGTATCTGTTACTTGAATTAGTTGCTTATATTCATGTTTCATAGTTACTTTTCATACATGTTATGTTATTTTGTAGGCTATGACATGACATTGGCATGAAGAAGCAAGGGAAAGCAATTCAGACATCTTTTGGACTAAAATACACAAGCAAATGCAAGAAGGGAATATTGAAGGACTTTTAAAATCAAGTTGGATACATGTTCTTGGCTTGAAACTTGGATTATACTGTAGAGCTTCTTCTTAGCTTTTCGTAATATCTTGAATCATCCCAATCGGAGTTCGGATGCGAGAGTTATGGCCTTTTTATCAACGAAGATCAAAGTTAAGAGTTGTCATGCTTTCCATTTACATCATCTACTTCAAGCCCGATTTCCTCCTTGATCCAATTCGAATTTGTCAATCCTCAAAGAATGAAAGTTGTAGATCTCGTCGATATCTTTGATTTGATAGGTGGAAGGCCCCGAAACTCGAAGCGGAAAAAACGTTATGCCTGTTTTACCAAAGGACGTCAAGCAGAAAAAAAGAGGCGCGGACCGCATAAATGAACCATCGATAGCCTCCGCCTCCACCAGAAATGTCGACCTGTAGCGCGGGCGCGCCTAGAATTGCCTAGGAAGAGCGCGGGGTACGCTAGGCGGCAGGAAAAGAGCTAAATTGGGTTATTTGATGTCCAAATTGAGCTAGAATAGGATTCTTAGTTGCCTAACTTGCTAGGGTATCCATTAGAACTATAAATACATGATGAGTTTAACTTGGATATATAGGCTAGTTCTAAGACTCCATAAAATCCCTCTTGGGATAGATTTCTATCAACTTATTCTTTACTTTCTTTCTTAGATTAGGAAACCTAGATTAGATTAGAATTAAAGATTGAAGCTATTGATTATCATTGGAGAATCAAATTGGAGCAAGAGAATGCAAATTTGTTTATCTCAATTCTAATTTCTTTTCTTATTTATTTGTATCTTTTAATGCTTAATCAATTGTGGATGATGGATTCTAGTTCATTTATGAATTAAACTCTATTTTGAGATTACTATGGATCTTATTGTGTAGTTTACTTTGATATGCTTCTTTGTTAGTCTTATTATCTATATTTGGATTGTCTATTATGATTTGTAATTAATTTCTTAATTTCCTAGCTAACAATTACCGTGATAATCTATATGAACTCGAGAGATGAAGTATAGATTTAGATCTGATAATGATAGCATGTGTTTGTGATTTCTGTATGGATGAAATTTATGATTCGTGTTTAGGATAGAGATATGCCTTTACACCATACGTAGTCTAATAAGAACTTTAACAAACCCTTTTTAATTGTAATTCACATAGAGATATAGTGGGTTAGTTAATTAGGGTGTTCAAATTGATTCTATCATCTGTGGATTTGATTTGATATGAGTATGGTGCATTGAGAGATGGCCATATTTTACTTTCGTGTTCTTGATTAACAATCAAGTATAAATAATTTGGCTTAACAGGAAGTGTGTTGATTTAAATGAAACAATAAGTGAAATTATAATCTCAAGTCTTCAATATCTTTTTTCATTCTAGGGATAGCTAGTAATAGTTTATTTAATTATTTTAAATTAAATTATTAAAATTATTTGTTAAAATAAGATTAAATTGGTCATAGGTTAGTAATTGGTAATTCTTATTAAATAATTCTCTGCGGGAACGATATTCAACTTATCACTTTATTACTTGTTGACCATGTATACTTACGTGTTGTGCGTAATTAGATTTTACCCAACAAGTTTTTGGAACCATTGTCGGGGAATTAGTTAATATATTTTTGCCAATATTAGCTTCAATCAAATTAGTCTTAATTTAAACATTTTTTTTCTTTTTATTTAATTCTCTTCCTATTTTTCTTTCTTTTCAGGTACCATGGATGGATGCAATTATCAAAGGCCATATTCGAATATGACTCAACCAAGGGACACAGGGATTGATGGATTCAATGTATTTTCTGCATTATCAGCACAACTTGAGACACTTTCGAGGAGGTTGGACGTTGTTGCAGCCCAACGTAATCGAAGGATAGTAGTTAATTGCAATTATTGTGCTAGTAATCATCCGAGTCATCAATGCACCGTTAGTTTTGGGCCGGGACAACACGGTGGTGAATACCTCAATGATTATACATATGCTAATTATCATTAAGTTTGGGGGTATCACCCGGATTCGTCATGGAGCTATACTTATGAAGACCAATACTACGCCCAAAATCCAACATACACACCGAATTCTCATATCAACCTCCATTAAAAGAAGAAAAAAGTCAAAGTTGGAGGAATTATCGAAAGGTCATAGCAAACCAAGAGGAGAGGATGATGAGTCAAGAAATATCGAGCCACAATTTTCAGCACCAGATGGAATAACTCATCACCACTTTAACCAATGGTCTTCAATACATGGATTCCAAAACTGAGACAAATAATTCAAGGTTGGAGGAATTGTTGTCAAAGCTCATAGCAAACCAAGAGGAGAGGAGGATTAATCAAGAGCGGTCAATTCAGAATCAAGAGATATCAATTCAAAATCTGCAGAACCAAAAGGATCAAATACTCAAAGCCTTGAACAACTGTCCTCAAAATAATTGGTGTTATGACGAGGATTCCGAGATTGATGAAGTGCTCGAGCCAAATCTATAACTGGATGAGATACAAGATGTTGAAAAGAGGAGATAAGTGGGGATAATGAAAATAAGGTTTGGAAGAACTAACTAACTATGAGTACCAATGAGGATGAGCCGATGTTATTAGTGCCCCAAGTTCCTTCTCCACCAAAGTTCAAGGATCCTAAGTTAGATTTTCAAAACCATGCCCACTTAGTAGTCATAAGCGTCGATGAAGCTCTTTATGAAATAAGAGCGAGTGCAACAATGAAGCCGTGGTGGGACGAGAAAGAGAAGATAGATGAAGAGCCCATTGTGTTTGACACACTTCCATGCCCAAATATGATCACAAACACAATGGAGATAGAACCTAGTTATTTGCCCTTCTTCATGGAGATTATCTCGAAGTCGAGCATGCTAGGTGACTTTGATGCTATGGCCATCGCCAAAAGGAACCTCCCAAAGGATTATTTACTCTTGATGGATGGATGGTTCCTCAATTTTCAAGAGGAATTGGATAGCATTGACCGAGACAAAGTCGGGCTTACAATGTTAAAACTAGCGCTACATGGGAGGCAACCCAAGCTCTAAACCTTTTCTTCCTTATTTATTCTTTATATTTTAGTTTATAGTCTAACTCAAATATTTAGTGTTCAACGAATAATGACTCCATAATGGTATGCTCGCAGTAAGGCAAGAAAAGAGAGTCACAAGCTCATGGCCCCATAGCGGCGGGTCGCTATCTATTATGCAATGCTTATACCCAAGCCACGGGTGCTCTATCATCTCTCGAAGTTATCGCTTTTAGCGTATGAACATCTCAACCATCGCCCAATTCGCCGATTTGACAACGCGGGACGCGCTTATGCTGCCTCATGCTACTAATGCCCCTTAGGCGCGGGCGCTACATGCACATGCTTATACCTAGCGTGGAAGCGCTTGCGTTATGCATTAGCCATTTGCTTTCCTATACCGGTATACCGGCTACTCGAGGCTACTTTCGGACCTTTTCTCGAAATTTTAGCAGAAATCTGATTTAATCGACGTGTCTCAGATTTGAACAAAGCCAATTCTCCTTAATACATGCAACTTCTCCACTTCTCCTACACCCATTACATTTCCAATACTCCATAACCCCCATTACACCATCCTTACCTCTCCTTCTCCTTTTCAACTTCCATTCCTATTAAACCCATCCATCCCCAACTTCCAATCCACGTTGGTTTTCAATTTCTACGCTGCTCAGAAATCCCAGGTGTTAAAAGTGGTTTAATTGCAATGTTAGTCAAGTCCAACTCAAGTGTGGTTCCCGATTTATTCCAATGTGTCTGGCCTATTCTTCAGACTTAGCAGACAAGGAGGAACATGCTATATTTTCAGGGAAGTCCTCTCTTTTAATTTTTCCTATCTTAGCCATTGAGGACAATGTCTGTTTTAAGTATGGGGGGCATTTTAGTGTCGTATTGCATATAGTTAATTATTTACATTGTAGTTCGTATAGTTACATTTAGTTTTTGCATTCAGTTTTTTTAAAAAAAAAATTGAAGAATTGAAAATTTTCAAAAATAGTAGTTAGTTTACTATGTTTATATAGCATTTAGTACATCTTGCATGAGTCCAACTGTTTGATATTTACAGTTTGTTTTGGCCAATGATGAGATTGGAATTGGGTAGACAAGTATAATACTGACTATTAGAGCTTTGATGTGATTTCTTGTTATGAATTGAATCTTTTTCTGATTGAAACTAGTATAATAAGGATAACACAGTCAAAACAACTTGTTGATTGATTGAGTTTAAATTGATACATAATGGGACTCTAAAGGATAATGCTAGTTTGAATGAAAGAATGACAAGAACAAGTAGTGATGGCTAAAGTTAGATAAGAACCTAAGTTTGAGGGAAATATTTGGGGTATATAAGCTATAAAAAAGAAAAAAAAAGAAAAAAAAAGAAAAAGAAAAAGAAAAAAAAAGTATGAATAAACGTCGTGGCGTGCTTGTCTAGTTTTGTGGCCTTTGTTACTTGAGTAAGTAAGCCCGAGGGGATTGTCTTTACACCTAAATACCTAAGATCTTAATGGTTTGGGAGTCGTTGGTCGAAAGCTCGTTAAGGTAGCATTGAAAAGCCTAAGGGAATAAGATATTGCATAGCTATGTGTATATAAACCAAAAGAAAAAAAAATGAATAAAATGGGAAATAAGAGCAAAATGCCCCCGTAGATCAAAAATGAAGCATAAGTATCCCATGTTGACCCTCGATATTAGTAATTGTTTAATTTTAGTTGGATCTAGCTTATTTTTGGATTTCTTGAGTTTACACTATATGATGCCTTCGAAGAGACTTATTATGTGTTAAATTTGATTTTATATCAGTTAACATTGTTATGGAGCACACACGCACAATATTAGTGATAACAGTTTAAGATTTGGTGATTGATTGAGAAGTTAATGATTTGTTTTAATATAATGTATTATCATGTTTACTTGATTTCTCTAAGGCCGGTTGAATAGACTTGTTTCTATCATTACTGATGGATTTGTAGGCATGTAGATTAGTTGCATTTCATAGCATTGTTGTTTTGTGTTTTTGCTTGAGGACAAACAAAGGTTTAAGTTTGGGGGTATTTGATAAGTAGGTTTTATACCTACTTATCCGGTATCTGTTACTTGAATTAGTTGCTTATATTCATGTTTCATAGTTACTTTTCATACATGTTATGTTATTTTGTAGGCTATGAAATGACATTGGCATGAAGAAGCAAGGGAAAGCAATTCAGACATCTTTTGGACTAAAATACACAAGCAAATGCAAGAAGGGAATATTGAAGGACTTTTAACTTCAAGTTGGATACATGTTCTTGGCTTGGAACTTGGATTATACTGTAGAGCTTCTTCTTAGCTTTCCGTAATATCTTGAATCATCCCAATCGGAGTTCGGATGCGAGAGTTATGGCCTTTTTATCAACGAAGATCAAAGTTAAGAGTTGTCATGCTTGCCATTTACATAGTATCTACTTTAAGCTAGATTTAGGCCTTGATCTGGACGGAATTTGTCAATCATCAAAGAATGAAAGTTGTAGATCTCGTCGATATCTTCGATTTGATTGGTGGCAGGCCCCGTAACTCCAAGCGGATCAAAGGTTAGGCATGTTTTACCAAAGGATGCTACAGCAGAAAACAGAGTTGCGCGGACCGCGCTATAAATGAACTACTAGTCCATCGGGCCTTCCTACACTGTCTGACCCTATAAGCGCGGGGCATGCCTGAATTTCCTAGGAATAGCGCGGGCGCTTAGGCGGCAGGAAAAGAGCTGAATTGGGTTATTTGATGTCTAAATTGAGCTAGAATAGGATTCTTAGTTGCCTAACTTGCTAGGGTGTCCATTAGAACTATAAATACTGATGAGAGTTAAAAGGAGAATATAGGCTAGTTCTAAGACTCCATAAAATCCCTCTTGGGATATATTTCTATCAACTTATTCTTTATTCTTTCTTAGATTAGGAACCCTAGATTAGATTAGAATTAAAGATTGAAGCTATTGATTATCATTGGAGAATCAAATTGGAAGCAAGAGAATGCAGATTTGTTTATCCCAATTCTAATTTCTTTTCTTATTTATTTGTATATTTTTAATGCTTAATCAATTATGGATGATGGATTCTAGTTCATTTATGAATTAAACTCTATTTTGAGATTACTATGGATCTTATTGTGTAGTTTACTTTGATATGCTTCTTTGTTAGTCTTATTAGCTATATTTGGATTGTCTATTATGATTTGTCCTTAACTGCTTAATTTCCTAGCTAACAATTACCGTGATAATCTATATGAAGTCGAGAGATGGAGTATAGATTTAGATCTGATCATGATAAAATGTGTTTGTGATTTCTGCATGGATGGAATTCATGATTCATGTTTATGATAGAGATATACCTTTACACCATATGTAGTCTAATAAGAACTTGAACTTAAACCCTTTTTAATTGTAATTCACATAGAGATATAGTGGGTTAGTTAATTAGGGTATTCAAAATGATTCTATCATATGTGGATTTGATTTGATATGAGTATGGTGCATTGAGAGATGGCCATATTTTACTTTCGTGTTCTTGATTAACAATCCAAAGTATAAATAATTTGGCTTAACAGGAAGTGTGTTGATTTAAATGAAAGAATAAGCGAAATTGTAATCTCAAGTCTTCAATATCTTGTTTCATTCTAGGGATAGTTAGTAATAGTTTATTTAATTATTTTAAATTAAATTATTAAATTATTTATTTAAATAAGATTAAATTGGTCATAGGTAAGTAATTGGTAATTCTTATTAAATAATTCTCTGTGGGAACGATACTCAACTTATCACTTTATTACTTGTTGACCACGTATACTTGCGTGTTGTGCGTAATTAGATTTTACCCAACAACCTATACTATTACAAAGGCAATCTATAGGTTTGCTTTAGCCTCCCTTTATCTTTACCGGATCCTTCGGTCCATTCGGTCTTAGTGGCATTCATATGGTTCAAGCAAGAGTGAGCATAACTAGCTCAGCAAGTATGACAATTCCATTAAAACAATATGCTTGAAACATAAAAATCATATATCTTCAATAACTGAACAATAGTTATAAAGTGCTATCGATAATTCAAAATAGCACATCTCTTTTCTTAAAACGTTTCACAATGAACAACATTCAGTAAAACATTAATTTTGGTCCAAGACCTTGAGCATTTCATACTTTCTTTGAAAAGGACAACCCGACACCATGTCTGTAAGTCCGGCATATCTTACGAACACGTCTAGGTGATCAGCCTATGTTGTACAACACTACTTTCTTTAAACGTATGTATATTTAAGTTTTGGCAACCTCACGTGCCTGTCGTTTGATGACAAAACATTTGTTTAGCATACTCAGTCTTCTTTTGAAAACCATACCAATATAGTTTGGCAAAACTTGACAACATTGACAACAGTTCGATAGATTATAAGAAATCCAAAAACATTTTAAGGCTAGTCGAAGGAATTGGCTTCGACTTCATCATACATCAATTAATGCGTAAGATACATGAATCATAAAAGTTGTCCAGAATGAACATAGACAAGGGTTAGAACACTTGCCTTTAGCGTCTTCTACTGTTATTATACTTTTCCCTTTGAGTCTTTAAGGATTCTACAATACATGATCGCATAACATACCACATTAGGTCATATATAATCAAGTATGTTTACTACTATATCTTACCCTTTTTCTCAATCTAATCATGACATAGATTGTTTAACATTAGTTACGGTTTATTGCATTACATTGTTCTTACATTCAATTAATATTTCTTCAACCTTTAGTCGTTAACTTAAGGTTATAAACATCCTTTATTAATGTATTACTTCATCATTAATTAACCTCTAGCTTCTTTTCTATTCATAACCATTCTTTACTATGCCTTGTCTAGTCTCAGCTGCTGGCCACCAACTTTCCTTATACAACTTCGTACGTGTGGCGCGAGTTCTCGAGTGATGATGCTTCGATCTTGGCGGCTGGCCGCCCCTCTCAAGATTAGGGTCGCGCTATAGTGCCACTTCCCAGTACCTCATCATCTGGCCTGGCTCTGCGACGCCGACCTTAACTCTCTAGATCGCGTTGCGGCGCGGACCCTGAACCTCAGAAAATTTTTACAGTTTCTTATTTTGATGAACTTCCCGGGCTCATAAATTGTTCATTTTAAGTCCGAATTGGCTCGTTCAAAAGCCATTAGCTCACAAATCACATGAACTAAGTGTTCATGTAAGAACTTTACATTTTTGAATTCGTTAACACGAAATTCACCTTTTAAGTCTATTTTTACGAAAACGATAAACACTCGTGAACGTTCATAGCTCATTTCTTCGTTCTAAGTCAGAATTTGACCATTTTCAAGTCCGCAACTCTAAAATGCAAATTTAGACTATTCTCCATCGAAAACCAATGTTTCCGAGCTCAATGCTAACTTTTGAGTTCCATTATGAGAATTTCACAATTTTGACGATTATCGTCTAATCTCGTAAATTCTGTCATAACTTCCTTACTTAAGATTTTTACACCGTTCCAAATGGATTCATTCCATCATAACATCTTAACCAAACATATTTTAATAAATTATACACATGACAAATTCTTACCTGTTCTTCATTAGTCCATAACTTAAATAAGTATGAATTACTTTCACATGGCTTATTAAGGTTTAGGTCCATTGATTAGCAATTCTTATCACTTCTTGTCATACATGCTCCACTAATCAACACTTCTCTATCAAACTATAATTAAAGAGATGGAAGATTAATGGTCTAAGATTCTTACCCTTGATGATCAAACTTTGTTCTTCTTCTTCTTCCTTCTTGGATTATCAAAGACTAGTTTTTCTTACTTTTTCTCTCAAATGAATAAGCTCTAAGTTGTTGGTGAATTTTAAACAAGGCAAAAATAAACTAACAACCTCTTCTATTTATAGAATTTCCTAATTGAGGGTATTATAGTCAAGAGGTCATCCCACCTCCTTAAACCACATCCTTACTATTCCATTCTTGGCCATCACACAACTTATCTCTTACTTGCTCACCACACATGGTCAACTATGACTCACCTATGGGGCCCACATGGGTTGCCCCAAGGGTTTTTCTTACCCGTTGGTTCGATCCACGGATTTGATTTTTAATTTGGACTTTAAGTTTAACTAACTCTTAATTAACCTTTGGGCTTGCATTAACAAACATTGGGCCTTAACATTAATTCACTTGGGCTTGTACAACTCCTACACAAATCCTACAAGTCCAATACCATTGCTTAATATTTATAACGTATTGTCTATGTATTATTCTCGTATGCTAACTTGTATACTTATTCATTATATACGATATACCATCATTCATACATACTCATATAATACCTCGTATCATACTTGTTTTCATTACCTCGTACAATACTTACGTATCATACGATCATTGTTTACTCATTAACGTTTCACTTTCCCTAACGTTCTCGAATTTAGTCCGCAGGCAAAAAACTGCGTTTGCCATACGTGAATTATTATTAAGTATTCCATCCTTCCGTATTATCCTATCGTTACGTATTTCTCGGAAGTTCAAAAATAATTCCCGAGCAGAAATCAGTGAATAGTATTTTTTGAGAAATTTCTCGAAAAACTTTTATTTTCGTCTTGGAAATTCAAACACTTTAATTCCTTCATGTAGCCAGAATACTATGATATTCTGACATATCTAGGTTATAGAACAACCTTCATCTTACTAACACATAATAATAATATATAATATAATTTTATTCATTATTTAATTAAATAAAATTATTTTACAATAAATCCAAATTTCTCGATCGTTACATTCACCCCTCCTTATAAGGATTCTGTCCCCAGAATCTCGCTTAAAATATTAAACAAACAACTGAGGATAATCCTTCCTCATCTTTTCTTCAAGTTTCCACGTTACTTCTTTGGCATAGTGGTTCTTCCATAACACCTTTACTGAAGGTATAACTTTGTTTCGCAGAACTTGCTCTTTTATATCGATGATTTGAATTGGCATCTCTTCATACGTTAAGTCCTTCTCGATATGAATAGGCTCATACTCTATTATGTGCTTATAATCCGGCTTATAAGGACGTAACACTGATACATGAAATACATTATGTATTCGTTCTAAGTCTGGAGGTAATGCTATCATATAAGCTACTTCTCCTACCCGTTTTAACACCTCAAAAGGTCCTATAAACCTTGGACTAAACGTTTTCTTCTTTCTAAAGCGTATATTTCCTTTCTAGGGAGATACCTTTAGAAATATATACGAGCCTACTTCAAACTCTCTATTTACTCGATGTGAGTCTGCATACTTTTTCTCATGCATCTTGAGTCGCTACTTAGACGCATCCATATCAACTTCACTATATCCATTGCCTCTCATCGTACCAATTTTGGCCTTAGCATTCGGCGTTCTCCCACTTCATCCCAACACAATGGTGTTCTGCACTTGCTTCCGTATACAGCTTTGTAAGGAGGCATGCCTATGTTTGCATGATAACTATTGTTATACGTAAATTCTACTAATGGTAGATGATCATCCCAACTACCCTTAAAATCCATGACTCAAGATCTCAACATATCTTCTAACGTCTGAATTGTTCTCTCACTCTGCCCATCAGTTTGTGGATGATAAGCCGTACTCAACTTCAACTGCGTCCCCATCTGTTCTTGCAGACTCCTCCAAAAGTTCGATGTGAATCGTGGATCACGATTTGACACTATTGAAACTGGTACTCCATGTTTGGAAATAACTTCCTTAACATAAATTTTAGCTAACTGGTCTAAGTTATACTTAACCTGTATTAGCAAAAAGTGAGCCGACTTCGTCAACCGGTCCACTATTACCCAAATCGCGTCATACCCCTTCTGAGTAATTGGTAGTCCCACCACAAAGTCCATCGTGATATGCTCCCAGTTCCATTCCAGAATCTCCAATGACTGTAACAAGCCACTTGCCACTTGGTCGTTGATGTTCCACCTTAACCTTTTGACAAGTCAAGCACCTACTCACATACTCGGCTATCTCTCTCTTCATGTTCGGCCACCAAAAACTTTATCGAAGGTCTTGATACATCTTAGTACTACCAGGATGAATCGAGTACCTCGAACTATGAGCCTCTTGTAACACTTGCTCCTTTAATTCCGTCTCATTTGGAACCCAAATTCTTCTTTCAAATCTTAATAATCCCTCATTATCAAGACTGTACTTTAAATCTTTTTCATCTGCTAACCGCTTCTTCATTTGGTCACTCTCATCGTTTCTGAGCTATACCTCCTTGACTCTCTCCACAAGGGTAGATTGAATCTCCGTTGTAAACATTCTCTGTCCCGATTCACTCGGCAACTTCACCTCTATCTCCATCCTAGCCATCTCTTTTATTAACTCGATTTGAGCCGTTAACATACACAACTTTTCCCGACCCTTCCTACTTAAGGCACCGGCAACTACATTGGCTTTCCCCAGGTGATACAGGATATCACAGTCGTAATCCTTTATCAACTCCAGTCATCTTCTTTGTCTCATATTTAAATCCTTTTGTGTGAAGATATATTTTAGACTCTTATGGTACGCGTATATCTCACATTTCTCTCCGTAAAGATAATGTCTCCATATGTTTAAGGCAAATACTACTGCGGCTAGTTCCAGATCATGAGTAGGGTAAACTTTCTCATAATCCTTCAACTGCCATGATGCATACGCAATGACCTTGTCATGCTGCATGAGCACGCAACCAAGTCCTCTATGCGAAGCATCGCTATAAACTATAAAATTTCTTGTATCATCGGGTAATGACAATACAAGTGCTTCACTTAACCTTTTCTTCAGTTCTTAAAAACTGTCTTCACACTTTGTCCACACGTACTTCACCGTCTTCCTTGTCAAGTTAGTCAATGGAGTACCTATCTTAGAAAAATCATGGATAAATCTTTGATAGTATCCTACCAACCCTAGGAAACTCCGCACCTCAGTCGACGTTTTTGGTTGTTCCCAACTCATCACTGCTTCCACCTTTGCTGGATCTACTGAAATTCCATCATGGTCAATAACATGACCTAAAAACTGTACCCTTTCTAGCCAAAATTCACACTTCGTGAATTTTGCATACAACTTCTCCTTCCTTAGTTTCCCCAACACTATTCTTAGGTGTTCAACATGATCTTATGACGTCTTAGAATAGACTAGAATATCATCGATAAACACTACGACGAACCTGTCCAAATATTATTTGAACACTCTGTTCATCATATCCATAAATGCAGCTGGTGCATTAGTCAACCCAAATAACATCACCAGAAACTCGTAATGGCCGTAACGAGTCCTGAATGCCATCTTTAGTACATCCTCCCTCCTAACCTTCAACTGATGATACCCCGTCCACAAATCTATTTTAGAAAAATACTTTGTCTTTTTCAACTGATTAAAAAGATCATCGATCCTGGGCAATGGGTATTTATTCTTTATCGTTAACTTGTTCAACTCTCGGTAGTCTATACAAAGTCTCAATGATCCGTCCTTTTTCACAAACAGTACTGCTGCTCCCCACGGTGAAACACTCGGTTGAATGTACTTTCTGTCCAACAACTCTTGTAACTGAGCCATTTACTCCTTCATCTCCACTGGCACCATACGGTACGGTGCCCTGGAAATTGGTGTCGCTACTGGCACAATATTTATAATGAATTCGGTCTCCCTATCCGGTGGAAGACCCGACAATTCACTTAGAAATACATCCATGAATTCTTTAACTATAGGGATTTGTTCCATCGTTGCTCCCACTCTCTGGGTATCAACAACATGACACAAATAACCTACACATCCCTTTCTTAACAGTTTCCTAGTTTGTGTCATAGTAAGACAACACGAACGTCCCAACGATTTATTACCATAAAACACTACAGGAGGTTGTCTCAACATTCTATTATTTACACATTTCTTTTGGTAATCTATTATTGCCCTATGGTTAAACAACCAATCCATCCCGAGAATTACATCGAATTCTCCCAACTTTATCGGTATCAAATCTATCGATAATTTACAACCTCGTATATCTACACAACAACGCCTATGAATGTTTTCAACATGAATTATCTCTTCGTTTGCTACCTTAATATTCAAAGGTATAAGCAATCTTTCTGGAAGTAATTCTAACCGTTTAGCAAAATCACTTGCTATAAATAAACAAGTAGCACCCGAATTAAACAGCACGTAAGCATTTATATTGTTGATTGGGATAATACCTGCAACTACATCCCCTGATGCAACTGTATCTTGGACCGTCATGTTAAAGGTGCGGGCCATCGGCCTAACCGGCTGAGCTGGATCACTAATAGCTAGCTTTCCACTATTAGCGCCCTTATTCTCGTCTGACCCCTTCTTTGGGTAGTTCTTCGCTATGTGGTCAGTTGATCCACATACGAAGCATCCATGGTTCTTCTTCGGACTTGGACAATTAGGCGAAATGTGCCCCTCCTATCCACAGTTGTAACATACTGCCTTCCCCTTGAGACAGACTCCTAAGTGAGTTTTCCCACAGTTCTTGCATGCCTCCATCCTCTTCTTAGGATCTCCTTGCTTCATTCCGGTATTCCCAGAGTTAAATCCCTTCCTCTTTTGACCATCACCACTCTCGCTGGCTCCCTCGATCTTTACTCCCCCATCTACCTTACCCTTATTCTTTTTCTCCCTGTGGTACTGTCTTAAAGCCTCATTCCCACCCTCGGCGGTTATCGCCTTCTTCGGAATGGTCCCAAAAGAAGTACTTTGGAACACTGATATCCGGCTATAGAGCTAGGGTTTCAAGCCCTGCTCGAACCTCCTAGCCTTCCTCACCTCCGTCTCCACTTGGTGTGGAGCAAACCTCGCCAGTTCATTGAACTTTATAGTGTATTGGGGAACAGTCATCTCCCCTTGTTTCAATTCCAGAAACCGCATCTCCATCCTCCCATGCATACTCGTGGGAAAGTAGTTCTCGAAGAAAATCTCCTTGAACTGCGTCCACGTAAGGTTCTCTATACCAGCCCTAGCCTGGTTTGCCTCCCACCAAAAGTTGGCCTCTCCCTTCATCATATAGGTAGAAAAAGCAACCTTTTTCCCCTCGTCGACATTTGCAATAACAAATGCTTTTTCTATTTCTTTTACCCAAGTTTGGGCTTCTATTAGGTCCGTAGTTCCTTTGAACTCCGACGGACCGACACTCTTAAAATCCTTAAAAGTAGTAGCTCATACTACTGCAGGATTTATGGGTATATTAGCCCCATTTCAATTAAAAGCGTCCGTTAACAAGTTAACAAACTCTTGCATCGGGTTAACCTGACCTCCTTCCGATTGATTAACATTAGCATCTTGATTTCATTGTCTCCTTCTTGGCTTCATTTTGCTGTTACATTATCATTTCTTTCTTGTTAAGTAGTTATTATTCATTATTAAACAATAACTCATACTCATTGCACAATATGTTCTATAAAAGAAAACTTATATTAATTTCCTTCTTGTAGTATAATACTACATCGTTCAACATTACACAACCTAAGCTGATTACATTACTTTCCCGCCATTGCTTTCCAAAAATTGGGATTTACAAAAGACTACCCTTTGATATACAAAAGAGGGTTTTATGTCACTACAAAGATACAACATATTTACATATCTATTCTACTCTAACTAATAGCTAGATTACATCTAACTTAAGGCATTCTCATAGTTGGCATTGGCAAGACCGACTATCACATCTCGGCTAATAGTATGCCAAGTCTGCCCCGCCTCTACAGGATACTCAGCCACCTACCGCTGAAAATCCCCGTGCGAACTCCTATGTATATAGGACATAAAGCTAACCTTCTACTTCTTGATCTTTAGCTCCTGCCCGAGCTCAAAGACCTCGTGTTTAAGCTCATGGACCTTGTCCTTGGCTAACACCTTCTCATCATGTTCCTCCACCCACATAGACTCCATACTCTTCTTATCTTCCAAGACAACATGGAGCTCCTCCTTCAGTTCTTTTACCTCCTTACAATACTGGATATTTATATCCAATACAGTCATAAACAACACCTTCATTGACTCCCCCAGAGTTATCTCTTCTGCAGGTGCTATGGTGTAAAATGACACCACCTCCACCTCCTCTTTAGACATGCCATCAAACATACACATAAGGTCTAGGTTTTTCGAGTCTCCAGACTCAACAACTACCACTTCTGGCTCTTTAGCTACTGGGTTCGGTATAATCTCTACTTGATTCACCGACTCTTCACTTACTACATGTATATCCCTATACATTTTATTTTCTCCTAACATCTACAACAAAACAATTTAGTTTGATTAGTACACGTCAGTAGAATAATAAAAACACATATCATATATAATGCATTTTTAGGGTTAATTTCATCTTTTACTTCTTTGACTTTTCTTAAAGTTATGACTTAAGGTTCTATTTTCCCCCCTTAAGTTTTATAACCTACTGCTTTGATATCAATCTATGATGCCCCCAAATCTGGGTATCTTCCAATTCGACATATGGTGCTACACGGTGCTACAGTTCACACATACATTCAGTTGAAATGCCTCAAAAGAACGAATATTTCTTCTATATATTCCAAAACAATATTACCATTCCCCAGGTTCTTTATAACCATTACATGTGTTCTTGAAATAATATCAAATAATAACAACATTTAACCTATACTATTTGTGACACCCTCAAATCTAGGTACTTCATTTCCACAAGACTTGGTGTTCATTTTCCATTCAATCATATCTATCTACCCAAATATAATAAAATTAAATTAGAAATCCTCCCTTTAGAGGGTTACATCATTAATCAAAAGTCTTCCCAGGTTGTCTAACCTTAAACATCAATCAAGTGCGGAAATAAAATAATTACATCACATCATTAAAATTCATGACAATAAGTAAAATTACAAGTCTTCATCACTTGCACATTTTTCCCTTTCCTTTGCTAGTGGTAGGTTCGTCGACCTTCTTAACTTTAGCTACAATGGTTATATTTATGCAAGAGTGAGCAAAACAAATGCTCACTAGATATAGAAATGAAACAACAACAAAATAATAACTGCCAATGAATAGGCTCATCAAAACTGAATGGTACTCTATTAATGGTAACCAAAAACTAGAATCAAAATATGAAATATATCTGAGGGTCATAAGACCACAAACTACGTCCACAGTTAGAAGTAATCTTTCAAGTTTAACCTTAACAGTTATACTGTAGGAACTTCACGTACTTAGGGGGATTAGCCCTTTGTACCATGTATTGTGCAAAAACATCTAAACGCATTGCGTACCCCCTATAATAGGGTTGTTCTTCTCAGTTTTAGAGTACAAGTCCGCACCAAAGAAAGTTTGGTTTGGATAACTTCAAGGGTAATTTAGAGTTTAACGATCATCAACTAAAGGATTAGTTGAATCAACAAGGTTTGATAACACTACAGTTGATCACTAACAACATAGTATGGATCAATGAATAATCATAGATGAACTAACTATTTATTAAACTTATGCTTGGAAATAACTAAAACATAAGTATTGAATGAAACAGTAAACTTTGCTCGAACAATAATAAGCTAAGGCTATGATCTTATAAAATTCGAAATGAAATTACTTAACATACATTAACTGATAGGAAGCTGAAAACAAAACTTGCTCAACATGATAACAACTTGTGCAAAGTAATTTAAAATAAAATAGCTCAATAATAGAGACGAGAGTTCAAAAAGCTACATTCATTATCAAGGAATAGAACTTAAGAAACTTGCTTAACTATAAACAAGTTAGAGTGAATCAACCATAATTAGAATTCCAATAAAATTAGGGATAAAGCTTGCTCAAATGAAATTTAGGAACAAATAACTTGCTTAATAACAGTTTAAGATAGGAAACTTGCTCAATGTAAAGAGATAAGGTTTTGGAAACTAGCCTCGTGCGTAAGCTATAAATTTACAACTCACGTTCACCTACACATAGTATTAGAATCACAATATCTATTAGATATACTAACATTCACATTCCAAAATAACACTCACCTCTAGCTAAACTTGTTATTTTAGTACAAGTCTCACCTTACCATACACATTTTAGAATCACAAGTGTAATTTCATAACACTTATTCATTATTCACGAAGTTTCTTAAATCATAACATAACGCGTTCGTAACTTAGTAATCTTTTTTACAACTTTGAAATTACAAATCACATGACACGATTCTGTTTTCACCTCTTCATTACATGTTTCTCACATTAACATAACATTAGACCAAGTTATAATGAGTGTTCAAGGTCTGCAAAAATAACAGACTTCATTATCTCTCGATCACTCTTTGGCGCGACTGCCGCTTAGATTTGCCTTTTGTTTTCGGCCACCGGCGCTTAAGAGGTCACGCTACCATTATGCACCGGCCCAGCTTTTGCAAAACGTGATTTCTAAGACCGTTTTTAAACCAACTAACACGAATTTCACCCACAAAACAGTAATATTAACATAGACAATTGGTATAAAACTAACACAAACATGATTCCTCACATATTCAACCACTTAGAACAATTTAACAACAACTTTAACTAATTTAATTCCTTGAATTTCATGTTTTCATACAAAAACTCCATTTTTGAAATCCTCCATAAAAATTCTCACTGTGACCACAATTCTATACCAAATTACTTCATTCAAACTACGTTCTCTTCGTTTCTTAACGGACTAGCATAATCAAGACTCAATTTACAGATTAACACACAAATTAACCACCATATTTTGTACTTTCATAAGCCATATGATAAATATATATACTGTAAACAGTTTTCTTCTTTTTGAAACGTAATTAGCATGTAATTCCCTATCTAAACATAAACTCTAGCATTACAATTACTTACAATTGCAATAATTCAGTTTATACAACAATTCGAGAGAATTTGAATTCATGTATAATAGAAAATACATGACGTAAAACATATTAAAACATATATTTATATGTAATATTAAGGTTATGAAAATACCTTCAATTTGCTTGATAATCCTTACTAATACCACTGAAATTGCTTTGAAATCACAGACTTTCTCTCAATCTCTCTCTATTCTCTCAAGTTTCTATGAAAACTTCTCCTCTTTTCTCTTCTTAGGCTTAAGCCATATGTTTTTCACGTAAGATAAAATATAACTCCAGCCAACGCACAAACTTTCAAACGTCTAAAAACCGACGTTCTACTAATGATCCTATTAAATCATCAATTACCTTAATTTAATATATATATTATTTATATTTTATTTATTTTATTTATATTATAATTATAATTCAAAATTTAAAAGCTATAAAGTTATGTTTGGCAAATATTAATTAAAATAAAGACTTAATATCTTTCAGCCTTGTTTTGTTAAATCCATTTAAAACTACTTTAATTTATTTTAATAAACAATTCAGGTTTATAATTTATAATCACATATTATTTATTTGGATTTCCATATCCAACATTAAACAAATAAATTAATTACACATACCATATTTTAAGTAAATTTTCCACTTAAATGAATATCACAAATTTATAATTTCATTATAATTTTATTTAATAATTTAACATACCATTTTAAATTATTAAATTAAAACAACAATATAACATCTCATGTTATTTACAACTCTCTAAATTATAAATTAAATTAATTTAGAATATTATTAATTCATAAATATTTAATAACAACAATCACATCAATAAAATATTTATTTCATTTAATAAATATTTTAAATTACAATATAATAAAATCTTGGATTGTTATATCTTGCCCTCCTTACAAGGATTCTGTTCCCAGAATCGAAGACACAGACTAAATAAATAACTCAGGGTAATTCTTCATTATTTAAGCTTCGAGTTCCCACGTAGCCTCTTCGACATTGTGATTTCTCCATATCACCTTCATAGAAGGTATCACCTTATTCCTGAGCACTTGTTCTTTTCTGTCGACTATCTAGATAGGAATCTCTTCATAAGATAAATCTTTACTGAACTGCAACAGTTCATACTCGATCACATGTTTGTAATCGGGTTTATACGGTCGCAATACCGAAACATAAAAAATGTTGTGAACGTGTTCTAATTATGGAGGTAAAGCTACCTCATAAGCTACTTCTCCCATTTTTCTTAGTATCTCAAAAGGTCCAATAAACCTTGGGCTTAGCTTTCCTTTCTTGTTAAAATGAATTTTCCCCTTCCAAGGAGAAACTTTCAGGAAAACAAAATTTCCTGCTTCAAATTCGCGATTCTGCCTATATTGATCAGCATATTTCTTCTGTCTATCTTGAGTAGGTACCAGTCTTGCTCTGATGAGTTTGATAACTTCAGCGGTCTGCTGTACCAGTTCTGGTCCTAACAGTTGACGTTCACCAATCTCATCCCAACATAGTGGAGTTCTGCATTTTCTGCCGTATAATTCCTCGTATGGCGGCATGCCAATGCTTGTGAGGTAACTGTTGTTGTATGAAAATTCCACCAACGGTAGATGATCATCCCAGTTCCCATTAAAATCCATGATGCAAGCTCTAAGCATATCTTCTAACGTATGAATTGTTCGTTCGCTTTGACTATCCGTTTACGGATGATATGTCGTACTCATCTTCAGTTGCGTTCCAATGCATTCTTGTAATCTCCTCCAGAAATTTAATGTGAACCTCGGATCTCTGTCTGATACAATTGATATTGGAACTCCGTGTCTTGAGACGATCTCCCTGACATACAATTTTACCAGCTAATCAAGATTAAATCTAATCTTTATTGGCAAAAAGTGAGCTGATTTCGTTAAACTATCCACTGCCACCCAAATCGCATCATATCCTTTCTGAGTCGTTGGAAGACCTACCACAAAATCCATTGTGATAAGCTCCCACTTCCATTCAAGTATTTCCAATGGTTGAAGTAATCCTCTTGGTCTTTGATGCTCGGCCTTGAATCTTTGACATGTCAAGCATTTTGCAACACATTCTGCGACATCTCTTTTCATGTTTGGCCACCAAAAGTGTTGTCATAAATCTTGATACATCTTCGTACTTCCCGGGTGTATCGAATATCTTGGGTTATGAGCTTCGGTCAAGATTTCTTCTTTAATATCTGGTACCGCTGGAACCCAGATTCTTCCCTCGAATCTTTGTAACCCTTTAGTATCGATCTTGTATTTCACTTCCCCACTCTCAACCACTTTTTCTTTGATCTGTCCACATTTTTCATCTTGTAGTTGAGCATTCTTCACCTTGTCAACCAAAGTTGAACTAGCTTCCATCTGGAACAATCTTTTATCGGTTTCTGTTGAAAATTTGATTTCCAACTCTAGCCTTGCCATCGCTGAAACAAGCTCCTCCTGGTTGGTTAACAACATCAACTTCTCATGACCCTTTCTACTCAATGCATCTGCAACCACGTTTGCTTTGCCCGGATGATAAAAGATCTCACAATCATAATCTTTTATTAATTCCATCCATCTCCTTTGACGCATGTTCAAGTTCTTCTGTGTGAAAATATACTTTAGACTCTTATGGTCTGTGTAGATCTCACACTTCTCTCCATAGAGATAGTGTCTCCATATCTTCAGAGCAAACACCACTGCAGCCAACTCTAAGTGATGAGTTAGATACCCTTTCTCGTAATCTTTCAGCTGCCTTAATGCATACGCAATGACTTTGCCGTTCTGCATAAGGACACAACCTAATCCTTTATGTGAAGCATCACTATACACCACAAAATTTCCTGTATTATCTGGTAATGACAACACGGGTGCCACACTAAGCCTCTTCTTTAATTCCTTAAAACTCTCTTCACACTTTTCCGTCCAAACATATTTTACAGATTTTCTCGTCAAATTTGTTAACGGAGTGGCAATCATGGAAAAATCTTGAATAAATCGTCTATAATATCCTGCCAATCCCAAGAAACTTCTTACTTCTGATGGAGTTCTTGGTTGTTCTTAATTTATCATAGCTTCGACTTTTGATGGATCCACTGAAATTCCATTCTTGTCAATTACATGCCCAAGAAATTGTACACGTTCTAGCCAAAATTCACATTTAGAGAATTTCGCGTACAACTTTTCTTTTCCTAACGTCTCCAACGTCAAACGTAAGTGTTCCACGTGTTCTTCTTGAGATTTAGAGTACACCAGAATATCATCGATAAATACCACCACAAACTTATCCAAAAATGGTTTAAACACTATGTTCATCAAATCCATGAACGCTGCAGGGGCGTTTGTCAAACCAAAAGACATCACCAAAAATTCGTAATGTCCATACCGAGTTCGGAATGCCTTCTTCAGTACATCCTCCTTCCTTACTTTCAGTTGGTGATACCCACTTCTCAAATCTATTTTTGAGAAGTATCTATCACCCTTCAATTGATCAAACAAGTCATCTATTCTCGGCAATGGATACTTGTTTTTAATAGTGACTTTGTTTAATTCCCTATAATCAATGCAAAGACGCATTAACCCATCCTTCTTCTTCACGAATAAAATTGGCGCTCCCCAGGGTGACACACTCAGCTGAATGTACTTCTTATCTAGAAATTCTTGCAATTGCACCATCAGTTCCTTCATCTCTACCGGAGCCATTCTGTACGGGGCCTTAGATATTGGAGCAGTTCCTAGTGCTAAATCGATCACGAACTCGACCTCTCTTTCAGGCGGAAGTCCTGGCAAATCTTCCGGAAACACGTCTACAAAGTCCTTAACCACTGGTATTTCCTCCAGTTTCACACCCTTCTTCTTTTGAGTATCGACTATGTAGGCTAAGTACTCTACACAGCCCTGACTCTACAACTTCTTGTCCTGCATAACCGTTAGACACCTTGCTTGTCTAGGCGATTTGGTACCATGGAAAACTACCTTTGACGGAGTCATAAGGTTTACACACTTCTTTTGGCAATCAATTATTGCTCCATAATTGAATAGCCAATCCATTCCCAATATAACGTCAAACTCTCCAAGTTTTATCGGGATTAAATCTATTTTCATGACATTCCCCTTAATGTTCACCCTATAATTCTTGTATACGAACCTAACAGGAATCACTTCCCTATTCGTAATTTCTATGTTTAAAGGGAAATTCAACTCTTCACTAGGTATTTCTAACTTCTTAGCAAATTCATTAGATATAAACGAGCAAGTAGCACCAGAATCAAATAATACATATGCATTTATATCATTGATTGGGATAATACCTGACACAACATCTTTTGATTGCACCATATCTTGCACCGTCATGTTGAAGGTTCTGGCTGTGGGCTTATTTATTGACGTTGGTCCAGCAATAGTCAGTGTACTTGCACTGCCACTTCCATTGTTTCTATTTGTCTCACCAGATTTCTTCTTTGGACACTCACGAGTAAAATGATCCTTCGACCCGCAGGTGTAGCAAGCATTCTTCTTGGGTTGATTGCAATTTGGGGCAATGTGACCCTCCTAGCCACAGTTAAAGCATACCTGCTTCCCCCTTAAGCACATACCCGTGTGAAACTTCCCGCATGTAGCACATGCGTCAATCTTTTTCTTCTGCTGGTTACCTTGCTGATTTCCAGCTCCCATATTTGCATTCCACTTGCTTTTTAAATTATTGTTATCATTTCCACCGTTACCACCACCATTCTTAGCTTCACTCTAATTCTTCTTCTTTCTCTGCTCTTGGTTGTGCTTTATTATAACCTCGCCACCACTCTCAGCGAGAATTGCCTTCTCAAGCACTGTTGCAAACGTCTTTAACTGGAACAGTGAGACTCTTCTATATAACTAAGGCTTCAGTCCCTACTCAATTCTCCTTGCCTTGCGCTCATCCGTATTCACTTGATATGGCGCAAGCCTCGCTAACTCGTTAAATTTCGCGGCATACTCCGATACTGACATTGTGCCCTGCTTTAGCTCTAGAAACTGCACTTCCATTTGATTCTTTGAGCTTTCTGGAAAATAGGTTTCAAAGAATATTTCCTTGAACCTTTCCCAAGTCATTACCCCTTGACCTCCTCGAGTTTTATTAGCTTGCCACCAATAACTAGCCTTTGCTTTCAACATGAATGTTGCAAAAGCAGTCTTTTGGTTATCCCCTACCCTAGCAACGTCGAAAACTTTCTCTATCTCCATGATCCAGGTCTGTGCCTCAACCGGATTCATGGACCCACGGAACTCTGGTGGCCCAACCGCCTTGAAGTCCTTAAATGTTGAAGCTTGATTCTGTGGCTGATTCTGTAATAATCCAAGATTTTATTATTTGTATTTTAAAATATTTATTAAATTAAATAAATATTTTATTGAAGTGATTGTTGTTAGTAAATATTTATTTGATGTGATTGTTGTTACTAAAATTTATGAATTAATAAAATTCTAAATTAGTGTAATTTATAATTTAGAGAGTTGTAATATAACATGAGATGTTATATTGTTGTGTTGATTTAATAATTTAAAATGGTATGTTAAATTATTAAATAAAATTATAATGAGATTATAATTTTGTGATATTTGTTTAAGTGGAATATTTATTTAAAATATAGTATGTATAAATAATTTATTTGATAAATGTTGGATATGGAAATCCAAATAAATAATATGTGATTATAAATTATAAACTAAATGGTTTATTAAAATAAAATTAAAGGAGTTTAATTTAGTTTTGCCAAACAAGGCTTAAATATATTAAGTCTTTAAATTTTAAAGGGTTTTGCCAAACGGAGCCTTATGGCTTTTGGGATTTTTGATTTTTGAATTTTAAATAAAGTAAATAAAATAATAAAAATAATATATTTAAAACTATACGTTCATTAGTTTGTAACTGAACATATTTAGTATAGGTGTTATGGCTATATCGGTTTATGTTGGTTTACGCATACTTGGTTATTATCAGTTGGTTATTTGCTAAGCGTAAGATTACAGAGAGAGTTGAGAGAATTGAGAGAGAACTTAAGCATTTCCAAAGTAATTTCCAGCGATTTTAGCAAGGATTACAAGCTACGTGAAGGTATTTTATCTAAACCTTAGTATTATATATCGGATGAGGATGAGGAGGATGAGTAGGAAGAGATTCCACTTAACTCGATAGCTTCCCGTATGTACGACGAAGTATACGACCGCAATGTAGAACTTCAGGATAGCGTCGAGGAGTTACAAGAGATGGTAGTTGAATAGCAGTTCGTAATGGCGCAGAAGGACAACGAGATCCAGGATCGAGATGAACGCTTGAATAATGTTGAAGAGAAGTTGGCCCACACTGAAGAAGAGAAAAAACAAATGACAACGGAGATTGCAGAGTTGAAGAACAAGTTGAAAGAAGAATCTACTAAGAGGGCAAGAGCCAAAGAAGCGTACGAGGAAGCTTTTCAACGAGCCAGGGTAGCAGAGAGAGAGGTACAAGTGAAGTGGATGAAGATGGAAGAGATGAATGACGTATTCAACACCGTGATCAATCGAGCTCAAGATCGGGTCATGTGTTATCCTATTCAGTTCGAGACGTTGTCATCGTACATATTAGATCGCCAAACAATGTTCCGAATTATAGAGGAAGAGCGTCGTAAAGCTATGCAACATTTTAATAGGACGTCATAAATGTAATTATTGTGTGATTAGTGAGTAAATAAGATGTAAATCCCGGGTGTGATATAACCAATGGGATAGGATGATGATGAAGTAATCCTGCAACTTTTGTGGTTCAGGGAAGTAATGTAAATAGCAGTGATGCTATTGTTTTGATGTTTCCTAAAAGATTATGAATGAATAAAAGTTATTATTTTATTCAAAGTGTTATGTGTTACGTGATAATCTTTTATGATGTGCAAATTAAGTAGTAATACTTAAAGGGTTGAATAGAATCTAATGGGTGTATTTTTAACAGAAAATGCCTCCAAGACGTCAACCACGACAAAGAACCCCTGAGGGATCTACCAATAACAACAATGCTGAGGCTAATCCAGCTTCAAAGAGATTAGTAACGCTTATTGGCAGAGCATTACGTAACTAGCCACGTAATCAAGTCGACTTTTAAGGATTTCAAGGCGGTTGGGCCACCTGAGTTCCGTGGGTCCATGAATCCAGTTGAGGCACAGACCTGGATCAGGGAAGGATGATGATGAAGTAATCCTGCAACTTTTGTGGTTCAGGGAAGTAATGTAAATAGCAGTGATGCTATTGTTTTGATGTTTCCTAAAAGATTATGAATGAATAAAAGTTATTATTTTATTCAAAGTGTTATGTGTTACGTGATAATCTTTTATGATGTGCAAATTAAGTAGTAATACTTAAAGGGATGAATAGAATCTAATGGGTGTATTTTTAATAGAAAATGCCTCCAAGACGTCAACCACGACAAAGAACCCCTGAGGGATCTACCAATAACAACAATGCCGAGGCTAATCCAGTTCAACAGTTAGTAACGCTATTGACAGAGAGCATTACAGAACCAGCCACAGAATCAAGCTGCGACTTTTAAGGATTTCAAGGTGGTTGGGCCACCTGAGTTCTGTGGGTCCATGAATCCAGTTGAGGCACAGACCTGGATCATGGAGATAAAGAAGGTTTTTGATGTTGCTAGAGTAGGGGATAATCAAAAGACTGCTTTTACAAGATTCATGTTGAAAGTAGAGGCTAGTTATTGGTGGCAAGCAAATAAAACCTGAAGAGGTCAAGGGGTGATGACATGGGATAGGTTTAAGGAGATATTCTTCAAGACCTATTTCCCAGAGAGTTCGAAGAATCAGATGGAGGTGCAATTTCTGGAACTAAAGCAGGGCACCATGACAGTATCGGAGTATGCCACGTAATTCAACGAGTTAGCGAGGTTTACACCATATCAAGTCAATACGGATGAGCACAAGGCAATGAGATTTGAGCAGAGACTGAAGCCATGGTTGTAGAGCAGAGTCTCTCTATTCCAGCTAAAGACGTTTACGGCAGTGCTTGAGAAAACAATTCTCGTTGAGAGTGGAGGTGAGGCTGTAATAATGCACAACCAAGAGTAGAGAAAAAAGAAGAATGAAGGTGAAGCTAAGAATGGTGGTGGTGGTAAAGGTGGAAATGGCAATAATAATTTCAAGTGGAAGTGGAATGCAAATGTGGGGGCTAGAAATCAGCAAGGTAACCAGTCGAAGAAGAAGATTGACACATGTGCTACATGCGGAAGATTTCATACGAGTGTATATATGCTTAAGGGGGAAGCATGTGTGTTTTAACTGTGACCAGGAGGGTCACATTGCCTTAAATTGCAATCAACCCAAGAAGAATGTATGCTACACCTGCGGGTCGAAGGACCATTTTGCTTGTGAATGTCCAAAGAAGAAATCTGGTGAGACAGTTGGAAGCAAGGGAAATGGCGGTGGAGGTACACTGGCTATTGTTGGACCAACGCCATCAAATAAGCCCACAGCCAGAACCTTCAACATGACGGTGTAAGATGCGGTGCAATCAAAAGATGTCGTGTCAGGTATTATCCCAATCAATGATATAAATGCATATGTATTATTTAATTCGGGTGCTACTTGTTCGTTTATATCTGATGAGTTTGCTAAGAAGTTAGAAATACCTAGTGAAGAGTTGAATTTCCCTTTAAACATAGAAATTGCGAATAGGGAGGTAATTCCTGTTAGATTCGTATACAAGAACTGTAGGGTGAATATAAAGGGAAATGTTATAAAAGTAGATTTAATCCCGATAAAACTTGGAGAGTTTGACGTTATATTGGGAATGGATTGGCTATTCCATTATGGAGCAATAATTAATTGCCAAAAGAAGTGTGTAAACCTTATGACTCCGTCAAAGGTAGTTTTTCATGGTAGCAAATCTCCTAGACAAACAAGGTGTCTGACGGTTATGCAGGCCAAGAAGTTGTTGAGTCAGGGTTGTTTAGGGTACTTAGCTTACATAATCGATACTCAAAAGCAGAAGGGTGTAAAATTGGAGGAAATACCAGTGGTTAGGGACTTTGTAGATGTGTTTCCGAAAGATTTGCCAGGACTTCCGCCTGACCGCTCCAATATCAAAGGCCCCGTACAGAATGGCTCTGGTAGAGATGAAGGAACTGATGGTACAGTTGCAAGAGCTGTTAGACAAGAAGTACATTCAGTCGATGTGTCACCGTGGAGAGCGCCGCTTTATTCGTGAAGAAGAAGGATAGGTCAATGCGTCTTTACATTGATTATAGAGAATTAAACAAAGTCACTATTAAAAATAAATATCCATTGCCAAGAATAGATGACTTGTTTGATCAATTGAAGGGTGCTAGATACTTCTCAAAAATAGATTTGAGAAGTGGGTATCATCAACTAAAAGTAAGGAAGGAGGATGTACCAAAAACGGCATTCCGAACTCGGTATAGACATTACGAATTTTTGGTAATGTCTTTTGGTTTGACAAACGCCCCTGCAACGTTTATGGATTTGATGAACAGGGTGTTTAAACCATTTCTAGACAAGTTTGTGGTGGTATTTATCGATGATATTCTGGTGTAATCTAGATCTCAAGAGGAACACGCGGAACACTTACGTCTGACGCTGGAAATGCTAAGAAAAGAAAAGTTGTACGCGAAATTCTCTAAATGTGAATTTTGGCTAGAACGTGTACAATTTCTTGGGCATGTGATTGACAAGGATGGGGTTTCGGTGGATCCATCAAAAGTCGAAGTTGTGATAAATTGGGAACAACAAAAAACTCCATCAGAAGTGAGAAGTTTCTTGGGATTGGCAGGATATTATTGACGGTTTATTTAGGATTTTTCCAAGATTGCCACTCCATTGACAAATTTGACGAGAAAATTTATAAAATTTGTTTGGACGGAGAAGTGTGAAGAGAGTTTTAAGGAATTGAAGAAAAGGCTCAGTGTGGCACTTGTGTTGTCATTACCAGATAATACAGGAAACTTTGTGGTGTATAGTGATGCTTCACACAAGGGATTAGGATGTGTCCTTATGCAGAAAGGTAAAGTCATTACGTATGTATCAAGGCAATTGAAGGACTATGAGAAAGGGTATCCGACTAATGATTTAGAGTTGGCGGCAGTAGTGTTTGCCTTGAAGATATAGAGACACTACCTTTATGGAGAAAAATGTGAGATCTACATAGACCATAAGAGTCTGAAGTATATTTTCACACAGAAGGACCTAAATATGCGTCAAAGGAGATGGATGGAATTAATAAAAGATTATGATTGCGAGATCTTTTATTATCCAAGTAAAGCTAATGTGGTTGCGGATGCCTTGAGTAGGAAAGGCAGAGAAAAGTTGATGTTGTTAACTAATAAGGAGGAGCTCATTTCAGCAATGGCAAGGCTAGAGTTGGAAATCAAAATTCTAAAAGAATTTGACGAAAAATTATACCAGATGGAAGCTAGTTCAACTTTGGTGGACAAAGTGAAGAGCGCTCAACTACAAGATGAAGAATGCAGAAAAATAAAGGAAAGTGTGGTCGAAGGTAAAAAGGTGAAGTATAAGGTTGGTATTGAAGGAATGCTAAGATTCGAGCGACGAATTTGGGTTCCAGTAGTACCGGATATTAAAGAAGAAGTCTTGATAGAGGCTCATAACTCAAGATATTCTATTCATCCGGGAAGTATGAAAATGTATCAAGATTTGCGGTGACATTTTTGGTGGCCAAATATGAAAAGAGACGTTGCAGAATGCATTGCAAAGTGTTTGACATATCAGAAAGTGAAGGTAGAACATCAAAGGCCGAGTTGATTACTTCAACCGTTAGAAATACCGGAATAGAAATGGGAGCATATCACAATGGATTTTGTGGTAAGTCTTCTAACGACTCCGAAAGGATACGATGCGATATGGGTGATAGTGGACAGACTGACGAAATTAGCTCACTTTTTGCCAATAAAGATTAGATTTAATCTTGATCAGCTGACAAAACTGTACGTTAAGGAGATCGTCTCAAGACATGGAGTTCCAGTGTCAATAGTATCAAATAGAGATCCGAGGTTCACATCAAATTTCTGGAAGAGACTACAGGAATGCATGGGAACGTAATTGAAGATAAGTACAGCATATCATCCACAAATCGATGGTCAAAGCGAACGAACAATCCAGACGCTAGAAGATATGCTTAGAGTGTGCATCATTGATTTTAAAGGAAACTGGGATGATCATCTATCATTGGCGGAACTTGCATACAACAACAGTTACTATGCAAGCATTAGTATGCCTCCATATGAGGCGTTATACGGCAAGAAATGCAGGACTCCACTATGCTGGAATGAAGTTGGTGAACGTCGACTGTTAGAACCAGAACTGGTACAGTAGACCACTGAAGTTATAAAACTCATCAGAACAAGATTGGTAGATGCTCAAGATCGACAGAAAAAGTATGCTGATCAACACAGGCAGAATCGCGAATTTGAAACAGGAAATTTCGTGTTCCTGAAAGTTTCTCCTTGGAAGGGGAAAATTCATTTTAGCAAGAAAGGAAAACTAAGCCCAAGGTTTATTGGACCTTTTGAGATACTACGAAGAGTGGGAGAAATAGATTATGAGGTAGCTTTACCTCTGGAATTAGAACATGTGCACAACGTTTTTCATGTGTCGATTTTGCGACCATATAAACCCGATTACAAACATGTGATCGAGTATGAACCGTTGCAGTTCAGTAAAGATTTGTCTTATAAAGAGATTCCTATCCAGATAGTCGACATGAAAGAACAAGTGCTCAGGAATAAAGTGATACCTTCTGTGAAGGTGATATGGAGGAACCACAATGTCGAAGAGGCTACGTGGGAACTCAAAGTTGAAATGATGAAGAATTACCTTGAGTTATTTATTTAGTCTGTGTCTTCGATTCTGAGGACAAAATCTTTGTAAGGAGGGAAGAATGTGACGATTTGATTGTTTGAGTTATGATTCTAGGGACAAAATCCTTGTAAGGAGGGAAGGATGTAACAATCCAAGATTTTATTATTTGTATTTTAAAATATTTATTAAATTAAATAAATATTTTATTGAAGTGATTGTTGTTAGTAAATATTTATTTGATGTGATTGTTGTTACTAAATATTTATGAATTAATAAAATTCTAAATTAGTGTAATTTATAATTTAGAGAGTTGTAATATAACATGAAATGTTATATTGTTGTGTTGATTTAATAATTTAAAATGGTATGTTAAATTATTAAATAAAATTATAATGAGATTATAATTTTGTGATATTTGTTTAAGTGGAATATTTATTTAAAATATAGTATGTATAAATAATTTATTTGATAAATGTTGGATATGGAAATCCAAATAAATAATATGTGATTATAAATTATAAACTAAATGGTTTATTAAAATAAAATTAAAGGAGTTTAATTTAGTTTTGCCAAACAAGGCTTAAATATATTAAGTCTTTAAATTTTAAAGGGTTTTTTGCCAAACGGAGTCTTATGACTTTTGGGATTTTTGATTTTTGAATTTTAAATAAAGTAAATAAAATAAATAAAATAATAAATATAATATATTTAAAACTATACGTTTATTAGTTTGTAACTGACATATTTAGTATAGGTGTTATGGCTATATCGGTTTATGTTGGTTTACGCATACTTGGTTATTATCAGTTGGTTATTTGCTAAGCGTAAGATTACAGAGAGAGTTGAGAGAATTGAGAGAGAACTTAAGCATTTCAAAAGAAATTTCCAGCAATTTTAGCAAGGATTACAAGCTAAGTGAAGGTATTTTATCTAAACTTTAGTATATATATATATATATATACATATATATGAGTTTACGGCATAACTTATATGTTCTATGAATTCAATTTTTGTTGAATTGTTGCTATACAACTGAATTGTGATGATTATATATGTTGGTTATGTTTGAGTTTGTATGTAAACAAGAATTCGTTTGCTAATTACAGTTAAAAAGGAAGAAAAGTAATGACAGTATATATATTTTCTCATGTGGCTTGTGTAAGTACCAATGTTAGTGGTCAATTTGTATGTTAAACTGTAAATTGAGTTTTGATTCTGCTAGTTCATTAAGAAACGAAGAGAACGTAGTTTGAACGAAGTGATTCGGTGTAGAATTGTAATCACAATGATGATTTTTGTAAAAGATGTCAAAAATGGAGTTTTCATATGGAAATATGGAATTTGAGAAATTAAACTAGTTTAAGTTGTTGTTAAATTATTCTAATTGGTTGAATATGTTAACAAACATGTTTGTAATGGTTTTATACCAATCGTATGTGTTAATATTATTGTTTGGTAGGTGAAATTCGTGTTAATTGGGCTAAAAACGCTCATCGCTCACTTCTTTGTCTCTACTATTCTGCATGACCGCAAGTGGCAATTGCAGCTACTGGTGCCAAAGCGAAAATGGCGCATTGCAATGCGATCGAGCTTGTGTATGGTGCGATTCAGGCATACCTGCTCGAGATAGTGAGTTCAACTCATCTTCTGAGATCTTGATGCCATTGTAATGGAGTTCAATGATGTACTAATGTAATAAACATGTAGTAAGGAGGTTAAAACAGAACCATGATGTGTAATTGATATATTCAAAGTTGTAAAAATAATTAATAAGTTATGAACGTGATATGTTGGAACTTAATGTACACATTGAATGGTAACTAGGTGTTGTGAAGCTAACACTTATGAATTCTTAAATATAAATGGTAACGTAAGACTTGTGCTAAATTAATAAGTCTAATTAGAAATGCGTGTTATGTTGGAAAGTGAATATTAGTATGTCTAATAGATATTGTGGTTCTAATACTATGTGTAGGTGAACATGAGTTTTAATATTATAGCTTACGCTCGAGGCAAGTTTTCTAACTCTACACTTTCATTGAGCTAGTTCTATTATTACATTGTGCAACTTTATTCCTACGATTGAGTAAGTTCTTGTATCTAATTTGTTTGTGAGGATGCAAGTTTTCCAAAACCTTATTTCATTACATTGAGCATGTTTTAACCCTAAGTTTATTGGAATTCTAATCATTGTTGATTTACTCTAACTTGTTTATAGTTAAACAAGTTTCTTTAGTTCATTCTTTTATAGTAAATGTTTCTTGAACTTTAATTCCCAGTGTTGAATTATTCAATCACTTCGCATAGTTTATTGTCATGTGGAGCAAGCGTTGTTTCTAGCTTACTATCAATTAGTGTATATTTAGTAACTAAATTTCTACTTTGACAAGATCATAGACCTAGCTTATTATTGTTCAAGCAAAGGTTTATCATTTTATTCATTTTGTTCAATACTTATGCTCTCTAGTTATTTTCAAACATGATGAGTTTAATATATAGTCAGTTCACCTATGATTTTCAATTGTTCTATGTTATGTTGTTAGTAAACAACTATTGTGTTACCAAACCTTATTGATTCAACTAGTCCCCTAGTTGATGATCATTAAACTTTAAATTACCCTTGAAAGCTTATCCAAACCAAACTTTCTTTGGTGCGGACTTGTACTCTAAAACTGAGAAGAACAACCCTATTATAAGGGATACGCAATGCGTTTAGATGTTTATGCACAATACATGGTACGAATGGCTGATCCCCCTAAGTACGTGAAGTCCCTACAGTATAACTGTTAAGGTTAAAGTTGAAAGATTACTTGTAACCGTGGACATAGTTCGTGATCTTATGATCCTCAGATATATATTCCATATTTCGATTCCAGTCTTTGGTTATCATTGATAGAGTACTATTTAGTTTTGATGAGCCTATTCATTGGCAGTTATTATTATCTTGTTGATTCATTTCTATATCTAGTGAGCATTTGTTTTGCTCACTGTTGCATAAATATAATTATTGCAGCCAAAGTTGAGAAGGTTGATGAACCTACAACTAGCAAAGGAAAGGAAAAAATGTGCAAGTGATGAAGACTTGTAATTTTTTGTATTGTCATGAATGATAGACTTTTTATTTAGTGATGTGATGTAATTATTTTATTTTCGCACTTGATTGGTGTTTAACACTACAAAAAAATGGGGTTTCAGCAACAACCAATTTTCGTTGCTGAAGGTGCCAAATTTCGTTGCAAAAGGGTTTTGGCAACGACTTTAATGTCGTTGCGTCTTTCGTTGCGCAATGAGCGTTGTTAATTGTTCCGCAATAAATAGTTTTTTTCGTTGCCAAAAGTAATACATTTTGCAACGAAATTTGGCTTTCGTACAGAGACATCGATCCTTTAGCAACAAAATGTATTGTTGCAGAATAAATAAAATTTCATTGCTAAAAGCCCCATTTCGTTGCAAAAGCCTTCTAATTGGCAACAAAATGAACTTTTTTTTGCAATGACCATGCATTTTCGTTGCAATTGACACCATTTTGCAACGACATTTTTCGTTGCAATAAATTATGAAAATTGTTGCTTAAGCTTGCTTTCGTTGCGGAATGTAAAATTTTTAGCAATGATTTTCGTTGCTGATTATATTATTTGGCAACGACATTATGCTGAATCAGCAACAAAAATATTTATTGTTGGTTATTTTTTAATAGCAACGAAAGTCATCGATTAGCAACGACATTATATGTTGTGGTTTCTTTATATGTGCAACAAAAGTTGATATGATTTGCAACGATAAAAAATGTTGCCTTTTATGTTGGTATTAGCAACAATATCCTCTCCGTTGTTATTAGGTTAATTTTTCACTTCCAAATATTATATTTTTAATGCCATTAGTAACAAAAATTTGTTGCTAAATGTATAAAAAATTGTTGCTATATTAAAACTTGTTTAATACTTTGGTAACGAATTATATTGTTGCCAAATCAAAATTTGACATTCTTTTTGTGTACCTAGCTGGCTCAATGTTCCCATAGAAAATAATGACAAAAATACAAAAAACTAAAATATTATTAACTTAATAAAATCATCCACTACATAATCATTCATTATCTTTACAATTAACCATCTAAAGCTACCACGGTTCTTCAATCAAAGTATATATCTACATATATAGAGAGAGTACACTTCATAATTTCGTCCCTTGTCTTCTGTAAATTTAGCACTAAAATTTGATACCCAGTATTGTAAGACAGGTCGTAGAAGCAGTCTTCCTGCACATATTTAAAAATAATATCAAGTCAAGAAAATGAAGCAAATAGGTCACTAGAGGCACTTAATGCCAAAATCAATACACAAAGACAATAGAGTTGCTACGTGGTACTAATATTATTAAACCAGCAGACTACCCACAATATTTATTAAATGGTTGAGCATATAGAAAGATTCCAGAGTCCTTCAACTGATTAAATAAAATGTCTTAAACAAGATAACATGAAGTACATACTATTTTGACAAACATACCATATATTATGGTACCATGTGCAATGTGCATGTATAAGATTACAACAACTATGACAAAGATACACCTGCTCTATGTGTCTAACTTTGAAGTAACTGTTATGTGAAAAAAAAAACTAAATCTTCTATTACACTTGGCACACAGTTCTGTATGCCTATTTACACAATTCTTGATTTTTATTTTGACAAACTCAAAATTACTAAATCTGGACAAACAGCATGCAATTTAATACACGGTTGACGACGAAAAACTCATAACTCTAGAAGGGTACAGGCGTGTAGGGGCATAAAGCACTTGCTCTTACCAATATCATTACCATCTACCTTGAGTTGCAGAAAATAAGATTAAGATAAAGAAAAATGGTTATAAGTTACTACGGAAGTTTCTATGAACCCGCAACAAGAGCTCAATAATTTGTTAGTAACTACTTTACATTGACCAGGTATAAAAAATGAATGTCAAAACTGAAATATTAAAACGTATGCGCAATCAGTAGTTTACATACTTTGTCATTTTCATGAAGCTGAAACAAAGGAACCGCAAGCAATTTTTGGTTTTTCGGTACAATGAACTTTCTACTTTCTGGCAACTTCAGAAGAAAGCGTTTTCTACACTCCTACAATATCAAGACAAGCACATAATGAACACCAACTTACCAAAGCTAATAAATATATCAACTGTGTTTCGAGCTCAAGCTTTATCATATCGCATTGTTATGTTTTGGTAAGAACAACTTCCTGCAGTTTCTGCTCATGTTCTTCTTTCAAATTTCTGATCTGCCGCATGCACTCCTTCAAAGCACCATCTAAATGTGATGCTCGATCTTCAGCAGTAAGCTTTAATAATGTAATTGATTCTAGATGATTTTTAATGCCAAAGCTTCTACCTCAGCTTTTTCCCAACCTGTTCGAGGAAATGAATCAATTTCATAAAATCTCTTACTCTAAAAACAATATTACTAAAGAATTGAAGTGATCAATTGTTGAACTTAATTTCACAAGGCATCAAAATTAGTTAAATATATGAATACAAATATATGAACAAGTTTGAGCCTAAATGCAGTTGGTTTTGCAAGTGTTATTTGCACAAGCACCAGTAGCCAAATTGTGAATCAGTTTGGAATATCAATTTTATAACATTATGCCAGATACTTGAACAAGTTGGGGTTATCCTTGTCTCTTTCTAGATAATTTCGAGTTATTAAATCTTCAATTCTCTTCTTAATTGCTTTAACATCAAGCTGCAGATTTACATATAATAATAGGCATTTAGTTGGAAATGAGAAGTGTTGGGACAGGTTAAAATAAAAGAAAAAATGAACACGCTAATATACCTTGAACATGCGGCACCCAACTAAATGAACAGACCTGAAAGGTGTATCCTCCCCAAGAGCAGACCTGAAAGTGGAAAGCATACATTGAGTACCAAAAATTAGAAGACTAAAGGAAAAAGGATGACCTTTCTACTTTCTACATGAGTAGCTTAACATTTACAAATTCATCTCAAGGCTACTATATATCTGAAGCAACTTGTTTTGACAGAGTATCATGAGCTATAAATAAACCACTGGACATGAAAGAAGGATCATGTAGCATCAAAATGTAACAGATATTAAAAAACTAAGTTGAGAATTTCATTGCATGAAAATTTCACCTGTAACTGTAGCAGAATGTACCAGAGCTTGAAATTTCTGCAAAACAAATGGTAATCATGAAATTAACACCAGTAATATATGGGATCACAATAATAAGGTTTTGAATTAGTTTCGAGCAAATCAAAATTTCAATTTTTGCTCAACAAGTCCCTTACAAAGTTATCATAACTACTACTTACAAAAAAGGAAGAATATTAAATCCTAATAACATAAAGTACAAGCCACCGCGTAATCTGAACAGAACATTTATAATTTATAAAAGAAACTAAACTAAACATATAAATAAAATAGAAAAAAATAATCAAATATATTTAAGTCCCCAAATAAAAGGTGAAGAGTATTACTTAGGTACAGTAAACATTGATGCGATAAAAGTGAAAACAAGAGTTTCACAAAAAAATTCTTTAGAATTGTTCCTGCATTAATATTAAGAAAATACTGGAAGGAAAAAAAGTGACAAATTAATAGTGCTACTTCAGTTCCACAAAGTAATGAACTGATAAAAATCACCATTGTTACAATATCACCATTGAAATTGATCGATAACACAAGAATATTAATTAACAACTCTTTAACCAGTGGTGGTGGTGGTGGTGGTGGTGTGCAAAAACTAGTCAGCAAATTTGGTTCGATACTGTATACTTATATGAAATAATTTATCAGCTAACTATAACATCCATCTTTAATACCCAAAATAAAATATTTGTATTTGAGTGTTTTTTCCCCAACATATAAGTATTTAGTATTTTTTAAGTAATATTTGCCAATTTAGTGACCCTTAATGACCCAAATCATATATGGTTTACAATTTGTCTTGAGTGATAAAAGAATCTTGGGTGATCTGGGGTCTATTTTTTTTGGACAAGAAAGCATTAAGATTTACAAATGGAAGAACACTAGAACAGAATAATAAATGTCCTTTAACCAATAAGTAGAAGAAAAAAAAGAAATTTAATTTGGTTAAACCTACTAAACCACGAGCTACAGAATTGCCACTACCACGAACAAAACTAAAAGAAATAGACTCAAAATAACTTGCTAGTTATTTATACTCATAAACCTTTCCTATTACACTGTGACTCACTGTGAGACTGTCTAAGCAAGTATTTGTAATCAAATCTCATAAACCTTTCCTATTATATTTAGATAACAAAATTACCTTAACAAATGGAAAGCTATGGCCGGTAGAGGAGGAGGAGGAGGAGGAGGAGGCTGCGATGAGTAATTAATGAACAAAAGATAGATCCATCGACTACCAAATGGGGGAAGCTTTAAGGATGAGACTTGAGAGATGATAGATCTGAGAGTTCGAAATGAAGATTAAAGGGCCGCTGAGAGTTCGAGAGTTCAAGAGTTCGAGAGATAAATTTATAAATATTTATATGAATATTTAGAGATAAATTTATAAATATTTATATGAATATTTGTTTACACACACATATATATATATACAAAAATATTCATAGTTACTTTATATATATTTAGTTTAATGTTGAGATTTGTTTAGTATTTTATTTAGTTTGACAAGAAATTTTGAAAAGAATATGTTTGTGTGTGTGTGTATATATATATATATATATATATATATATATATATATATACACTTTTTGGACACTATACTAGGAATTGTAATAATAATAATTATAATAATAATAATTGGTTTCTAAGACTTTAATTTTTCGATGTTAAGTTATGTCTGTGTTGCAATTTATTTGGAATTTTAATTGTATTTAGCTTAACAGGTTTTGTGTGACCCCGAATTTTATGAAATGAAAGTATTCAATTTTCTTATTATTATTTTATTTGGTAAATAGTTATATTGATAAAAGTTTAAAGTTAAGGGTGATATTTAAAAATTTTGCAAAGTAAGCAAGTTATTATAAAATATTCGTTGTGTCAGGAAATATTCAATTGGTCTGGAATATTCGCTTTTAACAGAAATATTAAATGCGACGTCACAATCATTAGTGAACCCCTAACGGAAGTATTATCGTAGTAAGGAAATGATGTAATTATCTTTTATAAAAATAACTAAATGAAAGTGTTACCATTAAAACAATTGAACTACTTTCAGGTAGTAAAAATACGATGTACTGAGTGGTTGCGTAGTAGCACTGCGGTATTGATTATTGATGCTTACGTGAGAAGTCACCAGTTATACTCAATTATTATTACGATAATTCAACGCGATCATATCTCTCATATTATTGATTCAATTATTGTCACAGTATCATCTGCATAATATGTTATATTATTAAATCAATAATTCAGACGGCAAAGTTATTCATATTATTATTTTCAATATTAACAATGTCTAGAAGTTCAGTCAAGGAGAGGTTTGGTAACCTAATTGTGCGCCAATAAGAAGAAATCCTTATCGGAAAGCCCCCTCTTTCCTAGGAACGACCTAGTTGTTAAATATTGTGAATTATAATATTAATGATGAATAAGTTCGTGTTGATTAAAGATGAAATTGATAGTTTCATTGTGTTGGAATTATTAGTGTCAGTGAAAATCGGCATTTATTTCGATAATAATTGATGTCTGGAGGTTATATTGACCAATCGGGTAATTAATCGAATAAATGAGCAATTAATTGCTATTGATTCACATGATTATAACTATTTGTTCATATGTGTGTACTATTGATTCACATTCATTTAATATTAAGGGAGTTGGTGCAAGATTGATAACACTTGCATGACTAAGTTAAAAATGGAGGTATAGTTGAAGGTATTATACTATAATTAATTTTTTCATATATTTAGAACTATTGAGTCACATGATTTACTATTGATTCACATGATTTACTATTAGGGGAGGTGGTGCAAGTTTGATAATACTTGCATGACTAAATTAAAAATGAAAGAAAAGTTGAAGGTATTGTACTGTAATATTTCGAGTCCCAAAACGTGCAATTATCGAAACTATATTTTCCTATAAATAGAAGCTCATTCTTCCTTCATTTCTCACCAATTCACTAAAGCTATAGAGCAATTATTATAGAGAGAAATTTTAGAGAGAAAGAAGAAGAGAAGTCTGCTATCTCACTATTCTAGTATCCAGTTTTCTTTTGAGGTAAAGGATATTATTATTATAGTAAGTGGTATTATTTCTTTCGTATTCATGAAGAGAGATATTGTTATTCCATTCTTTATTATTATGTTAGAATAACCTGTCTATGCGAAGTACCGCAAACATGGTGAAATTCTTCTGTTATTCCATTCTTTATTATTTTGTTGGAATATCCTGTTCGTTCGGATTACGCATGACCTAGTTCCATTCTTTAATATTCTGTTGGAATATCATGTCTGTGCGTATTACGCATGACCTAGTTCCGTTCTTTATTATTCTGTTGGAATATCCTGTCTGTGCGAATTACGCATGACCTGGTTCCATTATTTATTATTCTGTTGGAATAACCTGTCTGTGCGGTCTATCGCATGCCTGGTGAATTCTTTTGTTATTCCATTCTTTATTATTCTGTTGGAATAACCTGTCTACGCGAACTACCGCATGCATGATGAATTCTTCTATTATTCCATTCTTTATTATTCTATTGGAATAACCTGTGAGACCCCAGATTTTATGAATAAAGATTTAAATTTCTTAAAATATTTTTTTTAATATTATGGAATGAATTTGATATAATGTTATAGTTGTGGGTAATATTTATAAATTTTACAAAGTATGCAAGTTGTTATATAATATTCAATTGGTCGGGGAATAATCATTTTAACAGGGAATATTCGTATGACGACACAATTATTGGTGGACCCCACAACGGAATTATTATCGGATTGAAAAAACGACAAAATTTTTTTTATGAAAATAACGGCGGAAGTTTTACTGTTAAAACTGTTGAACTACTCGGTAGTAAAAGTATAGTAATACGCGTGGTTGCATAGTAGCACATGGTATTGATTATTGATGCTTACGTGAGAAGTCACTTAGTTTTGTTCAATTATTGCTTCAGTAATTGCTGCATAGTATCTCACGTTATTTGATTCAATTATTGTTAATATTTTATGTATTATTAAATCAATAATTGAGATAACAAAGTTGTTAATATTATTATTTGCATTATTAACGATGTCTAAAAGTTCTGCCAATGAGAGGTTTGGTCACCTAATTGCTCGCGCCAATAGGGAGAAATCCTTATTGGAAAGCACCCTCTTTCCTGGGAACGACCTGGTCGATTAATAGTGTGAATTATGATAATGATGATGAAGTTTTGTTTTATTAGTATTATTCATATAATAAAACAGAAAAGTTTTTATATAAAACATAATACTTTTATAAAGTTATTCGTTTTATTAGGCTAATAGTAAAATCTTTTTATATAAAATAGAATACTTTTATAAAGTTATCTGTTTTATTAGACAATAATTAGAATATATTATATTTTATTATGCATAGTGTTTGCATAGTGTTTGCATAGTAAAATCTTTTTATATAAAACAGAATACTTTTATAAAGTTATTCGTTTTATTAGATTCTAAATAGAATATATTATATTTTATTGTAAACCAATCTAGACCGTCCGTTTAAAAGTAAATCAATCTGGACCGTTCACGGATTGGTTACTATTCAGTCTATTCTTCTATAAATAGAAGCTCATTCCTTCATTATTTCTTATGAATTCACTGAAACTCTAGAGAGAGAAACTGTAGAGAGAATTCTTCTTCTATAATCTTGAGCGTATTTCTTTAGCGTTTAATAAAGCTTTGAGCGTAGTGCAAGTTTCTTTAAGTATATCCCCGCCCTACCGTAGGAATACTCTTCTTTATAAGGTAAGGGGTATTATTTCTTTCGTATTCATGAAGAGAACTTATGTTATTCCATTCTTTATTATTCTGTTGGAATAACCTGTATACACGGGCTACCCTATACTTGGTGAAATTCTTCTGTTATTCCATTCTTTATTATTATGTTGGAATAACATGTATATGCTAAATCTGCATACATGGTGAAATTCTTCATTATTCCATTCTTTATTATTCATTGGAATATCACATGCATGCGTGATTATTACTCGACCTAGTTCCATTAATTATTATTCTATTGGAATAACTTTTGTATGTGCGGTCTATCGCATGCATGGTGATTTCATTTGTTATTCCATTCTTTATTATTTTGTTGGAATATCCCGCTTGCATGCGAATTTCGCCGACTTTGTTCCGTTTCTTTATTATTACATTCGGAATATTCTATCTGTGCATTTATGCATGACCTGGTTCCATTCTTTATTATTCTGTAGGGAATAACCTGTCTGTGAAGTCTATCGCACGCATGGTGAATCCTTTTGTTATTCCAATCTTTATTATTCTGTTGGAATAACCTGTCTATGTGTATTACCAAATGCATGGTGAATGATCCTTTGTATTCATTCCTTATTAAATTGTGGAAATGTTCTGTATACGTGGATTACCGCATGGCGGGCGAAAATCCATTTGCAGTTCATATATTCTATTATACTCAGTTGGTTAAAGTTTTAACTTCTATACTCCATGAAATTAGTGGAATATCCTTGATATTTGCGCTTCATCCAGTATCTTTTCATAGAAATATTCTTCTGAGCATTCTAAAATTTTACTCTACAAAGAAGTATCATGTTGACAATTTGGATGTTATTAGTTCCTGAATAAATTAATTCTTGAACTTGTTTTATTGAACTCTTATATCATTGTCATCATCCTCATGTTTATATTTTTTTTGAAACTCATCTGTGGCCTGTAGTGCGTAGATGGACTTGGTATGATTATAACCAGGGATTATTCGGTGTAATCATGACCGTAATGTTACAAATGATGTGGTAAAAGTCCTCATTGGCCCGTAGTGCATTGATGGACAGTTGTTGGCATGATCATGACCATTGATGAATACACGAATATCCTTTACCCGTAGTGCATGGATAATTTGTGGTTGTGATACTAATGAATATCCTTGGCCGTAGTGCAGGGATGATGTGGATTATTTATTCAGCTGAGTCTTAACGATAAAAGTGATGAAAAACCTTTTTAAATCATAAAAGATAGTAGATTTTATTCTCTACTTGACTCTTTTAATGGATTATTTGTTCTGCTGCAGTTAAACTTGATGTCTTTTGTATTTTATCAGTTTAACATTGTTGAAGGCTAATGATAATTTATTCTGCATTATCTTAGTCATAATATTTCTTACTAGGTTAGTTGAACTCACCCTTTCTTCACTGTTCTCTTCAGGAAATGAGAACGTAGCCGGGACTAGTCGGGGAATGGAGTGATGGTCCAGATGATAGCATTAATAGTCCTCACTATTCTGTTAAATAATGTGACAATAAATGTAATGAGGACTCCATTGAGTGTGGATATTGTCTAGATGACAATATTCTTATCAAAACTCTTAGATTATGTTTTGTCGTATTTTACACGACTGTTGTATAATTAAGTTGTATTTGAATTTTGTACCATGTATTTGGCGACCCAAGATGGGTGATGTATACTGCTTTTGGGGCATCATAGTTAGTATCAAAGCTTAGGGATATGATCCCTGGCTGAGATGTGAGACAAGAACTAAGAGGGGAGAGACGGGGAAATCCTTCGCTAGTATGACCTACCTAAGTTTATTTGGTATTTAATTGATCGGTCAGAGTATAGAGATAATATGTGATATGTCAATTAACCCTTGTTTTGTGACAGTGTTTGAAAATGGCATCTAAAAATGTTGAGATAAGCAATGGAGCAAAATAATATGACTGTATCGCAGTACGAGGCTAAGTTTGCAGAGTTATCCCGGTTTGTATCCCATTTGGTCGATAATGAGGAACGAATGACACGAATGTTTCTAAGAGGTTTGAAACCTGATATACGTCTATACCTCATTTCTCATAAATCTGTTTATATTCAGATGTTGTGAATAGGGCTCAGTTATTGGAGCGCGTTAATGAGTTAGCACAACCAAAAGGTAACGATTAACAATACGATAATAATCGTATCGGTGGCAACGACCATCGGAACAATGATGACCATCATGGGGGAAATTATCATGCCAAGAATGGTAACCACTTCGGTGGTAATCATGGCCAAGATAATAGAAGTGGAAATTTCAAGAAGAGAAGGTCATTTAGCTCGATTTTTTCGTATAGTGAAGTCAAGTCCAGCTGGGATGGTGGCACCAAAGGCGGATCTGGACAAAACAAAGTCGGTGGTTTTCGGGAAGAGCATTTTTCGTGACTTCTCAAAAGCGAGTAACCCGAACGAAGTTAGCACGGGTTAGTTAATTACAAATTTTTATAAGTCTATACCTTATTAGATATCTGGTTCTACCCATTCTTTTATCTCTCTTGCTGGCGTTCAACGTTTAAATTTGACTCCGGAGAAGTTAGACTTTGACTTATCTGTTGAAACTCCATTAGGAGAAACCTTCATTACATGTGCTATCCAAGTCTTGGATGAAAGTCACATTTTTGAATGATATTTCTATTGTTAATAAATTTCCTGACGTATTCTTGAAGACTTCTTAGCCTACCCTAGAATGTGAAATCGAATTTTGTATTGACCCCAGTACAAAACCCATTTCTTCAACCCTTAAATATTTCTTCACCCAAAACGAACGTATAATGCGCCAAAGACGATGGCTCGAGCTGTTGAAGGTTACGACCACTCAATATCATCGTGTAAGAGCGAACGTGGTAGCTGACACGTTGAGTAGAAGATCGTATGCGTTTACGAGTGCGATGTTGTTAACACAAAAACCCATTTCGTATAACTTATAAATGATGAAGATAGAGTTAAAGACTCTAAAGACCCACGTGGTGATATCAAATATACGAGTAGAATCGACTTTAATTGATAAAGTTAAAGCCGTTCAAGTTATATACTCAGAGCTGATGAATACGAAGAAGAAGGTTCAAGAGGGCGTTATTTTAAAAGCAAGAGTTGCTGAAGAGAGGAAATCTCAACCCTCGATTTAATTGGCCCATTTAAAATCCTCGATCGAGTAGGAACTGTGGCTTATTGACTCGTTTTACCGCCAAGTATGTCGCGTGTTCATAACATTTTTAACGTGTCGATGTTACGTAAATATGTAGATGACCCGAACCACATTATTAATTTAGAACTGGACGAGATAGCGGATAATTTAACGTATGAAGATGTACCTGTTAAAATCTTGGATAAGAATGATCATATTCGACACTCAAAGGTTATACCTCAAGAGTTAGAATCTGAAATGAAGTCAAGGTATCCTTATCTGTTTGGCATACCATGTACGTACGTAAATTTCGAGGGCGAAATTTCATAAGGAGGGGAGATTTTGAGACCCCATATTTTATGAATAAAGATTTAAATTTCATGAAATATTTTTTTTAATATTATGGAATGAATTTGATATAATGTTATAGTTGTGGGTAATATTTATAAATTTTGCAAAGTATGCAAGTTGTTATATAATATTTGATTGGTCGGGGAATAATCGTTTTAACAGGGAATATTTGTACGACGGCACAATCATTGGTGGACCCCACAACGAAATTATTGTCGGATTGAGAAAACAACAAAAAAATTTATAAAAATAACTACGGAAGTTTTTACTGGTTAAAATTGTTGAACTACTTCAGTAGTAAAGTAAATGCGATGTCTACGCGTGGTTGCATAGTAGCACACGGTATTGATTATTGATGCTTACGTGAGAAGTCACTTAGTTTTGTTCAATTATTGCTTGATGAATGTTGCATAGTATCTCACGTTATTTGATTCAATTCTTCGTCAATATTTTATATATTATTAAATCAATAATTGAGATAACAAAGTTGTTAATATTATTATTTGCATTATTAACGATGTCTAGAAGTTCTGCCAAGGAGAGGTTTGCTCGCCTAATTGGGCGCCAATAGGGAGAAATCCTTATTGGAAAGCCCCCTCTTTCCTGGGAATGACCTGGTCGATTAATAGTGTGAATTATGATAATGATGATGAAGTTTTGTTTTATTAGTATTATTAATGTAATAAAATAGAAAAGCATTTTATATAAAATAGAATACTTTTATAAAGTTATTCGTTTTATTAGGCTAATAGTAAAATCTTTTTATATAAAATAGAATACTTTTATAAAGTTGTCTATTTTATTAGACAATAATTAGAATATATTATATTTTATTATGCATAGTGTTTGCATAGTACTGCGTAGTGTTTGCATAGTAAAATCTTTTTATATAAAAATGTAATACTTTTATAAAGTTATTCGTTTTATTAGATTCTAAATAGAATATATTATATTTTATTGTAAACCAATCTCTGGACCGTCTCGCTTAAAAAGTAAATCAATCTGACCGCTTCATGGATTGGTTACTATTTCATCCATTCTTCTATAAATAGAAGTTCATTCCTTCATTATTTCTTACGAATTCACTTTGAAACTCTAGAAAGAAAACGTAGAGAGAATTCTTCTTCTATAATCTTGGCGTATTTCTTTAGCGTTTAAGAAAGCTTTGAGCGTAGTGCAAGTTTCTTCAAGTATATCCCCGCCCTACTGTAGGAGTACTCTTCGTTATAAGGTAAGGGGTATTATTTCTTTCGTATTCATGAAGAGAACTTATGTTATTCCATTCTTTATTATTACGTTGGAATAACTTTTGTATCTGCCACTACCTATACTTGGTGAAATTCTTCTGTTATTCCATTCTTTATTATTATGTTGGAATAACCTGTATATGCGAAGTACCGTATACGTGGTGAAATTCTTCTTTTATTCCATTGACGGCACAATCATTGATGAACCACACAACGGAAGTATTATCGTAGTAAGGAAATGACAGAATTATCTTTTTATAAAAATAACAAATGAAAGTATTCTTTATTAAAAGCTGTTGAACTACTCGGTAGTAAAAGTACAAGAATACTGGCGTGGTTGCATTGTAGCACTACGGTATTGATTATTGATGCTTACGTGAGAAGTCACTTTCTTATACTTAATTATTATTACAATGAATTGTTGCATCATATCTCTCATATTATTGATTCAATTATTGTCACAAGATCATCTCGCGATAATATGTTATATTATTAAATCAATAATTGAGACTGACAAAAAGTTTTTCATATTATTATTTATAATATTGACAATGTCTAGAAGTTTTGTCAAGGAGAGGTTTGGTCACCTAATTGCGCGCCAATAAGGAGAAATCCTTATCGGAAAGCCCCTTCTTTCCTGAGAACGACCTAGTTGTTAAATATTGTGAATTATAATATTAATGATGAATAAGTTCGTGTTGATTAAAGATGAAATTGATAGTTCCATTGTGTTGGAATTATTAGTGTTAGTGAAAATCGACATTTATTTCGATAATAATTGATGTCTAGAGGTTATATTGTCCAATCGGGTAATTAATCGAATAAATGAGCAACTATTGATTCACATGATTATAACTATTTGTTCACATGTGTGTACTATTGATTCACATTCATTTACTATTAGGAAAGTTGGTGCAAGATTGATAATACTTGCATGACTAAGTTAAAAATGGAGGTATAGTTGAAGGTACTATACTATAATTAATTTTTTCACATGTTTAGAACTATTGAGTCACACGATTTACTATTGATTCACATGATTTACTATTAGGGGAGGTGGTGCAAGTTTGATAATACTTGCATGACTAAATTAAAAATGAAGGAAAAGTTGAAGGTATTTTACTGTAATATTTCGAGCCCCAAAACATGCAATTATCGAAACTATATTTTCCTATAAATAGAAGCTCATTCTTTCTTCATTTCTCACCAATTCACTAAAGCTATAGAGCAATTGTTATAGAGAGAAATTATAGAGAGAAAGAAGAAGAGAAGTTTGATACCTCACTATTCCAGTATCCAGTTTTCTTTTGAGGTAAGGGATATTATTATTATAGTAAGTGGTATTATTTCTTTTGTATTCATGAAGAGAGCTATTGTTATTCCATTCTTTATTATAATATTAATAATATTAGATTATGAGTTTATTAAGTGATTGATAATATATGGATAAATTTAAAGTCTTTAATATTTATACTTATTTTCGTTTAATTAATGCTTATATCATTGTCATCATCCTCATGCTTATATTGTGATGAAAGTTATTTTAGGCTTACGTGCAAAGATGGACTGTTGATTATTGATTTTATAATTGTATATCTTTGACTTACGTGCAAAGATGGACTGTTGATTATTGGTTTTATAGTTGTATATCTTTGGCTTACGTGCAAAGATGGACCGTTGATTATTTGTTTTATAGTTATATATCTTTGGCTTACGCGCAAAGATGGACTGATGATTATTAGTTTTATAGTTGTATATCTTTGGCTTACGTGCATTGATGGACAATTGTTGGTATGATTATAACCAGGGATTATTTGGTATAATCATGACCATTGTTGAAAACCCGAATATCCTTGGCCCGAAGTGCATGGATAATTCATGGTCATAATACTAATGAATATCCTTGGCCGTAGAGCAAGGATGATTCGATGCTGTGGATTAATTATTTAGTTGAGTCTCAGCGAGAACATATTGATAATACACTTTTAATTCGTAGAAGATAGTAGATATCATGCTCTACTTGACTCTTCTAAAATACAGTTGTATGTCTTTGGTATGTAGTGCAAAGATGAATTGTTAATGAATATCTTTGGCCGTAGTGCAAAGATGAATTTATTAGTATGATTATGAGCAGGAATTTTGATTTGGTATAACCATGATTTTTGATGTTTCATGTGAAGATAGGTGATGAAAATTATCTTCGTCCTGGGTACGAAGAGGAAGTTAGAATCACAATTATGATTATGAGTTATTCATATGATTGTGGACCGGAATTGTTGATTGATGTTACAGGGATAAAACATTATTGGTAGACTTTTAACATGGAGAAGATAATAGATTTGATGGTCTATTTGACTCTTCTAATGGATTGCTCGTTCCGCTGCAACTATGGTTGAAAAGTTTTATCATCTACCATATGTTCTAAATCTCTGATTTATTACTAATGAAGGCTATTGATGATGTAAATAATCTTTAGTCATGATATTCTTTACTGAGCTAGTTGTGCTCACCCTTTTGCTTCACAATTCCTTTTAGGTAATAAGAGTGTAGCTGGGTCGAGCTGGGGTAATAGGAGAATAGAACGGTGGTCTATAGCTGTTGAGGTTCTCCCTAAATAGTATGGAAAATTTTTTATTGAGAACTTTAGATAAGTGCGTCGTATTGTATACGTCATTTGATATCTAATTTTGGTGAACCAAATAGGGTGAGGTAAACCCAACTTTGGAAGGGTGTTTTGCCACTATCATACAAGATGTCTAATGACATACAACCTCGTGTTATCATAAGACAAGGTTGTGCACATCCACTTGCTGAGTATATCTACGAGCACTACCTATATAATCTTGGAGTTCGGTTGAAATATAATTTTTAATTGCAGACAGTGGAGATAGTTATATGTCAAGAGAAGACTCACCATTGGAAAGAACATGATAGTAATCTTCTCGTTTTTCTTTGGGGTTTATTGGGTCAACCAAGGATAATTCTGTGGACATATGATATCTATCATAACCTTGATGCATGGCCTCCCATGTACAAAGGTTTCCTTGAGCACTTTCCAAAGATTTTAATTTCTAAAACAGTTTTTAACTGTACTTTTATATAAAGTACCATTGTAAGGTTGTGGTCGAGGAACCATGAGAGTTACATACATTTATATTAAAACTCACGCTTTAATTAAGCGTGATGTATGCATTTACATGACAGATTCAACAACGATTGTATAAATGAAGTTTATAAATGATTTTTATAATGTGATATCTGGTGACTTAGAATGGGTCGTGTGGACCTATTTTGGGGGCGTCACAAATGGTATCAGAGCTTAGGGATATGGTCGCTGGCGGAGATAAGTCTAGAACTAGGAGGGGTGAGATGAGTTATATACTTCGCTAGTGTGTGACTTACCTAAGCTGAAATTGTTTACTTGATAGGTTGACAAATTATGATATGTCAATTAACCTTTGTTTTGAAGATATATTCTAGAATGATATCTGAAATACAGGAGATGAGCTATGGGAAAATCATGATATAGAGGAAATAACCGGGAAGGTACAATCCGAAAAGAAAGCAAGGTATTCTCATCTCTTCGAACTACCAGGTACATAAATTTCGAGGGCAAAATTTCATAAGGAGGGGAGATTGTGAGACCCCGAATTTTATGAAATGAAAGTATTCAATTTTCTTATTATTATTTTATTTGGTAAATAGTTATATTGATAAAAGTTTAAAGTTAAGGGCGATATTTGAAAATTTTGGAAAATAAACAAGTTGTTATAAAATATTCGTTGTGTCGGGAAATATTCGATTGGTCGGGGAATATTTATTTTAACAGGGAATATTCGTACGACGACACAATCATTGGTGAACCCCACAACGGAAGTATTATCGTAGTAAGGAAATGACAGAATTATCTTTTTATAAAAATAACAACGAAAGTATTCTTTGTTAAAACCTGTTGAACTACTCGGTAGTAAAAGAAATGCGATGTCTGGCGTGGTTGCGTAAGTAACACCGATATTGATTATTGATGCTTACGTGAGAAGTCACTCGATTATACTCAATTATTACTACTGATGAATTGTTGCATCATATCTCTCATATTATTGATTCAATTATTGTCATAAAGATATCATCGCATAATATGTTATATTATTAAATCAATAATTCAGACGGCAAAGTTATTCATATTATTATTTGCAATATTAATAATGTCTAGAAGTTCAGTCAAGGAGAGGTTTGGTAACCTAATTGCGCGCTAATAAGAAGAAATCCTTATCGGAAAGCCCCCTCTTTCCTAGGAACGACCTGGTTGTTAAATATTGTGAATTATAATATTAATGATGAATAAGTTCGTGTTGATTAAAGATGAAATTGATAGTTCCATTGTGTTGGAATTATTAGTGTTAGTGAAAATCAACATTTATTTTGATAATAATTGATGTCTGGAGGTTATATTGTCCAATCGGGTAATTAATCGAATAAATGAGCAATTAATTGCTATTTATTCACATGATTATAACTATTTGTTCACATGTGTGTACTATTGATTCCCATTCATTTACTATTAGGAGAGTTGGTGCAAGATTGATAATACTTGCATGACTAAGTTAAAAATGGAGGTATAGTTGAAGGTACTATACTATAATTAATTTTGCCACATGTTTAAAACTATTGAGTCACATGATTTACTATTAGGGGAGGTGGTGCAAGTTTGATAATACTTGCATGACTAAATTAAAAATGAAGGAAAAGTTGAAGGTATTGTACTGTAATATTTCGAGCCCCAAAACGTGCAATTATCGAAACTATATTTTCCTATAAATCGAAGCTCATTCTTTCTTCATTTCTCACCAATTCACTAAAGCTATAGAGCAATTATTATAGAGAGAAATTATAGAGAGAAAGAAGAAGAGAAGTCTGCTACCTCACTATTCCAGTATCCAGTTTGCTTTTGAGGTAAGGGATATTATTATTATAGTAAGTGGTATTATTTCTTTCGTATTCATGAAGAGAGCTATTGTTATTCTATTCTTTATTATTATGTTGGAATAACCTGTCTATGAGAAGTACCGTATACATGGTGAAATTCTTCTGTTATTCCATTTTTTATTATTCTGTTAGAATATCCTGTCCATGCGGATTACGCAGTACCTGGTTCCATTCTTTATTATTCTGTTGGAATATCCTGTCTGTGCGTATTACGCATGACCTGGTTTTGTTCTTTATTATTATGTTGGAATATCACCGTGCATGCAATTACGCATGACCTAGTTCCATTATTTATTATTACATTGGAATAACCTTTCTACGCGGTATCGTGATGCACGGTGAATTCTTTTGTTATTCCATTCTTTATTATTACATTGGAATAACTTTGTCTCACGCGGACTACATGCATGCATGGTGATTTCTTCTGTTATTCCATTTTTTATTATTTTGTTGGAATAACCTGTCTACGTGGATTACCAGATGCATGGTGAATGATCCTTTGTATTCATTCCATATTAAATTGTGGAAATGATCTGTCTACGTGGATTACCGCATGGAGGGCGAAAATCCATCTGCAGTTTCATAATTTTTCTGACCCTCAAAAATTCTGGAAAAATTTGAAATGATAATTTGTTAAGTTTTCTAGATTGTGTCCAAATATGGCAATTTTTGGATGTATAGATTAGGAGTTATGAATTTTATGGGAAAAAACTATTTTAAAAGTAAACCCTTATAATTCCTTGTGGTTAACTCCAAAATTGGTGAAATTTTTATTGGAAGTACATGTATATAACAGGAGTATACCCTGTAAATTGTGGAAGTTTTGGACAAAATTACAATTTATGATAAATTTCTAAATATTCGACGGTTTTGGCCATATGAAAAATAGTAAATGAATTTTAAAAATTTCGAGAAAAATATATGTTCAATATGGGACTATATTCTGCTAAATCCCAGAAAAGAAATATTTTTGGGACTGATTTGGTATTTTTCATGAAAATGAACTAGTTATGAGTAAATGAATTAAATATGTTATGTGAAGTAACAAAATTAGAAAAGAGGATTTTATGGCTTGGGAATCCTATATAGGGTATATGCAGATTTTTGATGAGGGATTTGATCATTGGTGATGAAATCTTATGAGTATGGCATTTTTGAATGATTAAATGCATTATTTGGTAAAGTGTAAACAATTGAAATAAATTGTTTATAAGTTTAAGAAGTGATTAAAATATTGTTATAATATTAATAATATTAGATTATAAGTTTATTAAGTGATTGATAATATATGGATAAATTTAAAGTCTTTAATATTTATCCTTATTTTCGTTTGATTAATGCTTATATCATTGTCATCATCCTCGTGCTTATATTGTGATGAAAGTTATCTTTGGCTTATGTGCAAAGATGGACTGTTGATTATTGATTTTACAATTGTATATCTTTGGCTTACGTGTAAAGATGGACTGTTGATTATTGGTTTTATAGTTGTATATCTTTGGCTTATGTGCAAAGATGGACCGTTGATTATTTTTTTTATAGTTGTATATCTTTGGCTTACGTGCAAAGATGGACTGATGATTATTGGTTTTATAGTTGTATATCTTTGGCTTACGTGCATTGATGGACAGTTATTGGTATGATTATAACCAGGGATTATTCGGTATAATCATGACCATTGTTGAAAACATGAATATCCTTGGCCCGAAGTGCATGGATAAATCGTGGTCATAATACTAATGAATATCCTTGGTCGTAGAGCAGGGATGATTCAATGCTGTGGATTAATTATTTAGCTGAGTCTCAGCGATAACATATTGATAATACACTTTTAATTCGTAGAAGATAGTAGATATCATGCTCTACTTAACTCTTCTAAAACACAGTTGTATGTCTTTGGCCTGTAGTGCAAAGATGAATTGTTAATGAATATATTTGGCCCTAGTACAAAGATGAATTTATTAGTATGATTATGAGCAGGAATTTTGATTTGATATAACCATGATTTTTGATGTTTCAGGTGAAGATAGGTGATGAAAATTATCTTCTTCCTGGGTGCGAAGAGGAAGTTAGAATCACAATTATGATTATGAGTTATTCATATGATTGTGGACAGGAATTGTTGATTGATGTTACAGGGATAAAACATTATTGGTGGACTTTTAACATGGAGAAGATAATAGATCCGATGGTCTATTTGACTCTTCTAATGGATTGCTCGTTCTGTTGCAACTATGGTTGAAAAGTTTTATCATCTACCATATGTTCTAAATCTCTTATTTATTGCTGATGAAGGCTATTGATGATGTAAATTATCTTTAGTCATGATATTCTTTATTGGGCTAGTTGTGCTCACCCTTTTGCTTCACAATTCCTTTCAGGTAATAAGAGTGTAGCTGGGTCGAGCGGGGGTAATGGGAGAATAGAACGGTGGTCTATAGCTTTTGAGGTTCTCCCTAAATAGTATGGAAAAATTTTTATTGAGAACTTTAGATAAGTGCGTCGTATTGTATACGTCATTTGATATTTAATTTTGATGAACCGAATAGAGTGAGGTGAACCCAACTTTGGAAGGGTATTTTTCCACTATCATACAAGATGTCTAATGACATACAACCTTCTGGTATCATAAGACAAGGTTGTGCACATCCGCTTGCTGAGTATATCTACGAGCACTACCTATATGATCTTGGAGTTTGGTTGAAATATAATTTTCAATTACAGGCAGTGGAGATAGTTATATGTCAAGAGAAGACTCACCATTGGAAAGAACATGATAGTAATCTTCTTGTTTTTCTTTGAAGTCTATTGGGTCAACCAAGGATAATTATGTGGACATATGATATCTATCATAACCTTGACGCATGGGCTCCCATATACAAAGGTTTCCTTGAGCACTTCCCAAAGATTTTAATTTCTAAAACAGTTTTTGACTGTACTTTTATGTAAAGTATCATTGTAAGGTTGTGGTCGAGGAACCATGAGAGTTACATACATTTGTATTAAAACTCACAGTTTAATTGTGGTTGTATGCTGCACGACAGTTCAACAGTTGTATAAATGAAGTTTGTAAATGATTTTTATAGTGTGATATCTGGCGACTCAGAATGGGTCGTGTGGACCTATTTTGGGGGTGTCACAGGTTTATCCAAGCGTATTTTTTTGTTGTTGTTATCACGTAATTAGTTATGTACATTTATGTATGTAGGTAATAAATCTAAGGAAAGGGGGTCTGTTTTAATTTTGGAGAAATGATTTGTTCAGTTATAAATACTAATCCTTGCAAAATAATAATAACTATGCCCATGTGCTTGGGTGGTCAGTGGATCAATATTCTAATCTAGAGGTCTTGGGTTTGAATCTGTGCATCAACATATTTTTTGGGATAAAGTTTAATATTCGCCACATCAGCCCGTCCACGTGTAAAATTAAATAAAAAATTATTATTATTATTATTATTATTATTATTATTATTATTATTATTATTATTATTATTGTTGTTGTTGTTGTTGTTGTTGTTGTTATTGTTATTGTTATTGTTATTGTTATTATTATTGTTATTATTTGTTATTGTTATTAGACTAAAAGACAATTTGCACTCCAAATTTTACACCATTGTTGACTTTTGCACCCCAAATCCCAAAAAAGGTATCTAAGTTATTTTCTTATTAATCGTTAAAAAATTATTTGGGGTGTAAATTATCTATTTAAAAATTGGCAAAAATAATTAATTTTAAATAAAATAAAAATTTTTAAAATAATTAATTTTAAATAAAATAATTAGTCTTAAAAATAAAAATAAAATAATTAATTTAAAATAAAATAATTAAAATAATAAAATTAAAATAAATATTTGAATTAATGATTAATAATTAATCATTAACTTGTAAAATAATTTTTTATTTTATTTTAAAATTAATTATTAATCATCCCTTAAAAAATCATTAACTTGTAAAAAATCATTTTGCCACATAAAAAAATTATGTTTTTTTGTTTTTAAAAAAAATTTTGTAAAAACAAAATTTTATAATAGAATTTTTTTTAAAACAAAACTTTTAAAGAATGCAATTTTATTTAACTTGTAAAAAAATTATGTTTTTTACAAAATTATGTTTTTAAAATTTTTGTAAAAACAGTTTTTTAAAACAAAATAAAATTACATTTTTTAAAAAATTTTGTTTTAAAAAAAAATGTTTTTGAAAAATTCTATTTTAAAAATTTTGTTTTAAAAGTTTTGTTTCTAAAACAAAAACATAATTTTTTTATGTGGCAAAAATGATTTTTACAAGTTAATGAATTTTTAACCTAATGATTAATAATTAATTTTAAAATAAAAATAAAATAATCATGTTACAAGTTAATGATTAATTATTAATCATTAATTCTAAATATTTATTTTAATTTTATTATTTTAAATATTTTATTTTAAATTATTTATTTTATTTTTATTTTTAAAACTAATTATTTTATTTAAAATTAATTATTTTAAAATTATTTTATTTTATTTAAAATTAATTATTTTTGACAATTTTTAAGACTAAAAGACAATTTGCACCCCAAACTTGTGTTACAACCTTAGTCGGTCACTTTTGACCGGTTAAGTGAAGAAAATGTGCGTTTTGTTACGTATAATGAAGTTTGGGGTGTACTTAGACACATTTTTCGGTTTGGGATGCAAAAGTCAATAATGATATAAAATTTGGGGTGCAAATTGTCTTTTAGTCTTATTATTATTATTAGTAGTAGTAGTAGTACTACTATTATTATTATTATTATTGTTATTGTTATTATTATTATTATTATTATTATTACTATTATTATTATTATTATTATTATTATTATTATTGTTATTATTATTATTATTAATACTATTATTATTGTGACGCCCCCAAAATAGGTCCACACGACCCATTTTGAGTCGCCAGATATCATACTATAAAAATCAAATACAAACTTCATTTATACTGTTGTTGAACTGTCAATGCGAGAATACGACCACAGTTAAACTGTGAGTTTTAATACAAATGTATGTGACTCTCATGGTGCCTTGACCACAACCTTACAATAGTACCTTACATAAAAGTACAGTCCATAACTGTTTTAGAAATTAAAATCTTTGGAAAGTGCTCAAGGAAACCTTCGTACATGGGAGGCCATGCGTCTAGGTTGTGATAGATATCATATGTCCACATAATTATCTTTGGTTGACCCAATAGTCCCCAAAGAAAAACAAGAAGATTGCTATCATCTTCTTTCCAATGGTGAGTCTTCTCTTGAAATTTAATTATCTCCGATGTCTCCAAGTGAGAATTATATTTCAAATAAACTCCAAGATTATATAGGCAGTGCTTGTAGATATACTCAGCAAGTGGATGTGCACAACCCTGTCTTATAATAACACGAGGTTGTATGTCATTAGACATCTTGTATGATAGTGGCAAAACACCCTTCCAAAGTTGGGTTCACCTCATCCTATTCAGTTCACCAAAATTAAATATCAAATGACGTATACAATACGACACACTTATCTAAAGTTCTCAATAAAATTATTTCCATACTATTTAGGGAGAACCTCAACAGCTATAGACCATCGTTTTATTCTCCTAATACGCCCACTCGACTCAGCTACACTTTTATTACCTGAAAGGAATTGTGAAGCAACAAGGATGAGCACAACTAGCCCAGTAAAGAATATCAAGACTAAAGATAATTAAATTATTAATAGCCTTCATCAGAAATAAATCAGAGATTTAGAACATATGGTAGATGATAAAACTTCTCAACCATAGTTGCAGCGGAACGAGCAATCCATTAAAAGAGTCACATAGGCCATAAGGTCTATTATCTTCTCCATGTTAAAAGTCCACCAACAATATTTTATCCCTGTAACATTAATCAACAATTCCTGTCCACAATCATGTAAATAACTCATAATCATAATTGTGATTTTAAATTTCCTCTTCGCACCCAGGACGAAGATAATTTTCATCACATGTCTTTACCTGAAACATCAAAAATCATGGTTATACAAAATCACAATTCTTGTTCATAATCATACTAATAAATTCATCTTTGCACTACGGGCCAAAGATATTCATTAAAAATTCAACTTTGCACTACATGCCAAAGACATACAACTGTATTATAGAAGAGTCAAGTAGACCATAATATCTACTATCTTCTATGAATTAAAAGTGTATGATCAATATGTTATCGCTGAGACTCAACTTAATAAATAATCCACATCATTGAATCATCCCTGCATTACAGCCAAGGATATTCACTAGTATTACGACCACGAATTATCCATGCACTACGGGCTAAGGATGTTCATATTTTCAACAATGGTCATGATTATACTGAATAATCCCTGGTTATAATCATACCAACAACTGTCCATCAATGCACGTAAGCCAAAGATATACAACTATAACACCAATAATCAACAGTCCATCTTTGCACGTAAACCAAAGATATACAATTGTAAAATCAATAATCAATAGTCTATCTTTGCACATAAGCCAAAGATATACAACTATACAACCAATAATCAACAGTCCATCTTTGCACGTAAGCCAAAGATATACAATTGTAAAATCAATAATCAACAGTCCATCTTTGAACGTAAGCCAAAGATGACTTTCATACAATATAAGCATGAGGATGATGACAATGATATAAGCATTAATCAAACGAAAACAAGGATAAATATTAAAGACTTTAAATTTATCCAAATATTATCAATCACTTAATAAACTCATAATCTAATATTATTAATATTATAACAATATTTTAATCACTTCTTAAACTTATAAATAATTTATTTTAATTGTTTATACTTTTACCAAATAATGTATTTAATCATTCAAAAATATCATACTCATAAGATTTCATCACCAATGATCAAATCCCTCATAAAAAATCTGTATATACCTTATATAAGATTCCCAAGCCATAAAATCCTATTTTTTAATTTTGTTACTTCACATAACATATTTAATTCATTTACTCATAACTAGTTCATTTTCATGAAAAATACTAAATCAGTCTCAAAAATATTTCTTTTCTGGGATTTAGCAGAATATAGTCCCATATTGAACATATATTTTTCTCAGAATTTTTAAAATTCATTTACTATTTTTCATATAGCCAAAACTTCCGAATATTTAGACATTTATCATAAATTGTACTTTTTTCCAAAAATTTTGAAATTTACAGGGTATACTCCTGTTATATATATGCACTCCCAATAAAAATTTCATCAATTTTAGAGTTAACCACAAGGAGTTATAAGGGTTTACTTTTAAAATAGTTTTTTCCCATAAAATTCATAACTCCTAATCTATACATCCAAAAATCGCCATTTTTGGACACAATCTAGAAAATTCAACAATATATCATTTCAAATTTTTTCAGAATTTTTGAGGGTCAGAAAAATTACTGAAACTGCAAATGGATTTTAACCTGCCATGCGGTAATCCACGTAGACAGATCATTCCCACAATTTAATAAGAAATGAATATGAAGGATCCTTCACCATGAATGTGGTAATCCACATAGATATGTTATTCCAACAGAATAATAAAGAATGGAATAACAGAAGAATTCACCATGCATGCGATAGACCGCATGCATGCGTTTATTCCCAATGAATAATAAAGAATGGAACCAGTCACGCGTGTCCGCTTACATGACGTGATATTCCAACAGAATAATAAATAATGGAACCAGGTCATGCATAATTCGCATAGACATGATATATCAACAGAATAATAAAGAATGGAATAATAACAAAACTCATCAGGCATGTGATAGACCACACAGACTGGTTATTCCAACAGAATAATAAAGAATGGAATAACAGAAGAATTTCACCATTTATACGGTACTTCGCATAGACAGGTTATTCCAACATAATAATAAAGAATGGAATAACAACTCTTACGAGTATTGAAAGAAAATAACTCTCTTCATGAATACGAAAGAATAACACCCTTTACCTTAGAAGAAAATAGATATTGGAATAGTGAGGTAGCAGACTTCTCTTCTTCTTTCTCTCTATAATTTCTCTCTATAATAATTGCTCTAAAGCTTTAGTGAATTGGTGAGAAATGAAGGAAGAATGAGCTTTTATTTATAGGAAAATTTAGTTTCGATAATTGCACGTTTTGGGGCTCGAAATATTACAGTATAATACTTTCCTCTTTTTCTTCATTTTTAATTTAGTCCTACAAGTATTATCAAATTTGCACCACCTCCCCTAATAGTAAATAATGTGAATCAGTAGTTCAATCATGTGAATCAATAATTATAATCATGTGAAAATATGAATTACAGTATAGTACCTCCATCTATACCTCCATTTTTAACTTAGTCATGCATGTATTATCAATCTTGCACATCCTCCCCTAATAATACATGAATGTGAATCATTAGTATACACATGTGAATAAATTGTTAATAGCATGTGAATTAATAGCAATTAATTGCTCATTTACCCGATTAATTACCCGGTTGGTCAATATAACTTTCAGACATCAATTACTATCGAAATAAATGTCGATTTCTACTAATACTAATAATCCCAACACAATGGAAATATTTTTCTCAAAAATTTCATTTTTGAAATTTCAACTGTTGGCTTTTTTGACTAAAAAGTCAATCCCGACAAATTTTGTATTTATAGTCTATTTCTACTAATTTCATCGTTCTGGACTCAAATATCACGTCCGCGTCTCCAAATTCAACTCTGAACTTAAATTTGATTTTTAATAACATTCATCATTAATAGTATAACTCACAATATTTAATAAATAGATCGTTCCCAGGAAAGAGGGGGCTTTCCGATAAGGATTTCTCTTTATTGGCGCGCAATTAGGTGACCAAACCTCTCCTTAACAGAACTTCTAGACATTGGCAATATTGCAAATAATAATATGAATAACTTTGTCGTCTCAATTATTGATTTAATAATATAACATATTATGCAGATGATACTGTGACAATAATTGAATCAATAATATGAGAGATATGATGCAACAATTATTTTGCTATAATTGAGTATAACCGAGTGACTTCTCACGTAAGCATCAATAATCAATACCGGTAATATTACTATGCAACCACGCCAGACATCATACTTTTACTACCGAGTAGTTCAACAGTTTTAACGGTAACATTTTCGCTGTTATTTTTATAAAAAAGATAATTCTGTCATTTTATTACTACGACAATACTTCCGTTGTGGAGTCCACCAATGATTGTGCCGTCCTACGGATATTTCTCGACAAAAAGAATATTCCCCGACCAAACGAATATTTTATAACAACTTGTATACTTTGAAAAAATTTCACATATCACCCTTAACTTTAACCTTTTATCAATTTAACCATTTACTAAATAGAATAATTATAAGAAAATTGAATACTTTTATTTCATAAAATTCGGGGTCTCACAATCTCCCCTCCGTATGAAATTTCGCCCTCGGAATTTACGTACCTGGTAGTTCGAAAAGATGAGAATACCTTACTTTCTTTTCAGATTGTACCTTCCCGGTTATATCCTCTGTATCATGATTTTTCTATTGCTCATCTCCTGTATTTCAGATATCATTCTAGAATATATCTTCAAAACAAAGGTTAATTGACATATCACAATTTGTCAACTTATCAAGTAAACAATTTCAGCTTAGATAAGTCCAACACTAGCGAAGTATGTAAAATCCCAAATTTTACGAATAAAGATTTAATTTTCTCGAAATATTTTTTTGAATATTATGGTGTGAATTTGAGATAATGTTATAGTTGTGGGTAGTATTTATAAATTTTTCAAAGTATGCAAGTTGTTATATAATATTCGATTGGTCGGGGAATATTCGTTTTAACAAGGAATATTCGTACGATGACACAATCATTGGTGGACCTAAACGAAATTATTATCGGATTGAGAAAACAACAAAAATATTTTTATGAAAATAACGGCGGAAGTTTTACCGTTAACTTGTTGAAACACCCGTGTTAAAAAAGTACAGAATACGCGATTGCATAAGAGCAATACTCAAGATTGATTATTAACGCTTACGTGAGAAGTCACTCAGTTTTGTTCAATTATTGATTCAGTAATTGTTTCATAGTATCTCACGTTATTTGATTCAATTATTTTTGATATTTTTTTATATTATTAAATCAATAATTGAGATGACAGAGTTATTAATATTATTATTTGCAATATTAACGATGTCTAGAAGTTCTGCCAATGAGAGGTTTGGTCACCTAATTACGCACCAATAGGGAGAAATCGTTATTGGAAAACCCCCTCTTTCCTGGGAATGACTTGATCGATTAATAGTGTGAATTATAATAATGATGATGAAGTTTTATTTTATTAGTATTATTAATGTAATAAAAGCGAAAAAGCCTTTTTATATAAAATACTTTTTATAAAGTTATTCGTTTCATTAGACTATAAATAGAATATATTATATTCTATTATCGTATAAATAAATTTTTTTATATAAAATGAATACTTTTATAAAGTTATTCGTTTTATTAGACAATAATTAGAATATATTATATTTTATTATGCATAGTATTTACATAGTGCCTGCATAGTGTTGCATAGTAAAATCTTTTTATATAAAACAAAATACTTTTATAAAGTTATTCGTTTTATTAGATTATAAATAGAATATATTATATTTTATTGTAAACCAATCTGAACCGTCTGTTTAATAGTAAATCAATTTGGATCGTTCAGGAATTAGTTACTATTCAGTCCATTCTTCTATAAATAGAACTCATTCCTTCATTATTTCTTACGAATTCACTGAAACTCTAGAGAGAGAAACTGTAGAGAGAATTCTTCTTCTATAATCTTGAGTGTATTTCTTTAGAGTTTAAGAAAGCTTTGAGCATAGTGCAAGTTTTCTTCAAGTATATCCCCGCCCTACCGTCGGAGTACTCTTCTTTATATGGTAAGGGGTATTATTTCTTTCGTATTCATGAAGAGAACTTCTGTTATTCTATTTTTTATTCTGTTCGAATAACCTGTATACGCGGTCTACCCTATACTTGGTGAAATTCTTTTGTTATTCCATTCTTTATCATTATATTGGAATAACTTTATCATCTGATATCTACCGCATACATGGTGAAATTCTTCTCATTATTCCATTCTTTATTATTCATTGGAACATCATGTTTGTGCATTTACGCATGACTGGTTTCGTTATTTATTATTACTGTTGGAACATCACGCTCGGTGTGAATTTACTTTGACACGTTCCGTTGTTTATTATTACATTGGAATATTCTGTCGGTGTGTTTACGCACGACCGGGTTCCATTATTTATTATTACATTGGAATAACCTATCATCTGTAAGCGGTCTATCGCATGCCCGGTGATTTCTTTTGTTATTCCATTCCTTATTATACTCAAATTGGTTAAAGTTTTGACTTCTATACTCCATGAAATTAGTGGAATATCCTTGATATTTGCGCTTCATCCAGTATCTAATCATGGAAATATTCTTCTGAGCATTCTTGAATTTTACTCTACAAAGAAGTATCATGTTGACAATTTGGACGTTATTAGTTCCTGGATAACTAAATTTTTGAACTTGTTTTATTGAATTCTTATATCATTGTCATCATCCTCATGTTTATATTATGTTGAAAGTCATCTGTGGCCTGTAGTGCATAGATGGACTTGGTATGATTATGACCATGGATTATTCGGTATAATCATGACCATAATGTTACAAATGATGTGGTAAAAGTCCTCATTGGCCGTAGTGCATTGATGGATAATTTTTGGCATGATCATGACCATTGATGAATACACGAATATTCTTGGCCCGTGGTGCATGGATAATTTGTGGTCGTGATACTAATGAATATCCTCGGTAGTAGTCTTGCGGTAGATGATGTGGATTATTTATTAAGCTGATTCCCAACGATAAAAGTGATGAAAAACCTTTTAAATCATAAAAGATAGTAGATTTTATTCTCTTCTTGACTCTTTTAATGGATTGCTTGTTTCGTTGCAGTTAAACTTGATGTTTGTTATATTTTATCGGTTTAACAACTTGTTGAAGGCTAACGATAATTTATTACGTATTATTTTAGTGATAATATTTCTTCTTTGGGCTAGTTGAGCTCACCCTTTCTTTTCTTTGTTCTCTTGAGAAATGGGAACGTGGCAAAGGGACTAGTCGGGAAGCGGAGTGACGATCCGGATGATAGTATTAGTAGTCCTCACTATTCTGTTAAATAGTGTGACAATAAATGTAGTGAGGACTCCATTGAGTGTGGATATTGTCTAGATGACAATATTCTTATTAAAACTCTTAGATTACGTTTTGTCGTATTTTACACGACGGTTGTATAATTAAGTTTGTATTTGTATTCTGTACCATTTATTTGGCGACTCAAGATGGGTGATGTATACCTATTTTGTGGGCGTTACAAAGTATATAACTCGTCTTTCCCCTCCTAGTTCTAGACTCTTATCTCCGCCAGCGACCATATGCCTAAGCTATGATACCATTTGTGATGCCTCCAAAATAGGTCCACACGACCCATTCTGAGTCGTCAGATATCATACTATAAAAATCAAATACAAACTTCATTTATACAATTTATTGAACTGTCAAGTGCGATATCGACCACACAGCTAAAACTGTGAGTTTTAATACAAATGTATGTAACTCTCATGGTGCCTTGACCACAACCTTACAATGGTACCTTACATCAAAGTACAGTCCATAACTGTTTTAGAAATTAAAATCTTTGGGAAGTGCTCAAGGAAACCTTCGTACATGGGAGGCCATGCGTCTAGGTTGTGATAGATTTCATATGTCCACATAATTATCCTTGGTTGACCCAATAGTCCCCAAAGGAAAACAAGAAGATGGTTATCATCTTCTTTCCAATGGTGAGTCTTCTCTTGACATATAATTATCTCCGATGTCTCCAAGTGAGAATTATATTTCAAATAAACTCCAAGATTATATAGGTAGTGCTTGTAGATATACTCAGCAAGTGGATGTGCACAACCTTGTCTTAAGATAACACGAGGTTGTATGTCATTAGACATCTTGTATGATAGTGGCAAAACACCCTTCCAAAGTTAGGTTCACCTCATCCTATTCAGTTCACCAAAATTAAATATCAAATGACGTATACAATATGACACACTTATCTAAAGTTCTCAATAAAATTATTTCCATACTATTTAGAGAGAACCTCAACAGCTATAGACCACCGTTTTATTCTCTTGATACCTCCGCTCGACCCAGCTACCCTCTTATTACTTGAAAGGAATTGTGAAGCAATAAAGATGAGCACAACTAGCCCAGTAAAGAATATCATGACTAAAGATAATTAAATTATCAATAGCCTTCATCAGAAATAAATCAGAGATTTAGAACATATGGTAGATAATAAAACTTCTCAATCATAGTTGCAGCGGAACGAGCAATCCATTAGAAGAGTCAAATAGGCAATAAGGTCTATTATCTTCTCCATGTTAAAAGTCCGCCAACAATGTTTTATCCCTGTAACATCAATCAACAATTCATGTCCACAATTATGTAAATAACTCATAATCATAATTGTGATTTTAAATTTCCTCTTCGCACCCAGGGCGATGATAATTTTCATCACCTGTCTTTACCTGAAACATCAAAAATCATGGTTATACCAAATCACAATTCTTGTTCATAATCATACTAATAAATTCATCTTTGCACTACGGGCCAAAGATATTCATTAACAATTCATCTTTGCACTACATGCCAAAGACATACAACTGTATTATAGAAGAGTCAAGTAGAGCTTGATATCTACTATCTTTTACGAATTAAAAGTGTATTATCAATATGTTATCGTTGAGACTCAGCTTAATAAATAATCCACATCATTGAATCATCGCTGCATTACAGCCAAGGATATTCACTAGTATTACGACCACGAATTATCCATGCACTACGGGCCAAGGATATTCATGTTTTCAATAATGGTCATGATTATACCGAATAATCCCTGGTTATAATCATACCAACAACAGTCCATCTTTGCACGTAAGCCAAAGATGACTTTCATCAGAATATAAGCATGAGGATGATGACAATGATATAAGCATTAATCAAACGAAAACAAGGATAAATGTTAAAGACTTTAAATTTATCTAAATATTATCAATCACTTAATAAACTCATAAGCTAATATTATTAATATTATAACAATATTTTAATCACTTCTTAAACTTATAAAAAATTTATTTTCATTGTTTACACTTTACCAAATAATGCATTTATTCATTCAAAAATGCTATACTCATAAGATTTCATCACCAATGATCAAATCCTCAAAAATCTACATATACCTTATATAGGATTCCCAAGCCATAAAATCCTATTTTTAATTTTGTTACTTTACATAACATATTTAATTCATTTACTCATAACTAGTTCATTTTCATGAAAATACCAAATCACCCAAAAATATTTCTTTTACGGGATTTAGCGAATATAGTCCCATATTGAACATATATTTTTCTCGAATTTTTAAAATTCATTTACTATTTTTCATATGGCCAAAACTGTCGAATATTTAGACATTTATCATAAATTGTACTTTTGTCCAAAAATTTTGAAATTTATAGGGTATACTCCTGTTATATATATGTACTCCCAATAAAAATTTCACCAATTTTAGAGTTAACCACAAGGAGTTATAAGGGTTTACTTTTAAAATAGTCTTTTCCTATAAAATTCATAACTCCTAATCTATAAATCCAAAAATCATAATTTTTGGACACAATCTAGAAAACTCAACAATTCATCATTTAAAATTTTTCTAAAATTTTTGAGGGTCAGAAAAATTACGAAACTGCAAATGGATTTTCGCCCGCCATGTGGTAATCCACGTAGACAGATCATTTCCACAATTTAATAAGAAATGAATACGAAGGATCATTCATCATGCATGTGGTAATCCACATAGACAGATTATTCCAACAGAATAATAAAGAATGGAATAACAGAAGAATTCATCATGCATGTGATAAACCGCACAGACAGGGTATTCCCAACAGAATAATAAAGAATAGAACCAGGTCATGCATAATCCGCATGCATGTGATATTCCAATGTAATAATAAATATTGGAACCAAAATTCATGCATAATCCGCATGAGATAGGATATTCCAAATGTAATAATAAAGAATGGAATAACAACGAGAATTCACCGTGCATGCGATAGGCCATAAGATGATGAGATTATTCCAATAGAATAATAAAGAATGGAATAACGTAAGAATTTCACCATGTATGCGGTACTTGACAGTATGCAAGTATTCTAACATAATAATAAAGAATGGAATAACAACTCTAACGAGTATTGAAAGAAAATAACTCTCTTCATGAATACGAAAGAATAACACCCTTACCTTAGAAGAAACCGGATATTGGAATAAGTGTGGTAGCGGACTTCTTTCTTCTTTCTCTACTATAATTTCTCTCTATAATAATTGCTCTAAAGCTTTAGTGAATTGGTGAGAAATGAAGGAAGAATGAGCTTCTATTTATAGGAAAATATAGTTTCGATAATTGCACGTTTTGGGGCTCGAAATATTATAGTATAATACCTTCCTCTTTTTCTTCATTTTAAATTTAGTCCTGCAAGTATTATCAAACTTACACCACCTCCCCTAATAGTAAATAATGTGAATCAATAGTTCAATCATGTGAATCAATAGTTTATAATCATGTGAAAATACGAATTACAGTATAGTACCTCCATCTATACCTCCATTTTTAACTTAGTCATGCAAGTATTATCAATCTTGCACCACCTCCCATAATAGTACATGAATGTGAATCAATAGTACACAATGTGAACAAATAGTTAATAGCATGTGAATTAATAGCAATTAATTGCTCATTTACCCGATTTATTACCCAATTGGTCAATATAACTTCCAGACATCAATTACTATCGAAATAAATGTCGATTTCCAGTAACACTAATAATCCCAACACAATGGAAATATTTTTCTCAACAATTTTATTTTTGAAATTTTGATGTTTGACTACGAAAAAAGTCAACAATTGACTTTTTTGACCAAAAAGTCAACCCAGTCAAATTTTGTGTTTATTGTCTATTTTTACTAATTTCATCATTCCAGACACAAATATCACATTCGCGTCTCCAAATTTAACTCCGAACTCAAATTCTATTTTTAATAACATTCATCATTAATATTATAACTCACAATATTTAACAACCAGGTCGTTCCCAAGAAAGAGGGGGCTTTCCGATAAAAATTTCTCCTTATTGGCGCGTAATTAGGTGACCAAACCTCTCATTGACAGAACTTCTAGACATTGTCAATATTGCAAATAATAATATGAATAACTTTGTCTTCTCAATTATTGATTTAATAATATAACATATTATGCATATAATCTTGTGTGATAATTGAATCGATAATATGAGAGATATGATACGTGAAGAATTACCGAAATGTATAATTGAGTATAACTGAGTGACTTCTCACGTAAGTATCAATAATCAATACCATGTGTTACTATGCAACCACGCGTATTACTTTGCTTTTACTACCGAGTAGTTCAACAGTTTTAATGGTAACACTTTCGCTGTTATTTATATAAAAAGATAATTCTGTCATTTTTTTACTACGACAATACTTCCGTTGTGGAGTCCACCAATGATTGTGCCATCCTACGGATATTCCTCGATAAAAAGAATATTCCCCGACCAAACGAATATTTTATAACAACTTGCATACTTTGAAAAATTTTCACATATCACCCTTAACTTTAACCTTTTATCAATTTAACCATTTATTAAATAGAATAATTATAAAAAAATTGAATACTTTCATTTCATAAAATTCGGGGTCTCACAATTATTATTATTATTATTATTATTATTATTGTTGTTGTTGTTGTTGTTGTTGTTGTTGTTGTTGTTGTTGTTGTTGTTGTTATTATTATTATTATTATTATTATTATTATTAGTATTAGTATTAGTACTCTATTATTATTATTCTTATTGTTGTTGTTATTATTATTATTATTATTATTATTATTATTATTATTATTATTATTATTATTATTATTATTATTATTATTATTATCTTAATTTAAGGCAACATTTTAATAATAAGTACAAAAGTTGTATAAAATATGCAGCGAAAATAAAATTGGTTACAAATGAATGTGGTCCATATTAGGTAACGAAATATAGCAACAAAAAAACTTTCGTTGCCCACGATGAGGAGAAATCAAGTGGTTAGAAATTTTGTAATGAATTTCTAACGAATTTTATTTCCAAATTTTGCAACTACTTATGAATTTCGTTGCAAAAAATGAAAGGCTGACACAATCTGCAACGAAGGACAAGTTTCGTTGCTAAACATACACTTTTAACAATGGCTTTATAAGTCATTGCCTGAAAAATCGTTGCTAAAGCCCCATTTTTAGCAACAAAAAAACTTTCGTTGCCCACGATGACGGGAAAGCAAGTGGCCGAAAATTTTGCAATGAATTTCTAACGAAATTTTTTCCCGCCAATGAATTAGCAACAAAACTTTGCAACGACTTATGAATTTCGTTGTAAAAAGTGAAAGCCTGACACAATCTGCAATGAAGGACAAATTTCGTTGCTAAACATATACTTTTAGCAACGACTTATAAAGTCGTTGCCCGAAAAATCGTTGCTAAAGGCCCATTTTTTTGTAGTGTAAGGTTAGACAACCTGGGAAGACTTTTAATTAATGATGTGACCCTTTAAAGGGAGGATTTATGGTTTAAATTTTATTTTATTCGGGTAGATAGTATGAATGTATGGAAAGTTAACACCAAGTCTTGTGGGAATGAAGTACCTAAATTTGGGGGTGTCACAGATTCTGTAATGCTCCCGTCAGTAGCATTACGAATTGCTGAACTGGATTAGCCTCAGCATTGTTGTTATTCTCAGGAGTCCTTTGTCGTGTTTGACGTCTTGGAGGCATTTTCTGTTAAAATACACTCATTAGACTTTACTTAATTTCTTTAAGTATTTTCTACTTACTTTTCACACCATAAAAGATTATCACGTAACACATAACACTTTGAATAAAATAATAACTTTTATTCATTCATAATCTTTTAAAAAACATAAGAACAATATCATCTCTGCTATTTACATTACTTTCCTGAACTACTAAAGTCCCAAGATAACATCATCATCATATCCCATAGGTTACATAACACCTGGGATTTATATTTTTATTTATCATATCATTAATCGCATATCAGGTACATTCCCTACAATGTCCTACTAAAATACTGCGTAGCCTTACGACGCTCTTCCTCCATAATTCGGAACATTATTCGGCGATCTAATATGTACGATGGCAGCGTCTCGAACTGAATCGGATATCCCATGACCCGATCTTGAGCTCGATTAATCATGGTGTTGAAAACGTTATTCATCTCTTCCATCTTGATCCTCTTTGCTTGTGCCTCTCTCTCTGCTATCCCGGCTCGTTGATAAGCTTTTTCATAAGCGTCTTCGGTTCTTGCCCTCTTAGTAGATTCTTCTTTCAACTTTCTCTCCAGCTCTACAATCTTCTCTGTCAGTTGCTCGTTCTCTCTTTCTACGTTATTCAGACATTCATCTAGATCCTGAATCTTGTTGTCCTTCTGCGCCATTGTGATCTGCTGTTCAGCTACTATCTCTTGCAACTCCTCGATAGTATCCTGGAGTTCCACATTGCGATCGTATACCTCATCGTACATACAAGCAACAATCGAGTTAAGTGGAAGCTCTTCCTCATCCTCATTCGATTGTGATAGCTCAACGGGGTCCTCCTCGTCCGTCTCTATCTCATCATCCTCTTCAGGTAAACCCTCTTGCTCAACCACTGTGACCAACGAAGATGTTTCCCGTGGCAGTAGATGTTCCCAAACCACCAGAATATCTCGAGGCTCCTCCTCTCTAGGCATCTAGGATCCTCCCTAGCCTGACTGGATTCTCCTACATTAGCCATCCTGACAACAAAATTTGAAGTTTTAATTACTAATCATTACTACTCGACACTTATGAACAAAAAATTTACAATCACATAAGCACATAAGTGTTTTATTACTTCTTTCTTAATAACTCGATAAGAGTTTATCACCACTATCTTTTCAAAGGTTACTTCCTAAGGCTTTTCCCCCACCTAAGGTTCATAACCTAAAGCTTTGATACTAACCCGTGACACTCCCAAATCTAGGTACTTCATTCCCACAAGACTTGGTGTTCACTTTCCATTCATTCATATCTATCTACCCAAATATAATAAAATTAAATCAAAATCCTCCCTTTAAAGGGTTACATCATTAATCAAAAGTCTTCCCAGGTTGTCTAACCTTAAACATCAATCAAGTGCAGAAATAAAATAATTACATCACATCATTAAAATTCATGACAATAAGTAAAATTACAAGTCTTCATCACTTGCACATTTTTCCCTTTCCTTTGCTAGTGGTAGGTTCGTCGACCTTCTCAACTTTAGCTGCAATGGTTATATTTATGCAAGAGTGAGAAAAACAAATGCTCACTAGATATAGCAATGAAACAACAACAAAATAATAACTGCCAATGAATAGGCTCATCAAAACTGAATGGTACTCTATCAATGGTAACCAAAAACTGGAATTAAAATATGAAATATATCTGAGGGTCATAAGACCACGAACTACGTCCACGGTTACAAGTAATCTTTCAACTTTAACCTTAATAGTTATACGGTAGGGACTTCACGTACTTAGAGGGATCAACCCTTTGTACCATGTATTGTGCACAAACATCTAAACGCATTGCGTACCCCCTATAATAGGGTTGTTCTTCTCAGTTTTAGAGTACAAGTCCACACCAAAGAAAGTTTGGTTTGGATAACTTCAAGGGTAATTTAGAGTTAACGATCATCAACTAAAGGATTAGTTGAATCAACAAGGTTTGATAACACTACAGTTGATCACTAATAACATAGTATGGATCAATGAATAATCATAGATGAACTAACTATTTATTAAACTTATGCTTGGAAATAACTAAAACATAAGTATTGAATGAAACAGTAAATCTTGATCGAACAATAATAAGCTAAGGCTATGATCTTATAAAATTCGAAATGAAATTACTGAACATACATTAACTGATAGGAAGCTGAAAACAAAACTTGCTCAACATGATAACAACTTGTGCAAAGTAATTTAAAATAAAATAGCTCAATAATAGAGACGAAAGTTCAAAAAGCTACATTCATTATAAAGGAATAGGACTTAAGAAACTTGCTTAATTATAAACAAGTTAGAGTGAATCAACCATTATTAGAATTCCAATAAAATTAGGGTTAAAGCTTGCTCAAATGAAATTTAGGAACAAATAACTTGCTCAATAACAGTTTAAGATAGGAAACTTGCTCAATGTAAAGAGATAAGGTTTTGAAAACTTGCCTCGTGCGTAAGCTATAAATTTATAACTCACATTCACCTACACATAGTATTAGAATCATAATATCTATTAGATATACTAACATTCACATTCCAAAATAACACTCACCTCTAGCTAAACTTGTTATTTTAGTACAAGTCTCACCTTACCATACACATTTCAGAATCACAGTGTAATTTCATAACACTTATTCATTATTCACGAAGTTTCTTAAATCATAACATAACGCGTTCGTAACTTACTAATCCTTTTTACAATTTTGAAATTACTAAGCACATGACATGATTCTGTTTTCACCTCTTCATTACATGTTTCTCACATTAACATAACATTAGACTAAGTTACAATGAGTGTTCAAGGTCTACAGAAATTGTGACGCCCCCAAAATAGGTCCAATCCACCCAACCTATTCTGAGTCGCCAAATACATGGTACAGAAACAACTACAACTTTATTAATACAACTGTCGTGCAAAATACGATAACACATAAACTATGAGTTTAAATACAAATATTGTCTTCTAGACAATATCCACACCCAAATAAAGTCCTCATTACAATTATTGATGCACTATTTTACAAAATAGTGAGGACTACTAAAACAACTATCTTGAATCATCACTCCATACCCCGGCTAGTCCCTACTAAATTCTCACCTCCTGAGAAGAAAAATGAAATAAAAAGGAAAAGGGTGAGCTTAACTAGCCCAGTAAAGAATATTATGACTAAGATAATATACAACAAATTATCCTTAGTCTTCAACAGGGAAAAATTTGATAGAATACAATAGACAACAAGTTTTAGATCAACAACTGCAGCGGAAACAACAATTCATTAGAAGAGTCAAGTAGAGAATGAAATCTACTATCATCTATGAATTTAAAAGTCCATCATCAATATTTTATCCCTATAACATCAATCAATATATATCTTGAATCAAATATTCATCTTTGCACTATGGGCCAAAGATATTCATTTGTATCACCAGTTGGTCATGTTCATCTCAACACCTATTCATCTTTGCACTACGGGCCAAAGATATTCATCAGGTAATCATTCATCTTTGCACTACAGACCAAAGATACTCATTAAGTATCACCATTAAGGACTAAGGATGATGAAAAACATTTTAAAGAACGAATCCAGTAAGACAGAAGGACAAATATTAGGGATTCGTATTTCGGTTTATCCAAATTTAATAATACTCCATAATAACCAAGTGTGAAGTAGAATTAAAAAATAAAGATCAAAACATGGATACAATCAAAGATAATAACCATAAAAGATATCTGAGATGAAAAAGAGAAAATTTCATTTTTTGGTGAATAGTGCCGTATTTGTGAATAGTGTTATATACATGAATAGTAACCCCAACACAAAAAGGTAAAAATTCCACAATAAAATTCATAACAATATCTCAGCATAATGATATTGAAGAAAATAATATCATTTAAGAAGAAAATAACATCCCTTACCTCAAAGAAACAGTACTTCGGAATGAAAGGTCGGATGTGATGCTGAATGAAACTTGAACTGAATAGCAACTCTCAAAGTATCTAAATACTCACAAAATACGCTCGATAATATAGAGAGAAATAAAGCTTATTTCTGGTGTGATTTTCAATTCTAACTTAGCCCTCTATTTATAGGAAAATGTTAGCCCGCCGAAGCAGACTTGACTTGCTACCTGATGGCTTTACCTGCTACTATTGCCATCCACCACATTTGAAATTCAATTTGAGCACATTTCTCACCAACCAAAAGTGGGGTCCACCAATTCTAGAATTTTCCACCAAAATGATAAATTCAGAAACTTCAACAATTTTTGAACCAATCACCTCTTAAAATTCATAACAAATCATACGTTCATTTTTAACGGTTCAAAATTTGTGGACATATACTCAGCTTATATATGTATAACATATCCAAAAATCACAACGATTCAACGGTCGGATTAAAAATTATAACTCATGCAATATATCTCAAGAACACTGGTTTGATTTTTAATACCTCCAATCCGACAAAATACTGATAAAACACCTCAACATTAATTCCTTCAATTATAGACACATAAATAAATCCATCATTTATATCCGCATCGAATAAATATTTTCTTATCAATAATTAATTATTCACAAATAATATTACAGAATCACAATAATGACAACCAGGCAGTTCCCAGGAAAGAGGGGGTACAATTAGGTGACCAAACCCCTCCTTAGACAGAACTTTCTAGACATTGCCAATAATGCTATCTAATAATATTATTCAAATAATATGAATTATTTATCTGATAATGGGAAATATTGTGCAGTGACAATTATTGAAGCAACAATAATATAAAATATCAACACAACAATTATTTAATCAATAAAATAAAATATTGAACAGTAATTACTGTAACAATTATTGAGTAGTGCCTTCTTACGTAAGAATCAATAATTCAAAAATACTGTGTAATACCGTGTGCTACTGTGAAACCATGCATATTACTGTATTTTAACCACCGGGTAATCCAACAGTGTTAACGGTAACGATTATGCCGTTATTTATTAAAATTCAAACTTGTCATTCTCTTCATCCGACAGTTATTCCGTTATGGGGCCCACAAATGGCTGCGTCGTCGTACGAATATTCCCCAACAGCAAGAATATTCCACGACCAAACTAATATTCCCCGACAACAATGAATATTTTATAACCACTTACTTATTTTGCAAAATTTGCACATTTCACCCATAACCAAAGCATTATATCAAATTAACTCCTTATCATTTCAAGATAATGAATAAAAGAAATTCAATTTTATTTATAATAAGTTGGGGTCTTACAACCTCCCCTCCTGATGAAATTTTATCCTCGAAATTGACGTGCGTACCTGGTGTTTCAAAAGGTGAGGATACCTCGCTTTCATTTCTGATTCCAACTCCCAGGTCATTTCTTCAATAGCATGGTTCCTCCACAAAATCTTAACTTGTGGTATAACCTTGGTGCGTAGGACATGCTCTTTCCTATCCAAGATCTTTACAGGTACCTCCTCGTACGTTAAATCTTCGGCTATTTCGTCTGGTTCTAACGCAATAATGTGGTTCGGGTCTTTCACATATTTAGGTAGCATGGATATGTGAAACACGTTATGAACACGAGACATACTTGTCTGTCAAACGAGTCTATAGGCCACAGTTCCTACTCGATCGAGGATTTCAAATGGACTAATAAATCAAAGGTTTGAGCTTTCTTCACATCATCGATTCTCATTTTTGGAATAACGACTTCTTGCATCTTCTTATTCATATTCATCAGCTCCAGATCTGTAGCTTGAGTGGCTTTAACGTTATCGATTAAAGTCGATTCTACTCGTATATCATCACGTGGGTCCCTAGAGTCTTTAACTCTATCTCTATCATTTGTAAATTATACAAAATAGGTCTTTGTGTTAACAACATCGCACTCGTACCCGCATACGATCTTCTACTCAACGCGTTAGCTACCACGTTCATTTTTCCAGGATGGTACGGTCAGAACAAGTGCCGAAATGAGTCGTCTCTTGAGCTCTTAGAAAATCTTCTTGCATTCCTCGCTCCATACCAATTTTGTATCTTTCCGAGTTAGCTAAGTTAACGGAGTAGCGATTCGAGAAAATCCTTCCACGAATCTCCGATAGTAACCAGCTAAGCCTAGAAAGCTAGATATTTCGATTACTGACTTAAGTTGCTCTCAACTGTGACTTATATCCCAATCTTTGATAGCACGTCACAATGGCACCTATCATTTTATCACCACACAAATATAGTGTCCCCTACGGAGAGTCTGGATTTGGTGCATTCCACAAAGGAAGTCACCAGATAGAGGCTCGGGTACCAACTTTTGTAGTTGGGTTGTTAACTCCTGAAGTTCAATAGGAGCCATTCGATATGAGATTTTAGAAAATGGGTTTTGTACCGAGTTCAAAGTCGATACCAAATTCAATATCACGCACTGGGGTAGGCCAGGAAATTCTTCAGGAAATACGTCCGGAGATTTACTAACAACAGAAATATCATTCAAATCTGACGTATTTTTGTTTAAATCCATGAAATGGGCTAAGAAAGCTTGACATTCGTTTTTCAATAAATGAATGGCTTTATGGCTTGATATGAAAGTGTTTAACTTCAATGGTTTGGTTGCTTGAATTCGCATAACAGGTTGGTTAGGAATATGAAAACTAACAACCTTACGAAAATAATTAATTTTGGCATGATGAGTAGTTAACAAATCAATCCCTAAAATCACATCAAATGCAAGTATCTTTAAAGAGATAAGATCAACAGGTAATGTGATGGTTCCAACTTGGATCAAACAAGATTTATAAACAATGGATGTGATAAAAGTTCCTCCTAACGGAGTCTCCAAAGATAAATTAAAGTCCAATTTCTCCGGAGTCAAGTTTAAACGTTGAGCACAAGCAGGAGAGATAAAAGAATGGGTAGAACCTATATCTAATAAGGTATAGATTTCGCAAGAATTTATAATTAACTAACCCGTGATACCTTCGTTCGGGTTCCTCTCGTTTTGGGCAGTTACGACAAACACTCTTCCAGAAACCGCCGACTTTATTTTATCTGTATCCGCCTTTGGTGCCACCGTCCCAGCTGGACTTGATTTCGCTACTGGACAAAATTGAGCTATGTGACCATCTTTTTCACAACTAAAACATACCCTGAAAGGCTGTGAACAGTTTGGACTTATATGTCCCTCCTCTTCGCATTTGTAGCCTCTAACTGGCGGTCGTTCTCCTCCCCTATAATTTGTTGCTGGTGATGGTGCTGCAGCCAACGTCTTCCCGTCATCGTTAAATCTTCTTTTCTTGAAATTTCCACTTGAATTATTTCTTCTATTATCTTGGCCATGATTACCACTGAAGTGGTTACCATTTCTGGCATGATAATTTCCTCCACTATGGTTATCATTGTTCCGATGAACGTTGCCATCGGTACGATTATCATCGAGTTGTTGGTCACACAAGCCAATCATGTTTGATGATAAAGCATATACTTTGTAACAATCTTATTCATTTATTAATAAAAAGTATTAATTTATTAAAGGCTTTTAATTATCTACATGATGTCGCTTTTATAATATGTGATAAACCCATAGTTTTAAGCAATGCTTTTAGAATAATGATGATGATCATTCTAATGAGATCTAAATTTTAGAAAGCTTAAAACTAAAATAGTTCCCAATCATTGATTACTAAATCGGGGATTAGTGAATCCTGATAGATTGGTACATACGCTGCTTTGCTCATCGATGAGGATGATTGATCTCACGATCATTTGTGTGGAGACACTAAAGCAAGTATGTAGGTGCTTATTAGAGAATAAGTTCACCGAACGTGGCTCGCTAAGGAATACCTAATGGAGTTTTATTTGCCCGTCAATAGGAATTCTCAGAGTGATAGTAGTACAAGTAATCCTTGACTCGAGATCATCATAGTATCTCAGTATGATGAGTTATACTTTGACTTATTCCTTAAGACCCTTAGGTATATCAAAGGGTATGCTTGGGTATAATAAGTTGTACATGGAGATAATGTATGATCAATAAAGAATCTACCACTTCTAATAAAAGAAGAGAAATGTCCTATGTGATTCGATAAATGACAACCCAAAGAGTCCTCGGGTTATTAGGCGTAATGAAATTAGAAAGGAGTTTCTAATTTGCATTATTTGAGTCAGGCATTTAAGGATCGAAATACATATAATTAAATAAAATAAGACTTGACAAGAATTCCATGCCTTATATTTAATCGGGACATCAGATGGTGGAAGGATTGAATCAGACGCAGAACTATTTACTCAAAGGTTCTTTAATGATTAATGTTGAAATCTATATTATCCGGAAAGTCGCTGATCGCTAGGGAGGCTTATCCCTATCAGAGAATAAATATTATTTATTTAAATAAATTAATTGTTTAATTTATTTATTTAAATAAGATTAGAATTGTTCTAATTGATTTATTCACAACCTGCTTAATACGGAGAACCTAAAGGGTCACACCATAAAAGGAAGAATAATTATTTAAGAAGTTAATGGCATAATCGTAATAATATAAGTTATGTATATTTAATTTAATCTATGGTGATAGAATAAATTAAATAGCTTAATATTTATTATTTAATATTTTAGAAATATTAAATATAAATTAATAAGAGGAGTCTTATTAATATTATTACAATTATTATTATTTTAATTTCTAAAAGAGTTTAGAAATTAATTTAATATAAGTACTTCTCATTTATTCCTAATTGATTAGGAAGGAAAATTAGTTAAAGGAGTTTAATTAATTATCCCTAATAAGATTAGGGAGCTTAATTAATTAAAAGAATTTAATTAATTAAATAAAACCCAATTCCTTAATTGTTAAGGTGGGTTGCCCACATCTATAAATAAGAGGAGTCTTATTACGGGTGGGTATGGGTTGTTGATTTTTCAACATACGTAATAATTCCAATTGTTGGGAGAGTACACCTTTTTCTATAGAGATAGAAAAACTAGGGTTTAGCCAACCACCCTTCTTCTTGAATTTTCTTCTTCCTCGTGGATCACCCTGTGAGGCCAAACATTTGGGTGTGGCTAACGCCGATCAAAGGAAGGAACCAAACCCGTGGATTCAAGTTCAACGCGAAAAGGATTGGAGGTGAACTTGTACCGAGGAAGCTCGATCTTCAAGGGTATGATTTTATTCTTTATCTTTTTTCGCTTAATTAATAATTATGCATAAAGGATGATCCGTATATGGTTTGTAAAATTTTTTAAAACTCGATTTTACACGCTCAAGCTTTTTTTATGCAATTTGATCATGTTATGAATATTACAAACCTAATAAAGGGCATCGTGAGCCAAACCTTTATGCGAATTATTAATTGTTTTAATTTAATATGTATATTGATATGTGTTTAGAACAATTTAATTGGGCATAATTTTATCAGATAAAATTTAAATAAAAAAAAAAAAAAAAAAAAAAAATAAAAATTTAAACCGAAACATATCAAAAAATTTATTCATAAATCTAATCTTTTTTTTTTTTTGCATGCATTTAAAATTTTAAAAAAACAAAATATGATTGCATTTTAAATCTAATTTGAAAGAAAAATTTTTTTTTATAAAAATTCGAGGTCGTAAATATTAACAATCATTACATGTAATATAATAATTATCTAATGATTGCTAATGATTATCTAATGATTATCTAATGATTATATAATGATTATATAATAATATATTTAAAATCGATAAAATTTTGGCTCCTAAGAAGAAAGCAATTATTTTTATATATATATTATATAAATATTATATAAGATATATTTTTAAAAAGGAATATATATAAAGGATATATATTATATATATATATATATATATATATATATATATATATATATATATATATATATATATATATATATATATATATATTATTATATATTATATATAAAAGTTTATTTTAATTTTAAAATAAAAGGTTTATTTTAATATTAAAATATAAAGTTTTATTTAATTTTAATAATTTTATAATTAAAATAAAAATTTATTTTAATTTTAAAATAAAAGGTTTATTTTAATATTAAAATAAAAAGATTTATTTTAATTTTAAAATTAGAATTTCATGCTAACTAATTAGAGTTGGAATTGATTCCATGATAACTAATTGAGTTGAAATTGATTTTATTTTTCCTAAAATAAAGGAGTTTATTTGTGAATATGAAAGTAAATCCATCTTTCCTTAAATAAAGGAGTTTATTTAGATATGAAATAGATTTCATATTATTCAAAATAAAAGAGTTTATTTGTGAATAGGAAAGAGAATCCATATTTTTTAAATAAAGGAGTTTATTTAAATATGAAATAAGATTTCATATTATTCAAAATAAAGGAGTTTATTTGTGAATAGAAAGAATAATCCGTGTTTTTAATAAAAGAGTTTAATAATTTTTTTTATTTTACATAATCGATTCTTATAATTAATTAAAATAAAAGAGTTTATTTTAATTAAAGATTTTTTTATATATATGGAATTGATTCCATAATTAATTAAAATAAAGGAGTTTATTTTGATTAAAGATTTTGATTAAAATAAAATAGTTTATTTTATTCAAAATTGATAAATTAAAATAAAATAGTTTTATTTTGATTTAAATTTGATTAAAATAAAGGAGTTTATTTTGATTCAAAATTAGATTTTATACTAACTAAATTTGCCCATTAAATGATATCAATATATATATTAAATGTTTATTATTCATGAGATGAATGTTATTTATCGATGCATATGGTGATGTGTATTGATAATAAATGGGATTGATTATGGACTATCGACCAAATGCGATTGATTTTATTTTAGTTGATGCATGAATGTACGGGTTTTATTAAATGGGGTCTCACAGATTGCCTTCTCTAATTTTTCTTAATGTAAATTCTATCTCCTCCTATGTACTTCCCTCGATCACGATCAAGGTTTCTATTTATTTTAAATAGTTTTGTAATAGAATAGTTAGAATTAATTTTGAAAATTAGAGATCAAGGAGCAAGGAGCGCTTGAAGACCCGCTTGTAATGGAGCCCGTGTTTAAATGTAATAGTTATATTTAAATATTATTTCTCACCTTTGGGGAGTTCACCTTTTGGTTCACTTGGTGGCTCTAGTGAACCAAACTAGAATAAAAGTCCATAATCAATCCGTAGAATATAGTATTCTATATGTGCATGCTTATACTATATATATATATATATTATGCAAACATGCTTCGATGTTCATTAATACGACGCGATTTTATATATATATATGCACGCGCTAAAAACAAGATGAGACAAATTAATAACAAACCCCTCAATTTTTATATTAAGTCCTAAGCGCTCAAAGATATTTGAATATCGAACGTCGCTTTTCTAGCATGATAAAATTAATAGAGTATTAAATATTTAATATGAGTTTGTTGTGTCACCACAAGGCAAGTATTAAGTATTTAAGATGTTAATTTATCACATTTGATGCTTATAAAGAAAATTGAACAATATTGTTTTGTCAGTCACCACAAGGATGATATTTTTCTTTTTTGATATACGGAGTGCTAGGCTTGACTTAACTTGATAATTTTGATTCTGGATGTGCCACCACTGATCAAAATAATCTAAGAGGCAAAATAAAAGGAGTCAGCATAGTTGATGTAATTGACAAAAGTTGTTCACCTATTTATTTATATATAGTTTGTTGTGTCACCACAAGGCTATATACATTTGAAATGGGATCCTTATTCTCACTAGCAAATCTTTAATTAGATTTTGCCGAACTATATAAGTGAGGGTAATATAGTTTGAAGAAAATAGTGGAGATACCAATTTAAAACAAGACCTAATTTATTTTGGTAATTAATAAAAGAATGTATGTTAAAATGTTGTTAATTACAAATTCATTTACGTAATTTTACAATGTCTAAAATTACTATCATCGCGAAGCATATTAGATGCTAAATTAATCGTAATCAATTAAACGGATTGGTTAAGGAATTTGAGAATAGTTCTCATAAATAGTCAAAAGCTATCTTATGTCCTTAATACGCCTATCCTCGCAATGGTTGCGCATAATGCCTCCGAGGAAGAGATTGCTACTTTTAGAAAGTGGCAAGATGATGCACAAATGGCTCAACGCATCATGCTCGTATCCACGAGTAACGAGCTTCAACCACAAGATGAAACTATGGATGCTCCTACTATATTCCCGCACATCAAGTAGTTGATGGTGAGGAAAGTAGGACCGATAGATATCGACATCTAAGGAGCTCTTCCGATCTAGAATGGCCAATGGCACTATAGTACATGCATAAAAAGTTCTTAACATAATCAATTTGATTGATCAATTAGACAACCGGTTTTGTCATGGATGGAGAGTTGAGCCAAGATTTGATCTTGCACTCACTCCCTGACTCTTTTCATTAATTGTTGTGAATTTTTCATATAAACAAGCTAGATATCGCCTCACCGATTTGCTTAACATGTTGAAAAATGTCAGAGTCACTTTCCAACCAAGAAAGACCAAGTCTTACCGGTAGGGGCCAAAGGATCTTCCTAAAAGAAGAACGATTCAAAGAAGGTAAATAGAAAGGCATAAACAAAGGATAATAAGAACAAAATCGATACGGATAGCAAAGGAGTTTGCTTCCACCGCAATAAGCCCGACACCGGAAAGAAATCATGAGAAGCATCTTGCGAGAGGCTAACCAAAGAAGCTTAGTGAAGTTTCTACATAATACAATTTTGTTCATGATTTAAAATAAATTTTTCTTTAAGTCAAGGTTCTACTGGGTATTGATACCGACTTTGGTTATCATAAATATAGATTTATGAAGGACCAAGGTAGTAGAAAGCTAAACAAATATAAGTAATCCTATGTGGGAAAATGTAGCAAAGGTTGCCATATTAGCCATAGAAACTTATAGTTTAGCAATGCCTACGCAAATCTATTAAGTCAATAAGTTGTTATCAGATTCCAGCTTCTTGTTAAAATATTATTTCCATTTTATCGGTTGGACAATGAAATCTTTGGTATTATAATTAAGAACAATTGTTGTTCTATTTATAATAATAATGTTTTGTATAGAACCGAATATTACTTAATAAATTTTGTATACTGACTTACATGAAAATAATTTTGCATATCAACAAATTAGTATAAGAAAAGGAGATGATCATTCAAAGAGTCGAATGTGTGTATTTGTTGAATACAAGTGTGAATTATTCGAAAGGTTCAAAGAATTCGTAAGTGAAACAAATTGGCAAAGTATTAAGATTCTTTGATTAGATCAAGGAATAAATACTTGTGCAATAAGTTTCTAGATCATCTCAAATGGTTTTCTCATAATGGACACATCCCGATACGCAATAATTGATTGATGTATCCGAATGAAAAATCGTACCTTGTTGGACATGGTGCTATCCATAATGATTTTACCGACATTCCAAAGATCCTTCTAGGGTCATGTCCTAGAAATGGTCGACATTCACGAAAAAGGTAACCTCAAAATCCAACCCCAAGACTCCATAAAAGTTATGGATAGTGAGGATTCCTAATCTTAAGTATGTTAAGATAAGGGGTTGTCCAACTTATGTGAAAAAGTTTCAAAGGATAAGCTTGGGACAAGATTTGACAAGTATCGATTTGTGGGACATCCTAAAGTAAGTTTAGGGTATATGTTCTATAATCCTACTTAGCAAAAGGTGTTTGTTATGAAACACGCCGCCTTCTAAGATAAAGGTGTTTATCATTGAAGGGGCTAGTGGAGGATAATAGATCTTGAAAGTTCAAGAACCACAAAACACTATAAGTCAAATAAGAGGAACCTCAGAGATAGATTTCCATTGTACCACAACCTAATCAGAAATCGAATAGTATCAAGATACCTAGAGGGTATGGATTCATCATGGATGATGATGATGAGGTACACATCATAGAAAGATGATGATCCAGAGAAATGTTACATACGATGAGGTAAGAGTTCTAGTGTGTACAAAAGGGTCAAGTGGAGCGCCGTGACATTCCTAGTATTATATGTTGATATACTACTGATGATAAGGAATGACATACCAATGCTACAATCAAGAAAGATAAAGTTGTCTAAACATTCCTCCATGAATGATTTGGGAAGAGTATCTTAATTGGGGATATAAATCTATATAGATAGATTTAAGAGGATGCTCGACTTAACCCAAGGAACGATATTCATTTGATGCTAAAGTCGCTTAGCATGGCAAACTCCAAGAGATGTCTCATGTCGATGAGCTATGGAGTGTATCTCTTTAATAGTCCCCATGCACTCTCAAAAGAGAGAGATCGCATGAGTGACAATCATGTATGCAATGAAATATACGAGACCCTGATGTCGATCACCATATTCGAGAGAAGTTCACTATGAGTCGCTGAAAACATCTTAAAGTGCTTAACCCAAGACTAAGGATGTGATCATATTCATGGTGGGTCTAAATTAAAACCAGAGGGCTTAATGCACTCAAGTTTTTCGTATGCACTAAGATGACGTAAAAATCCACTTTAAGGTAAAGTGTTACCTCGAATAAAGGGTGCAAAGTTGAATTGAAAGGTTCCAAACAAAGAAAGAGTTGTCGGTTTAGTGATAAAGACAAAGTATATAGCTATAAATGAAGTCGCAAGTTGATTGTTTGGATTAAAAGTTCATTACGTAACTAGAATAGTTCCTAAGTCTCATCTTCGATCTAAACATGTGTTGTGGCACTTTCATTTGATTATTAGAATCATCGAAAGATGGGAAATCACTATAGAGATAGTGGACTCTCAAGAACAACATTACATATCCATTAACTAAAGCTTATCCAACAAAGCAGGATAATCGCCACTTAGAGAAGAAGAGTATAAGATACCACGACGATCGGGTTTTAGTGCAAGTGGGAGATTGAAAGTAGTATGCACACAAGCCAATCATGTTTGATGATAAAGCATATACTTTGTAAATAATCTTATTCATTTATTAATAAAAAGTATTAATTTATTAAAGGCTTTTAATTATCTACATGATGTCGCTTTTATAATATGTGATAAACCCATAGTTTTAAGCAATGCTTTTAGAATAATGATGATGATCATTCTAATGAGATCTAAATTCTTAGAAAGCTTAAAACTAAAATAGTTCCCAATCATTGATTACTAAATCGGGGATTAGTGAATCCGATAGATCGGTACATACGCTGCTTTCATTCATCGATGAGGATGATTGATCTCACGATCATTTGTGTGGAGACACTAAAGCAAGTATGTAGGTGCTTATTAGAGAATAAGTTCACCGAACGTGGCTCGCTAAGGAATACCTAATGGAGTTTTATTTGCCTGTCAATAGGAATTCTCAGAGTGATAGTAGTAGACAAGTAATCCTTGACTTGAGATCATCATAGTATCTTGTGTATGATGAGTTATACTTTGACTTATTCCTTAAGACCCTTAGGGTATATCAAAGGGTATGCTTGGGTATAATAAGTTGTACATGGAGATAATGTATGATCAATAAAGAATCTACCACTTCTATAAAAGAAGAGAAATGTCCTATGTGATTCGATAAATGACAACCCAAAGAGTCCTCGGTTAAGGCGTAATGAAATTAGAAAGGAGTTTCTAATTTGCATTATTTGGAGTCAGGCATTTAAGGATCGAAATACATATAATTAAATAAAATAAGACTTGACAAAAATTCCATGCCTTATATTTAATCGGGACATCAGATGGTGGAAGGATTGAATTGTACTTGAACTATTTACTCAAAGGTTCTTTAATGATTAATGTTGAAATCTATATTATCTCGAAAGTCGCTTGATCGCTAGGGAGGCTTATCCTTATCAGAATAAATATTATTTATTTAAATAAATTAATTGTTTAATTTATTTATTTAAATAAGATTAGAATTGTTCTAATTGATTTATTCACAACCTATTTAATATGGAGAACCTAAAGGGTCACACCATAAAAGGAAGAATAATTATTTAAGAAGTTAATGGCATAATCGTAATAATATAAAGTTATGTATATTTAATTTAATCTATGGTGATAGAATAAATTAAATAGCTTAATATTTATTATTTAATATTTTAGAAATATTAAATATAAATTAATAAGAGGAGTCTTATTAATATTATTACAATTATTATTATTTTAATTTCTAAAAGAGTTTAGGAATTAATTTAATATAAGTACTTCTCATTTATTCCTAATTGATTAGGAAGGAAAATTAGTTAAAGGAGTTTAATTAATTATCCCTAATAAGATTAGGGAGCTTAATTAATTAAAAGAATTTAATTAATTAAATAAAACCCAATTCCTTAATTGTTAAGGTGGGTTGCCCACATCTATAAATAAGAGGAGTCTTATTATGGGTGGGTATGGGTTGTTGACTTTTCAACATACGTAATAATTCCAATTGTTGGGAGTACACCTTTTCTATAGAGATAGAAAAACTAGGGTTTAGCCAACCACCCTTCTTCTTGAATTTTCTTCTTCCTCGTGGATCACCCCAGAGGCCAAACATTTGGGTGGCTAACGCCGATCAAAGGAAGGAACCAAACCCGGTGGATTCAAGTCGAACGCGAAAAGGATTGGAGGTGAACTTGTACCGAGGAAGCTCGATCTTCAAGGGTATGATTTATTCTTCATCTTTTCGCTTAATTAATAATTATGCATAAAGGGTGATCCGTATATGGTTTGTAAATTTTTTAAACTCGATTTTACACGCTCCGCACTTTTTATGCAATTTGATCATAAGTATGAATATTACAAACCTAAAAAAAGTTTCTAAACATCCTATCATTCATCGTTTGCTCGTTAGTATTGTTTATAGGAGGAATATTGCCTTCCTGTTGCACGTTCTCCTGATTGGTGACTAAATGTGTTTCCACAGTCTCACACACTCCATTGTTAAAGTTCTCAGCTGCCATTCTTAAATACTGCCATAAAACAAGGGTTAATTAAATAAATTAACATATCACATAATATCCCTATATTATGATCGGCCAACAAATAAGCTTAGGTAGGACACACTAGCGAAGGATTTACTCATCTCTCCCCTCCTAGTTCTATTCCCCGATCTCTGCCAGAGACCATATCCCTAAGCTCTGATACCAACTGTGACGCCCCCAAAATAGGTCCAATCCACCCAACCTATTCTGAGTCGCCAAATACATGGTACAGAAACAACTACAACTTTATTAATACAATTGTCGTGCAAAATACGACAACACATAAACTATGAGTTTAAATACAAATATTGTCTTCTAGACAATATCCACACCCAAATAAAGTCCTCATTACAATTATTGATGCACTATTTTACAAAATAGTGAGGACTACTAAAACAACTATCTTGAATCATCACTCCATACCCCGGCAAGTCCCTACTAAATTCTCACCTTCTGATAAGAAAGATTGAACAAAAAGGAAAAGGGTGAGCTCAACTAGCCCAGTAAAGAATATTATGACTAAGATAATATACAACAAATTATCCTTAGTCTTCAACAGGGAAAAATCTGATAGAATACAATAGACAACAAGTTTTAGATCAACAACTGCAGCAGAAACAACAATTCATTAGAAGAGTCAAGTAGAGAATGAAATCTACTATCATCTATGAATTTAAAAGTCCATCATCAATATTTTATCCCTATAACATCAATCAATATACATCTTGAATCAAATATTCATCTTTGCACTACGGGCCAAAGATATTCATTTGTATCACCAGTTGGTCATGTTCATCTCAACACTGCTCATCTTTTGACTACGGGCGAAAGATATTCATCGTAATCATTCATCTTTGCACTTCTGTGCCAAAGATATTCATCAAGTATCACCATTAAGGACTAAGGATGATGAAAAACATTTTAGAAACGAATCCAAAGAAGATGCGGAAGGACAAATATTAGGGATTCAGTATTTCGGTTTATCCAAATTTAATAATACTCCATAATAACCAAGTGTGAAGTAGAATTAAAAATAAAGATCAAAACATGGATACAATCAAAGATAGTAACCATAAAAGACATCTGAGACGAAAAAGAGAAAATTTCATTTTTCTATGAATAAGACCAAATTTGTGAATAAAGTGTCGATATCGTGAATAGTAACCCCAACACAAAAAGGTAAAAATTCCACAATAAAATTCATAACAGTATCTCAGCATAATGATATTGAAGAAAATAATATCATTTAAGAAGAAAATAACATCCCTTACCTCAAAGAAACAAGATGCTTGAATGAAAGGTCTGGATGTGATGCTGAATGAAACTTGTACTGAATAGCAACTCTCAAAGTATCTAAATACTCACAAAATACGCTCGATAATATAGAGAGAAATAAAGCTTGTTCCTGGTGTGATTTTCAATTCTAACTTAGCCCTCTATTTATAGAAAAATGTTAGCCCGCCGAAGCAGACTTGACCTGCTACCTGATGGCTTTACCTACTATTATTGCCACCCACCACATTTGAAATTCAATTTGAGTACATTTCTCACCAACCAAAAGTGGGGTCCACCAATTCTAGAATTTTCCAAAAAAATGATAAATTCAGAAACTTCAACAATTTCTGAACCAGTCACCTCTTAAAATTCATAACAAATCATACGTTCATTTTTAACGGTTCAAAATTTGTGGACATATACTCAACTTATATATGTATTACATATCCAAAAATCACAACGATCCAACGGTCGGATTAAAAATTATAACTCACGCAATATATCTCAAGAACACTGTTTTGATTTTTAATACCTCTAATTCGACAAAATACTGATAAAACACCTCAACATTAATTCCTTCAATTATAGCCACATAAATAAATCCATCATTTATATCCGCATCGAATAAATATTTTCTTATCAATAATTAATTATTCACAAATAGTATTACAGAATCACAATAATGACAACCAGGCGCCTTCTGAAAGAAGGGGGATTTCAATAAGGATTTCTCCTTCTTGGCCAAGATTAGGTGAACAAACCTCTCCTTGAGGCGAAGTTTCTAGACATTGCCAATAATGCTATCTAATAATATTATTCAAATAATATGAATTATTGATCCGATAATGGAAAATATTTGTGCGGTGACAATTATTGAAACAACAATAATATAAAATATCAATACAAGAATTATTGAATCAATAAAATAAAATATTGAATAAGAATTACTTGTAACAATTATCGAGTAGTGCCTTCTTACGTAAGAATCAATAATTCAAAAATCTTGTAATACCGGTAGCTACTTTGTGAAACCACGCCAGACGTCAGTATTTTAACCACCGTAATCCAACAATGGTTAATTCGTGAACGATTACGCCATTATTTATAAAAATTCAAACTTGTCGCTTTCTTCATCCGACAGTTATTCCATTATGGGGCCCACAAATGGCTGCGTCGTCGTACAAATATTCTCCGACAGCAAGAATATTCCACGACCAAACGAATATTCCCCGACAACAATGAATATTTTATAACCACTTGCTTATTTTGCAAAATTTGCACATTTCACCCATAACCAAAGCATTATATCAAATTAACTCCTTATCATTTCAAGATAATGAATAAAGGAAATTCAATTTTATTTATAATAAGTTTGGGTCTTACAGAAATAACAAACTTCATTATCTCTGACCGGCTACTGGCGTGGCCACGCCAGATTTGCCTTTTTTCGAACGCTTGCTTGAGATGTTGCATTGCATGCATACATGACTCGCCCAGCTTTGCGAGCGTGATTTTGCAATTGCTTTTAAGCCAACTAACACGAATTTCACCCACAAAACTGTAATATTAACATAGACAATTGGTATAGAACTAACAAAAACATAATTCGTCACATACTCAACACTTAGAACAATTTAACAACAACTTTAACTAATTTAATTCCTTGAATTTCATGTTTTCATACAAAACTCCATTTTTGACATCCTCCATAGAAATTCTCACTGTGACCACAATTCTACACCAAATTACTTCATTCAAACTACATTCTCTTCGTTTCTTAACGGACTAGCATAATTAAGACTCAATTTACAGATTAACACACAAATTAACCACCATATTTTGTACTTTCATAAGCCATATGAAAAATATATATACTATAAATAGTTTTCTTCTTTTTTAAACGTAATTAGCATGTAATTCCCTATCTAAACAAAAACTCTAGCATTACAATTACTTACAATTGCAATAATTCAGTTTATACAACAATTCGAGAGAATTTGAATTTACAGAGAATAGAAAATACATGACGTAAAACATATTAAAATAAATATATGTATATGTAATATTAAGGTTATGAAAATACCTTTAATTTGCTTGATAATCCTTACTAACACCACTGAAATTGCTTTGAAATCACAGACTTTCTCTCAATCTCTCTCTATTCTCTCAAGTTTCTCTGAAAACTTCTCCTATTTTCTCTTCTTAGGCTTAAGCCATATGTTTTTCACGTAAGATAAAATATAACTCCAACTAACGCACAAACTTTCAAACGCCTAAAAATCAACGTTCTACTAATGATCCTATTAAATCATCAGTTACCTTAATTTAATATATATATTATTTATATTTTATTTATTTTATTTATATTATAATTATAATTCAAAATTTAAAATTTAAAAGCTATAAAGCTATGTTTGGCAAATATTAATTAAAATAAAGACTTAATATCTTTAAGCCTTGTTTGGTTAAATCAATTTAAAACTACTTTAATTTATTTTAATAAACAATTCAGTTTATAATTTATAATCATATATTATTTATTTGGATTTCCATACCCAACATTAAACAAATAAATTAATTACATACCATATTTTAAGTAAATTTTCCACTTAAACGAATATCACAAAATTATACTTTCATTATAATTTTATTTAATAAATTAACATACCATTTTAAATTATTAAATTAAAACAACAATATAACATCTCATGTTATTTAAAACTCTCTAAATTATAAATTAAATTAATTTTGAATATTATTAATTCATAAATATTTAATAACAACAATCACATCAATAAAATATTTATTTCATTTAATAAATATTTTAAATTATAATATAATAAAATCTTGGATTGTTACACTATTACAAAGGCAATCTATAGGTTCGCCTTAGCCTTCTCTTTATCTTTACCGGATCCTTCGGTCCGTTCGATTTTAGCCGCATTCATATGGTTCAAGCAAGAGTGAGCATAACTAGCTCAGCAAGTATGACAATTCCATTAAAACAATATGCTGGAAACATACAAATCGTATATCTTCAATAACTGAACAATGGTTATGAAGTATTATCAATGATTCAAAATAACACTTCTCTTTTCTTAAAACGTTTCACAATAAACAACATTCAGTAAAACATTAATTTATGTCCAAGACCTTGAGCATTTCATAGTTTCTTTGAAAAGGATAACCTGACACCAAGTCCGTAAGTCTGACATATCTTACGAGCACGTCTAGGTGATCTGCCTATAGTACTCTATGTTGTACAACACTATTTTCTTTAAACGTATGTACGTTTAAGTTTTGGCAACCTCACGTGCCTGTCGTTTGACGACAAAACATTTGTTTAGCATACTCAGTCTTCTTTTGAAAACCATACCAAAATAGTTTGGCAAAACTTGACAACATTAACAATAGTTCGATAGATTATAAGAAATCCAAAAATATCTTAAGTCTAGCCGATGGAATTGGCTTTGACTTCATCAAACATCAATTCATGCGTAAGATATATGAATCACAAAACTTGTCCAGAATGAACATAGACAAGGGTTAGAACACTTGCCTTTAACGTCTTCTACTGTTATTATCCATGGTTTCATGCTGACGCTGAAACTCGTTACTCATGGATGCGAGCATGATGCATTAAGCCACAGATGCATCATCTTGCCACTGTTTAAAAGTAGCAATCTCTTCCTCAGAGGCTGTCTCTGCAACTTTTGCAGGTACGGTCAAAATTAGGACATAAGAAATCTTTTTAGCAGTGAGAACAATTCTTAGATTCCTTAACCAGTCCGTATAATTTAGTCTGGTCAGTTTGTTAGCATCAAGTATGCTACGCAGTGAAATTAGTGAATGTGACATTTTCAAAATTCTGCATGTAAAAAGATAATATTTTAGCAAACATTCATTTAATTAATTACCAAAATAAATTAGGTCTTATTTTATATTGGTATCTCCCACTATTTTCTTCAAACTATATTACCCTCATTTATATAGTTCGCCAAAATCTATTTAAAGTTTTTGCTAGTGAGAATAAGGATCCCATTTCAAATATATATATCATTGTGGTGACACAACAAACTATATATAAATAAATAGTTAGGCAACTCCTTGTCAATTACATCATCATGTACCTCTTTATGTTTTGCCTCTTAGATTATTTTGATCAAGTGGTGGCACATCCGAATCAAAATTATCTAAGTTAAGTCCAACCTAGCACATCCATATATTCAAAAAAGAAAAATATTGTCCTTGTGGTGACACAATAAAACAATATTGTTCAATTTTCTTTATAAGCATCAAATGTGATAAATTAACATCTTAAATACTTAATACTTGCCTTGTGGTGACACAACAAACTCATATTAAATATTTAATACTCTATTAATTTTATCATGCTAGAAGGCGACGTTCGATATTCTAAATATCTTTGAACGCTTAAGACTTAATATATAAAAACTTTGAGGGATTTGTTACTATTTAGTCTCATCTTGTTTAGCGCGCATGCACACATATATATAAAATACGCGTCATATTATTAAACATGTGAAGCATGTTTGCATAATATATAATATATATAATACTAGCATGCACATATAGAATACAATATTCTACCCGGATTGATTATGGACTTTTATTCTAGTTTGGTTTACTAGAGCCACCAAATGAACCAAAAGGTCAAACCCAAGGGTGTAAGAATAAACATTTAAATATAATTATTACATTTAAACCCGGGTTCCATTACAAACGGGTCTTCGAGCGCTCCTTACTCCCTGATCTCCGATTCTTCAAAAAATTCTAACTAATTCTATTACATAAACTATTTAATTTAAATAGAAACCTTGATCAGCAGTCAAGGGGAAGTACATATGAGAGATATAGAATTTATATCAAGAATAAAACCAGAAAAGATGAGGTATGCAAACCCCATTTAATAAAACTCATTCATTCAAACATCCAACAAAAATAAATTCAATAACATTGGTCAATAGTCCATAATCTATTCTATTTATTATCATACATATCATCATATGTATCAATAAATAAAATCATTCCATATATATATATGAATATCATTTAATGGGCAATTTCATATTGCATGAAATCCAATTTCAAGATTAAAATAAACTCATTATTTTAATTATAAAATTATTAAAATATATATATATATATATATATATATATATATATATATATAGATAACCATTCATGAAGCTGCTAAACCGTGAAGCATCCACGCGGATTACGGAATTTCAAAAAAAAAAAGGTTTCGCAAAATAGCAGCTCATGCTTCGCGATGAATTTTGTTTTTTTAAAAAATAATTTTATACAAAAAATTATGCCCAATAAATTATTCTAAATACATACCCATACATATATGGAATCAAAACAATTAATAGTTGGCATAAAGTTTGGCTCTGATACCACTGTAAGGTTTTCTGAAAATCAAAGTAGCAATCAAATTGCAAAAATAGCGGAAGCAAAGTAAAATCAGATTTTAAAATTTTTCACCAACCAATTACCCGGATTATCCTTTATGCATATTATTAATTAAAAAGAAGAACAATAAGTTATGGAATCATACCCTTGTAGATACGAGCTTCCACAGGTACGAGTTCACCTCCTACTTTTCCGCGATCTCCTTGAATCTCCGTGTAGATTCATTTCTTTGATCAATGTTAGCCACCCAAGTGTATGGCCTCTAGAGGTGATCCACCAAAGAAGAACAATTTTCAAGAAGAAGAGTGTATTGGCTCAAACCCTAGTTTTTCCTATCTCTATAGAAAAAGAGGGCGTACTCTCTAACAATTAAAATTGCATATATCTGATTTAATACTCCTCTTATAAAGATATCAGGTAACCCTATTTAATTAAAATAAGGTATTATTTATTTAATTAAACTCTTTTAATTAAATGGGCTCTCTAATCTTATTAGGGATAATTAATTAAACTCATTAAACTAATTTTCCTCCTAATCTTATTAGGAATAAATGAGAGTACTTATATTAAATTAATTCCTAAACTCTTTAGAAATTAAAATAATAATAATTGTAATAATATTAATAAGACTTCTCTTATTAATTTATATTTAATATTTCTAAAATATTAAATAATAAATAGTTAGCTATTTAATTTATTTTATCACCATAGATTAAAATAAATATACTTAACATATTATTACGATTATGTCATTAACTTCTTAAATAATTATTCTTCCTTTTATGGTGTGTGACCCTTTAGGTTCTCCATATTAAACCTGGTTGTGAATAAATCAATCGTAACAATTCTAATCTTATTTAAATAAATAAATTAAACGATTAATTTATTTAAATAAATAATATTTATTCTATAATAATGAGATAAGCCTCCCCAGCGATCAATGACTTTCCGGATAATATAGATTTCAACATTAATCATTAAAGAACCTTTGAGTTAATAATTACTGCATAATTCAATCCTTCCACCATACAATGTCCCAATTAAATATAAGACATGAAATTCTTCATCAAGTCTTATTTTATTTAATTATATGTATTTCGATTCCTAAATGCATTAACTCCTAATGAATGCAAATTAGAAACTACTTTCTAATTTCATTCCACCTTGGCCAATGATTCTTGGGTTGTCATTTATCGAATCACATAGGATATTTCTCTTCTTTTACTAGAAGTGGTAGATTCTTTATTGATCATTCATTATCTCCATATATAACTTATTACACCCAAGCATACCCTTTGATATACTCTAAGAGTCTTAAAGAATAAGTCAAAGTGTAATTCATTATATATATAAGATACTATGATGATCTCAAGTCTAAGGATCATTTGTACTACTATCATTACAGGAATTCCTATTGACAGGCAAGTAAAACTCTATTAGGTATTCCTTAGCGAGTCACGTTCAGTGAACTTATTCTCTAATAAGCACTTGCATACATGCTTTAGTGTCTCCACACAAATGATCATGAGATCAATCATCATCATCCAATGAGCAAGCAACGTACGTACTAATCTATCCGGATTCACTAATCCCCTTTTTAGTAATCCATTGATTGGGAACATTTTAGTTTTAAGTTATCTAAGAATTTAGATCTCATTAGCATGATCTCGTCATGATTCTAAAAACATTGCTTAAAACTATGGGTTTATCACATATTATTAAAAAAACTTCATGTAGATAATTAAACGCCTTTAATAAATAATTCTTTTATTAATAAATAAATAAGATTGATTACAAAGTATATGCTTTATCATCATACATGATTGGCTTGTATGCATACTACTTTCAATGCGCTATATGTAGCATTTACTTTGCTTCTCGCCTTTGACACAGTAGCATAATTGCTGGTGGTCTGCAGATGAAAACTTCGCAGATTTCTTTCTTCCTGTTCAAATCCTAAATACACGAATTTCACTATTTAAGCAGCAAATTAAACACACTCAAATCATATAAGTTTCATATAAACATTACTTGTAAGACCACAACTTTTTATGAATAAAGATTTAATTTTCTCTAAATGTTATTTTGAATAATAAGGCGTGGATTTGATATAATGTTATAGTTGTGGGTAATAATTACAAATTTTGCAAAGTAAACAAGTTGTCATAAAATATTTGTTTGGTCGGGGAATATTCGTTTTATCAGAGAATATTCGTACGACAACACAATCATTGGTGGACCCCACAACGAAATTACTGTCGGATTTAGAAAGCGATAGAAATAACCTTTTTATAAAAATAACGGCAAAACTTTTACCGTTAACTGTTGAAATACCCAGTAATAAAAGTACAGTAATACGCATGGTTGAACAGTATCACACGGTATTGTATAATATCTCTGATTATTGATGCTTACTGAAGAAGTCACTTAGTTTTATTCAATTATTGCCATAGTAGTTGTTGCACAGTACCTCATATTATTGATTTAATTATTGTCACAGTATCATCTGTGTGACGCCCCCAAAATAGGTATACATCACCCACTTTGAGTCATCAATAACATGGTACAGAAACAACTATAACTTTATTAATACAACATATAAACTGTGAGTTTAAATACAAATATTGCCATCTAGATAATATTCACACCCAAATAAGTCCTCATTACAATTATTGATACATTATTTTTTAAAAATGGTGAGGACTACTAAGGCAACTTTCTAGAACCATCATTCCACACCCCGACTAGAACTCGCTACATTCTCGCCTCCTGAGAAGAAAAATGGAACAAAAAGGAAAAGGGTGAGCTCAACTAGCCTAGTAAAAAATATTATGACTAAGATAATATAGAACAAATTATCGTTAGTCTTCAATAGGGAAAAATCTGATAAAATACACTAGATAACAAGTTTCAAATCAATATTCGCAGCGGAAATAATAATTCAGAGATGAGTTACGTAGAGAATGAAATCTACTATAATCTATGAATTTAAAAGTCCATCATCAATATTTTAACCCTGTAACATCAATCAATATTCATCTTGACTCAAATATTCATCTTTGCACTACAGGCCAAAGATATTCATCAGTTGGTCATGTTCATCTCAACACCTGTACATCTTTGCACTACGGGCCAAAGATATTCATAGGAAAATCAACCATCTTTGCACTACAAGCCAAAGATATTCAGTAATACCATCATTTAGGACTGAAGATAATGAAAAATATTTTTAAAAAAATGAATCTAGTGAAACAAAAGAACAAATATTAAGGATTCGTACTTTAAACAGTCCAAGTTCAAAAATACTTCATAAATAACTATAGTGAAGTAAAATTCAAGAATGATCAAAACATGGATACAATCAAAGCTAGTATCCATAATAGATATTTTGGACAAAAAACAAAAATTTAATTTTTTTGTGAATAGTGCCGTATTTGTGAATAATACCGTATATGTGAATAGTGTCATATACGTGAATAGTAACCCCGACACTAAAAGACAAGAATTTCAAAAGAAAAATCTTACCAATAATCCGGCATAATGATATTAGAAGAAATAATATCATTTTAAAAAAAATTATAACATCCCTTACCTTGAAAAGACTGTACTTCTAGCTGGAATACCAGATATAGTGCTGAAGGAAACTTGCACCGTATAGCAACACTCAAATTATCAAAATAATCACAAGAATATGCTCGATAATATAGAGAGATAAAGGGAGAGAAAACTTCAGTTTTCTGGTGTGATTTTCAATTCTAACCTAAGAACCCTATTTATAGGAAAATGCTTAGAACACCAAAGCAGAAAATTTAATAAAATAATATTATTAATAATAAAATTTCATAGGCCTCATTTGAAATCAGATCTTAGCATTTCCCACATGCCCACCTTCTAGAAAAAAAATAAGAAAAACGTTTTTCATAAATAAAATAATTAAAACATCCAAAAATCAATTATTTCGGAACTACAGAACTTCAATAATTCATAATAAATAGCATTTTTATCAGAAAAATTCAAACCTTATGTTCTTTCTATAGGAAATTTCATTCTCTACAACTTTGCAGAAGAAAGGTTTTCCAAATTCCAAACAAAAATTGACCAAAATCTACACACGGACGATTTTACAGGCTATAATCAAATTTCAATCAAGAAATGGGCCCACAGACATGTTTAACATGGTTTAAACAACTTTTGTAACAAAAATATTCTTCCTCCTCATATATTCATATATCCCACATTCATTGTAAAAATATCACCATTATTATATTATTAAAATATAATAATATATATAAATGAATTATTTATCAAAAAAGATAAAATAACAATTTTTCAACAATTGACACATTAAAAATTTTCTCCATCTATATCCACATAAAATGAATATTTTCCTTATCATATAAATCAATAATTAATTATTCACAAATAATATTACAGAATCACAATCTCGATAACTAGGCAGCCTCGGAAAGAGGGGCTTTCAATAAGGATTTCTCCTTCTCGGCGCCGCAATTAGGTGACTAAACCTCTCCTTAGGCGTAACTTTCTAGACATTGCCAATAATGTTATCTAATAATATTATTCAAATAATATGAATTATTGATCTGATAATGAAAATACTGTGTAGTGATAATTATTGAAACTACAATAATATAAAATATCAATGTAGCAATTATTGAATCAATAAAATAAAATATTGAATAGTAACTACTGTAACAATTATTGAGTAATGTCTTCCTATGTAAGAATCAATAATTGGTGCAATACCGTAATGCTTCTTGTGTTTTTAACCACCATAGTATTCCAACAAGATAATTCTGTGAATGATTTCACGCCGATTATTTATAAACAACTTATATTTTTCGCTTTCTTCATCCAATCGTTTTCCATTATGGGGCCCACGTCGTACGAATATTCTCCGACGGCAAGAATATTCCATGACCAAACTAATATTCCCCGACAACAATGAATATTTTATAACCACTTGCATATTTGAAATATTTGCGCATTTTACCCATAACTAACCACATTAATCAAATCAACCCTTACTATTTCAAAATAATAAATAGAGGAAATTTGATTTTATTTATAATAAGTTGGGGTCTTACAATCTGCACAATATTTAATATTATTAAATCAATAATTGAGATGACAGGATTATTCATATTATTATTTGCATTATTGATAATGCTTAGAAAGTTCTGTCAAAGAAAGGGGTTATGTCATTTAATTGCGCGCAACTAAGGAGAAATCCTTATCGGAAAGCCCCCTCTTTCCTGGGAATGATCTGCTTATTAATATTTTGAGTTATAATCTTAATGATGAATAAATGTTGAAAGATTAAAAATGTGTTTAGTCAAGTGATTTGTGATAAATAAAAGGGGTTTGTCATGAAGTATTTATTATAAATTTAGCTTATTACATGGACCCCCACTTACTCATTTTTCAAAATCTTCTGTAGAAAGTTGTCTCAGTTTTTGTTTTATATTGCATAGTACTGTATAGTGTTTTATAGTACTGTATAGTGTTGCATAGTGAAATCAGAAAATTCATCGAATTTCCCGTGACTGCGCCCGTGAATATTTTCCTGTGCAGTCCGTGATTATTTTCTTAAATAGTATCATGTCATTCTCCTATAAATAGGATGCTTAATTTAAAAATAAAAATCACACCAGAATTAGAAAAATCTTCTTCTATAATATTGAGCGTATTTCTTTTGAGTTTAAGAAAACTTTGAGTGTAGCAAATAGGGAAAGTTTTCTTCAAGAATATCTTCGTTATACCAGTCAGAATTACTCTCTTTTTAAGGTAAGGAGTATTTATTTCATATTTACAAGAGATATTATTTTTCGTATTCGTAAGGAATATTATTCTCGTTCAATATTTGTAAGGAATATTATTTTCATTCAATATTCGTAAGCGTTATTATTTTCATTCAATATTCGTAAGGGATATTATTTTGTTCAATACATGTAAGAAATAATATTTTTTCCCACACTCTGTAGTATGTAAGTAATATTATTTCGTTTCATATTCCTAATTCTGCACTTATTTTGATAAATATTGCTTCTATACTCCTAGAAATTAGTAGAACATCCTTGAAATTTGCGTTTCATCTAGTATCATTTCACTGAAATATTTTTTTGAACATTCTTGTTAAACTTTAATCTTTTCATGTCGAGGTACTATTCATACATATGATACTATTCACGGGATATTATTCATGAAGTACTATTCATAGGGTACTATTCACCTAGGGTACTATTCACGATAAAAATTGATTTCTTTTTTGTCCAAATTATTTTTGATACATGAATATTATTCTTAAATTTTACTCCACAAAGTACTTATCATGTTGACAATTTGGAAATTCTTGAACTCTGGATAAATTGAATTATAAATATTTAAAATTTATCCTTGCTCTCACTTAATTGAATTCTTATATCATTGTCATCATCCTCGTGCTTAAATTATGATGAAAGTCATCTTTGGCTAATAGTGCATAGATGGACTATTGATTAGTATGATTATGACCAGGAATTGTGTATCGGTATAATCATGACCAGTAATGTTACAAATGATGTGGTAAAAGTCCTCATTGGCCCGTAGTGCATTAATGGACAATTGTTTGCCATGATCATTACCACTGGTGATACTAATAAATATCATTGGCCCGTAGTGCATGGATAATTTGTGGACGTGATACTAACGAATATCCTTGGCCCGTAGTGCATGGATAATTCGGTGATGTGGATTATTTATTAAATTATGTTGCAGAGATAAAATATTGATGATGAAATTTTAAATTATAGAAGATAGTAGACATCATGCTCTACTTGACTCTTCTAATGGATTGCTTGTTCAGTCGCAATTAAACTTGTTGTCTATTGTATTTATCAGTTTTTACACTATTGAAGGCTAAGGATAAATTATTCTACATTATCTTAGTCATAATATTCTTTACTGGTCTAGTTGAGCTCACCCTTTTCTTTCATTATTCTCTTCAAGAAATGAGAATATAGCTGGGACTAGTCGGGGAATGGAGTGATGGTCCAAGATGGTGGCTATAGTAGTCCTCACTATTCTATGAAATAGTGTGAAAATAATTGTAATGAGAACTTTATTTGAGTTTGGATATTATCTACGAGATAATATTTGTATTGAAACTCAGCTAATGTGTTGTCGTATTTTGCACGACAGTTGTATATATTAAGTTTGTATTTGAATTTTGTACCATATATTTGGTGACTTAGAATGAGTTATGTATACCTATTTTGGGAGCGTCACAGTTGGTATCAAAGTTTAGGGATATGATCCATGACGGATATATGAGGCTAGAACTAGGAGGGGAGAGACGAATAAATCCTTCGCTAGTATGACCTACCTAAGCTTATTTGTTATTTAATTGGTCGGTCAGAATATAGGGGTAATATGTGGCATGTCAATTAACCCTTATTTTTTGGTAGTGTTTGAGAATGACATCTGAAATTTTTGAGATAAGCAATGGAGCACATGAGACCATTGAGACACCGCCAATTAATAACCAGGATAATGTGCATTAGGAATGCAATAATCCTCATATAAACAACAACACCGACCAACTAGAATTCATGCAACACCAAATGAGAGAGATTTTTGTTCAAAATACAGGTGGAATCAATGGCAACTCACGGCTGGTCACCGCTAAGCAATTCAAGGAGCTGGGACCACCAGAGTTTTTGGGAAAGCCAGAGCCACTTAAGGTAGAGACGTGAATTAAATAGATCACCAAGATATTTGATGTCTTGGGATGCTTAGAATAGCAAAAGGTTCCCTTTGCCACTTTTATGTTGCGAGGAGAGACAGATTATTGGTGGGAATCTATAATAAGTACTAATTTCATACTGAAGATGTCTTGGGAGAAGTTCCAAGAATTGTTCAACGATAAGTACTTTCCTAAAAGTATTCATCGCATGAAGGAGGTAGAATTTATCAAGCTAGAACAAAATAATATGACCGTATCGCCATACGAGGCTAAGTTTGCGGAGTTATCCCGGTTTGCATCCCATTTGGTAGATAATGAGGAGCGTATGACGTGAATGTTTCTGCGAGGTTTGAAGCCCGAAATTCGTCAATACCTCATTTCTCACAAACTTTATTTATATTCAGATGTTGTGAACAAGGCTCAGTTATTGGAGTGTGATAACAAGTCGGCCCAACCAAAAGACAACGACCAACAACATGATAATAATCATATCGGTGGCAATGGCCATCAGAACAATGATAACCATCGTGGAGGAAATTATCATTCCAGAAATGGTAACCACTTCGGTGGTAATCATGGCCAAGATAATAGGAGAGGTGAACTAAGTGGGAACAACTTTAAGAAGAGAAGATTCAGCAATGAAGGAAAGACATCGACAGCAGCACCAACACCCATTTCCAAGGAAGGAGAACGACCACCGATTGTATGCTACAAACACGGACAGGAGGGACACATCCGTCCAAACTGTATGCAGCAACCCAAAGTGTGTTTCAATTGTGAAAAAGAAGGTCATTTAGCTTGATTTTATCATGCAGCAAAGTCAAGTCTAGCTGGGATGGCGACACCAAAGGCTGTCCCAGACAAGTCAAAGTCGGTAGATGAAGGGAGAGCATTTTTTGTGACCTCCCAAAAAGTGAGAACCCAAACGAAGTTATCATGGGTAAGCTAATCATAAATTCTTACAAAGTCTATACCTTATTCGATACCGGTTCTATCCACTCTTTTAATTCACCTAATTGTGCTCAACGTTTGAACTTGACTCCTGAGAAATTAAACTTTGACTTATCTGTTGAAACTCTGTTAGGAGAAACCTTCATTCCATTCACTGTTTATAAATCTTGTTTGATTCAAATCGTCACCCTCACATTACTTGTTGATCTCATCTCTTTGAAAATACTTGCATTTGATGTGATTTTAGGGATTGATTGGTTAACTACTCATCATGCTAAAATTGATTATTTTCGTAAAGTTGATATTTTCCATATTCCTAACTAACCTGTTATGCGAATTCAAGTAACCAAACCACTAAAGTCAATCACTGTCATATCAAGCCATAAAGCCATTCGTTTATTGAAAAATGGATGTCAAGCTTTCTTAGCCCATGTCACGGATTTAAACAAGAATACGTCAAATTTGAATGATATTTCTATTGTTAATAAATTTCTTGATGTATTCCCTGAAGACTTCCTGGCCTACCCCAGAGCGCAAAATCGAATTTTGTATTAACCTTAAACCCGATACAAAACCCTCAAATATTTCTTCACCTAGAACGAACGTAACATGTGCCAAAGGCGTTGGCTCGAGTTGTTGAAAGATTATGATCATACCATTCAATACCATCCTGGAAAAGCAAACGTGGTAGCTGACGCGTTGAGTAGAAGATCATATGCGGTTACGAGTGCATCGCTGTTAATACAAAGACCCATTTTATATGATTTATAAATGATGGAGATAGAGTTAAAGACTCCAAGGACCCACGTGATGATGTCAAATATACGAGTAGAAATGACTTTAATCAATAAAGTTAAAGTTGCTCAAGCTACAGACCCGGAGCTGATAAGTATGAAGAAAAAAGTACAAGAATATGTTATTCCAGAAGTAAGAGTCGATGAAGAGAGGAAATCTCAACCCTCGATTTATTGGTACATTTAAATTCCTCGACTGAGTAGGAATTGTGGCCTATAGACTCGCCTTACCGCCCAATATGTCTCGTGTTCATAACGTTTTTTACATATCTATATTACATAAATATGTGAAAGACCCGAACCACATTATTGAATTTAACCAGATGAGATAGCAGAAGATTTAATGTATTAAGAGGTACCTGTTAAAATCTTGGATAAGAAGGAACATATTCTACGCTCAAAGGTTATGCCTCAAATCAAAGTTTTGTGGAGAAACCACGATATTGAGAAAATGACCTGGGAGTTAGAATCTGAAATGAAAACAAGGTATCCTCACCTTTTCGACATACTAGGTACGTACACCAATTTCGAGGATGAAATTTTATAAGGAGGGGAGGTTGTAAGACCCTAACTTTTTATGAATAAAGATTTAATTTTCTCTAAATGTTATTTTGAATAACAAGGTGTGGATTTGATATAATGTTATAGTTGTGGGTAATATTTACAAATTTTGCAAAGTAGCAAGTTGTCATAAAATATTCGTTTGGTCGGGGAATATTCATTTTATCAGGGAATATTCGTATGACGACACAATCATTGGTGGACCCCACAACGGAATTACTATCGAATTTAGAAAGCGACAGAAATAACCTTTTTATAAAAATAACAGCAAAACTTTTACTGTTAACTGTTGAAATACCCGGTGATAAAAGTATAGTAATACGCGTGGTTGCATAGTAGCACACAGTATTGTACAGTATCTTTGATTATTGATGCTTACTGAAGAAGTCACTTAGTTTTATTTAATTATTACCATAGTAGTTGTTGCACAATACCTCATATTATTAATTCAATTATTATCACAATATCATCTACACAATGTTTTATATTATTAAATCAATAATTGAGATGACATAATTATTCATATTATTATTTTCATTATTGACAATTCCTAGAAAGTTCTGTCGAGAAAAGGGGTTAGGTCATCTAATTGTGTGCCAATAAAAAGAAGTCCTTATCGGAAAGTCACCACTTTCCTTGGAATGATCTGGTTTTTAATATTGTGAGTTATTATATTAATGATGAATAAATGTTAAAAGATTAAAAATGTGTTTATTCAAGTGATTTGTGATAAATAAAAGGGGTTTGTTATGAAGTATTTATTATAAATTTAGCTTATTACATGGACCCCCACTTACTCATTTTTCAAAATCATTGGTAGAAAGTTATCACAGTTTTTGTTTTATATTAAATAAATCTTCGCATAAAATGTTGCATAGTGAAAAATCGTAAAATTCATCGAATTTCCGTATTCGCACTTTTAGTGAATATTTTCACGCAAAAATCGTGATTATTTTTTAAAATAGTATCCTGTCATTCTCCTATAAATAGGATGCTTAGTTTAGAAATGAAAATTACACCAGAATTAAAGAATTCTTCTTCTATAATATTGAGCGTATTTCTTTTGAGTTTAAGGAAACTTTGAGTGCAGCAAATAGTGCAAGTTTTCTTCAAGAATATTTCTGCTATACCAGTCAAAATTACTCTCTTTTTAAGGTAAGGGGTATTATTTATTTCATATTCGTAAGAGATTATTTTTCGTATTCGTAAGGAATATTATTCTTGTTCAATATTGCTAAGAATATTATTTTCATTCAATATTCGTAAGGGATATTATCTTCGTTAAATATTCATAAGAGATATTATTTTGTTTAATATTCGTAAAGAAATAATATTTTCTTTCATACTCTGTAGTATGTAAGTAATATTATTTCATTTCATATTCCTAATTCTGCACTTATTTTGATAAGTTTTGCTTCTATACTCCTTGAAATTAGTAGAATATACTTGAAATTTGCGCTTCATCTAGTATCATTTCACTGAAATATTTTTCTGAACATTCTTGTTAAATTTTAATCTTTTCATACAAGAATACTATTCACAGGGTACTATTTATACATACGGTACTATTCAGACGGTACTATTAATATATACGGTACTATTCATGGGATACTATTCATAAAGTACTATTCACTCAGGTACTTTTCACTTGGGGTACTATTCACAACAAAAAATTAATTTCTTTTCTATCCAAATTATTTTTGATACATGAATATTATTCTTAAATTTTAATCCACAAAGTACTTATTATGTTGACAATTTGGACATTCTTAAACTTTGGATAAATTAAATTATAAATCTTTATAATTTATCCTTGCTCTTATTTAATTGAATTCTTATATCATTGTCATCATCCTCATGCTTAAATTGTGATGAAAGTCATCTTTGGTCCGTAGTGCATAGATGGACTATTGATTGGTATGATTATGACCAGAAATTGTGTATCGGTATAATCATGACCTGTAATATTACAAATGATGTGGTAAAAGTCCTCATTGGCCCGTAGTGTATTGATGGACAGTTGTTTGACTTGATCATGACCACTGGTGATATTAACGAATATCATTGGCCCGTAGTGCATAGATAATTCATGGATGTCATGATACTAACAAATATCCTTGGCCCGTAGTGCACGGATAATTCATGGATGTGATACTAACAAACATCCTTGGCCCGTAGTGCATGGATAATTCGATAATGTGGATTATTTATTGAATTGTGTTGCAGAGATAAAATATTGATGATGAAGTTTTAAATCATAGAACACTACTTGACTCTTCTAATGGATTGCTTGTTCCACTGCAGTTAAACTTGTTATCTATTGTATTCTATCAGTTTTTACATTGTTGAAGGCTAATGATAATTTATTCTACATTATCTTAGTCATAATATTCTTTACTAGGCTAGTTGAGCTCACCCTGTTCTTTCATTGTTCTCTTCAGGAAATGAGAATATAGCTGAGACTAGTCGGAGAATGGAGTAATGGTCCAAGATGGTGGCTATAGTAGTCCTCACTATTCTATGAAATAGTATGAAAATAATTGTAATAAGGACTTTATTTGAGTTTGGATATTGTTTACGAGATAATATTTGTATTGAAACTCAGCTATTGTGTTGTCGTATTTTGCACGACAGTTGTATAAATTAAGTTTGTATTTAAATTCTGTATCATGTATTTGGCGACTCGGAATGGGTTGTGTATACCTATTTTGGGGGCGTCACATTACCCAACATGCATACACTGATTTAAAATAACAAAATAATCAAACTAAAAGAATTAAAACCATGTTCATGCTTCAAACTCAAAATTTGACGTGTTTAGCGAATTCAATCACCATGACTTCATTTCTCAACCAAATCAGTTCATTCAAACTGCATTCTTTTCGTTTCTTAATGTATTAACAATAACCACTTTTAATTTGTAGGTTCTAGTATGATCAATTCAACAATTTTAACTCTAAAATTAGCCTTTTCGTACATATTATAACAAAGCTCAACTTTCTTTTATAAAAACATGATTTCATGAATTAAATACCTCCAAATACATTTACAAACCACATATAACAGATTATAAATTACCAATTAACATATATAATCCACTACCTCAACAATTAACCAATTATAGAAAATTAAAATTAACTATTCATGAAAACTCAAGAACACACAACTAAGAGTATAAACCAAATTATATATCTTTAATTCCTTGTTTAAACCTTGTTAGATGACAAAGAATTTCTTGGATAATCCCCTATGTTCTTCTTGATTCACATAACTTCTCTCAATACTTCCCTCTTTTCTCAAACTCTCTTATTCTTTGTATTATCTTATTCTTAGTTTATGTATAAGCCAAATAAGATGGACACTTATTCGTGAAAATAAAATTGACAGACATAATGCATATAATTCAATTTCTATCAGTTACAAAATTTAAACATAATTTATCAGTTAAAAATTTCAAAATAATTTTATCAGTTAAAATTTCAAAAGCCACAAGGCTTTGTTTGGCAAAACTAATTTAAACCTCCTTTCTAATTTATTTTAATAACTCATTTACTATATAGTTTTATTTGACACGCTTTATTTAATTAAACTCAATTAAATTAAATTAAATTTAATATTAAATCAAATTGCTACATAATTATAATTTTATTTAACAATTTTAGTAAATCTCTAATTTAATTATTAAATTAAAATAACATTATAATTATTAACAATTCATTTCATCATTACTAACTCTCTAATTTAATTATTAAATTAAATTAGAACATTACCATTATATAATATGATGATTAGTAACAAATTCATTTTATTTAATTAACTCATTAAATTTTAATTTCAAACCACAAAATTACCAAATATCAAATTAATTATTACACTTAATTAGTCCACCACAATTCATGCATTAATTATTTAATAAATAAATCAAATATTTGTTTAATCAATAAACACATCAATTAAAATATTTATTTAACTCAATAAATATTTTAAATTAAATATAAAAATTCCCGATCGTTACAGAAATAAGTTAAAGAGCACCGATTTAATACCAGTTAAGAGTCAAACAATAATCTAGAAGGGGGCTTGAATAGATTATCACCGTTTAAAAATTATCTTTGGCCTTTTTGAATTTTTAGTATATTAATTTGCAGTGTAAGAAATTAAGAAGCAAGTTAGTAAAAGTCAATCACACAATGCACAAAGATTTATTTGGTTCACAACATACAACTTCGGTTTATTGCTACGTCTAGTATCAAGCTCCTCTCCAGGACTTAAGATCATATTACTAACAGTAATAAATACTCCCTCAATAGGCAGAGAAGCCTTTATAAAGTTTTATATATAAACTTATAACTATCCACAACTAACTATCTCGGATAGCGAACTCCAAGTTCCTTCCTCAAGCTTAGTTGTACCTTCCTTTTGAGTTCAGAACTATTCTATGATCTGGTCTTGAAACAACAGTTTCTTCCTTATCTCACAAGTACACTAAAGACCCAACTCCCAATTGACCTCTCTAAGACTCTAATCTTGGTCAAAGAATTATTTGTCTTTCTCACAGGTACATAAAATAAACTAGCTATACCTTTTCCTTTTTATAATAAATTATTTGACTTTGCTTCTAAAGTAAGTAGATAAAGTTTAGTACAGATTTATACAAGTTCAAGACTTTTATGTGATATGCTTCTGTGTAAGCATATATGTAAATTGATACACTTTTATAAATATTTTTTTAATAAAGAATGTGTTTCTATAGTTTAAACAAATTAGAAATGATTTTTCCTTATAAATAAAGAGCGTGTTTCTATGATTTAAACAAATATAAATATGAGTTTGGATAATGCTTAAATCACTTATATAATACAACAAGTAATTTATAAAAAGTATGTTTGTGTATAAAATACTTGTGATGACAGTTATCAAGTATAATAGATTAATCAATTAAATAATACTTGATATATCAAATTAATTCTTTTCACTTAAAGATATATATTTTTCTGTATATTTGATCTACGATGTGAAAATTTGGCCACTTAGGATTTCAAAGACCGTTAAGATAATATTCTTTGTTAAGAAATATCTCTGAATATCGGTATCTAAGTACTGACTAAATTATTCGTTTCACAATCTGATAATTATATAAATATTATGTAATGTATCTATATCAATAAAAAGCCACTTAAAGTTTTAAAGACCGTTCATAGCATTTCAGAGAAATTACTTCCAAATTATAACGGTATCTATGTACTGACTTTTTACTTGATATTGATAGATGAAATATAGATATATAGAGATGTGTATAAGAATTTATATTTGAATATCTATATATAAACAAGTATGAAATAATATAAGAAATAATAAATTAATAATTTATCTAAAATACTTTGACCAATTTTTCTCTTCTTGGTAGATTTGAACTTTGCTTAGAAGAGAGAGTAAAACTTTATTTGACAGAATGTAGGCAAGGAGAGTAAGCTTTTCTGATTTGTAAATTGGTAAATGAAAATGAATGAAAAGCTTCCTATTTATAGAATTTTGGAGTTTAGGGTAAAAAGGTAATTTGGTAAACTGATTTTGAAATTAATGGTTCGGATTGCATGATGGGAATTTGAAATTTCTGGATTTATTTAAGATACACGGTGATGGACTCCACGACATGCTTGCGTGAGGTGGTTGTCGCCCGGATCGTTTCTAGCACAATTGTGACGCCCCCAAAATAGGTATACATCACCCATATTGAGTCACCAGATATATGGTACAAAATACAAAAACAAACTTAATTATACAACATGAGCTGAGAGTTTTTACACGAATATTATTTTCTAGACAATATCCAAACTCAAATGGAGTCCGCATTATAATTATTATCACACTATTTCATAGAATAGTGAGGACTACTATGACACCATCTCGGACCATCACTCCGTTCCCCGACTAGTCCCGACTACGTTCTCATTTCCTGAAGAGAACAATGAAAGCAAAAGGGTGAGCTCAACTAGCCCAGTAAAAAATATTATGACTAAGATAATGCAGAATAAATTATCCTTAGCCTTCAACAGTATAAAAATTGATAGAATACAATAGACAACAAATTTTAGATCAACAACTGCAGCGGAATAAGCAATCCATTAGAAGAGTCAAGTAGAGCATGATATCTACTATCTTCTATGATTTAAAAAGTTTTTCATCAACTTTATCGCTGAGACTCAGCTTAATAAATAAACCACATCATCGAATCATCCATGCACTACGGGCCAAGGATATTCATGTAATAATCAATGGTCTTGATTATACCGAATAATCCCTGGTCATAATCATACCAACAATTGTACATCAATGCACTACGTGCCAATGAGGACTATTACCACATCATTTGTAACATTACGGGTCATGATTATACCGCATGATCCCTGGTTATAATCATACCAATCAATAGTCCATCTATGCACGTAAGCCAAAGATGACTTTCATCATAATATAAGCATGAGGATGATGACAATGATATAAGCATTAATCAAACGAATTCAAGGATAAATATTAAAGACTTTAAATTTATCTAGAATTTAAAAAATATCCAAATTGTCAACATGATACTGCTTTGTGGAGTAAAATTCAAGAATAATATTCATGTATCAAAAATAATTTGGACAGAAAAGAAATATATTTTTTGGGTGAATAGTACCCCGTGAATAGTACCCTATGAATAGTACTTCGTGAATAGTATACCTGGCATGAAAAGTGCCTCAAATACCCGAGTGAATAATATTTGAGTGAATAGTAACTGGGTGAATAGTAACTTGTGAATAGTACTCCGGCATGAAAAGTGCCCCGAATACCCGAGTGAATAATATTTGAGTGAATAGTAATCGGGTGAATAGTAACCTGTAAATAGTAACTCATGAATAGTATTCTAGTATTAAAAGATCAATAATTATCAAAAAAACTCATAATAATATTTCCATGAAAAGATACTGGATGAAGCGCAAATATCAAGGATATTCTACTAATTTCACGGAGTATAGAAGCAATACTTTAACAGAATGAGTGTATAATCAGGAATATGAGACGAAATAATATTACTCACATACTACAGAGTATGAAATAAAATATTATTTCTTATGAATACTGAACAAAAATAATATCCCTTACGACTGTTGAACGAAAATAATATTCCTACGAATATTGAATGAAGATGATATTCCGAACGAATATTGAACGAAAATAATATTCATACGAATACGAAAAATAATATATCTAGAATATGAAATAAATAATATCCCTTACCTCAGAAGAAGACTGGATACTAGAATTGTGAGGTAGCAGACTTCTCTTCTTCTTTCTATATATAGCTTCTCTCTCTATAATTGCTCTTGTGAGTCTTAGTGAATTGGTGAGAATGGAAGAAGAATGAGCTTCTATTTATAGAAAAATATAGTTTCGATAATTTCACGTTTTGGGGCTTGAAATATTACAGTATAATACCTTCATCTTTTTCTTCATTTTTAATTTAGTCCTGCAAGTATTATAAAACTTGTATCACCTTCGCTAATAGTACATCATGTGAATCAATAGTACAATCATGTGACTCAATAGTTCTATACATGTGAAAAAAATAATTACAGTATAGTTCATTCATCTATACCTCCATTTTTAATTTAGTCATGCAAGTATTATCAATCTTGCACCACCTCCCCTAATAGTATATTCATGTGAATCAATAGTACACACATGTGAACAAATAGTTATAAGCTTGTGAATTAATATCAATTAATTGCTCATTTATCCTATTAAATACCCGATTGGTCAATATAACCTCCAGGAATCAATTATTATCGGAATAGATGTCGATTTCCACTAACACTAATAATCCCAACACAATAGAAATATCAATTTCATCTTTAATCAACATAAACTTATTTATCATAAATATTATAACTCACAATATTTAACAACCAGATCATTCCCTGGAAAGAGGGGTCTTTCCGATAAGGATTTCTCCCTATTGGCGCGCAATTAGGCGACCAAACCTCTCCTCGACAGAACTTTCTACACATCGCCAATATTATAAATAATAATATGAATAACTTTGTCATCTCAATTATTGATTTAATAAATATTATGCAGATGATACTGTGATAATAATTGAATCAATAATATGAAAGATATTATGCATCAATTACTGTAGCAATAATTGAGTATAACTGAGTGACTTCTCACGTAAGCATCAATAATCAATATCGTGTGCTACTATGCAACCACGCCAGATTCTTGTATTTTTTACCACCGGGTAGTTCAACAGCTTTAACTAGAAAACTTTCATTGTTATTTTTATAAAAAGATATTTCGTCATTTTCTAACTATGACAATACTTCCGTTGTGGGGTCCACCAATGACTGTGCCATCGTACGGAATATTCCCTGTTAAAATAAATATTCCCCAACCAATCGAATATTTCCCGACACAACGAATATGTTATATCAACTTGCTTACTTTGCAAAATTTTCACATATCACCCTTAACTTTAACCCTTTCTCAATTTAACCATTTACTAAATAAAATAATAATTATAAGAAAATTGAATACTTTCATTTTATAAAATTCGGGCTCTTACAATCTCCCCTTCTTATGAAATTTCGCCCTCTAAATTTACATACGTACCTGGTATATCGAAGAGATGATTATACCTCGTCAGATTCTAACTCTTGAGGTATAACCTTTGAGCGTAGAATATATTCATTCTTATCCAACATTTTAACAGGTACCACTTTATACGTTAAATCTTCAGCTATCTCGTCCGGTTCTAATTCAATAATGTGGTTCGGGTCGTCCACATATTTACGTAACATCGATACGTGAAAAATGTTATGAACACGCGACATACTTAGCGGTAAAGCGAGTCTATAGGCCACAGTTCCTACTCGATCGAGGATTTCGAATGGCCCAAATAAATTGAGGGTTGAGATTTACTCTCTTCGTCGATTTTTGCTTCTAGAATAACGCCCTCTTGAACCTTCTTCTTCACATTCATTAGCTTCGGGTGTGTAGCTTGAGCGGTTTTAACTTTATCGGTTAACATCGATTTTACTCGTATTATTTGACATCATCACGTGGGTCCTTAGAGTCTTTAATTTATCTTTATCATTTGCAAGTCATATAAAATGGGTCTTTGTGTTAACAACGTTACAATCGTAGACGCATACAATTTTCTACTCAATGCATCAGCTACCACGTTCACTTTTTCCACGATAATATTGAATGGTATGGTCATAATCTTCAACAACTCGAACCAACGTCTTTGGCGAATGATACGTTCATTTTGGGTGAAGAAATAATTAAGGTTTTTAGAAATGGGTTTTGTACTGTGGTCAATACAAAATTTGATTTCACGCTCTGGGGTAGGCTAGGAAGTCTTTAGAGAACACGTTAGGAAATTTATTAATGATAGAAATATCATTTAAAAATTGTGACTCTCATCCAAGACTTGGATAACACATTTAATGAAGGTTTCTCCTAACGGAGTTTCAACAGATAAGTCAAAGTCTAATTTTTCCGGAGTTAAATTTAAATGTTGAGCGCAAGTAGGAGAAATAAAAGAATGGGTAGAACTGGTATCTAACAAGGTATAGACTTCACAAGAGTTTATGATTAACTAACCCGTGATAACTTCATTTGGGTTACTCGCTTTTTGAGAAGTCACGAAAAACGCTCTTCCTGAAACCACCGACTTTGTTTTGTCCGTATTCGCCTTTGGTGCCACCGTCCCAGCTGGATTTGATTTTGCTACAGGACAAAATTGAGCTATGTGACCATCTTTTACACAACTAAAACATACCTTGGAAGGCTGTGAACAGTTTGGACGTATGTGTCCCTCCTCTCCGCATCTGTAGCATCTAACTGGCGGTCGTTCTCCTCCCCTAGAATTTGTTGTTGGTGCTGCTGCTAGCGTCTTCCCATCATCGTTAAATCTTCTCTTCTTGAATTTTCCACTTGAATCATTTCTTCTATTATCTTGGCCATGATTACCATCGAAGTGGTTACCATTTCTGGCATGATAATTTCCTCCACGATGGTTATCATTGTTCTGATGGTCATTGCCATCGGTACGATTATTATCGTGTTGTTGGTCATTATCTTTTGGTTGGGCTGGCTCATTATCGCGCTCCAATAACTGAGCCCTATTCACAACATCTGAATATAAACAAAGTTTGTGAGAAATGAGGTATTGACGAATCTCAGGTTTCAAACCTCTTAGAAACATCCGCTTCATTCTCTCCTCATTATAAACCAAGTGGGACGCAAATCGGGATAACTCAGAAAACTTGATAAACTCCACCTCCTTCATATGACGAATACTTTCGAAAAAGTACTTGTCGTTGAATAGTTCTTGGAACTTCTCCCAAGACATCTTCAATGCGGCAGGCTGAGTACATTTTACTAATTCCCACCAGTAATCTGCCTCTCCTCGCAACATGAAGGTGGCAAAGGGAACCTTTTGCTCCTCGGAGCATCCCAAGACATCAAATATCTTGGTGATCTGCTTTATCCACGTCTCCATCTTAAGTGGTTTTGGCTCTCCCAAAAACTCAGGTGGTCCCAGCTCCTTGAACTACTTAGCGGTGACCATCCGAGAGTTGCCAGTGTTTCCATCTGCATTTTGAACCGGAGTCTCTCTCACCTGATGTTTCATGAATTGTATAAAGCCTATGAACATCCCATCGTTCATCATCTGATCAGTGTTATTGTTTACCTGGGGATTATTGTCTTCCTGATACACATTATCCTGGGTATTGATCGTTGGTGACTCAACGGTCTCAAGTGCTTCATTGCTTATCTCGACATTTTTAGATGCCATTTTCAAACACTTCCACAAAACAAGGGTTAATTGACATATTACATATTATCTCTATACTCTGACCGACCAATTAAATACCAAATAAACTTAGGTAGGTCATACTAGTGAAGGAATTCCCCGTCTCTCCCCTCCTAGTTCTTGTCTCACATCTCAGCCAGAGATCATATCCTTAAGCTCTGATACCAACTGTGACGCCCCAAAAATAGGTATACATCATCCATCTTGGGTCGCCAGATACATGGTACAAAAATACAAATACAAACTTAATTATACAACATGAACTGAGAGTTTTTACACGAATATTATTTTCTAGATAATATCCAAACTCAAATGGAGTCCTCATTACAATTATTATCACACTATTTCATAGAATAGTGAGGACTACTATGACACCATCTCGGTCCATCACTCCGTTCCCCGACTATTCCCGGCTACGTTCTCATTTCCTGAAGAGAACAATGAAAGCAAAAGGGTGAGCTCAACTAGCCCAGTAAGAAATATTATGACTAAGATAATGCAGAATAAATTATCCTTAGCCTTCCACAGTATAACAATTAATAGAATACAATAGACAACAAGTTTTAGATCAACAACTGTAGTGAAATAAGTAATCTATTAGAAGAGTCAAGTAGAGCATGATATCTACTATCTTCTATGATTTAAAAAGTTTTTCATCAACTTTATCGCTAAGACTCAACTTAATAAATAAACCACATCATCGAATCATCCCTGCACTACGGGCCAAGGATATTCATGTAATCATCAATGGTCATGATTATACCGAATAATCCTAGGTCATAATCATACCAACAACTATCCATCAATGCACTACGGGCCAATGAGGACTATTACCACATTATTTGTAATATTACGGGTCATGATTATACCGCATGATCCCTAGTCATAATCATACCAATCAGCAGTCCATCTATGCACGTAAGCCAAATATGACTTTCATCACAATATAAGCATGAGGATGATGACAATGATATAAGCATTAATCAAACGAATTCAATGATAAATATTAAAGACTTTAAATTTATCTAGAGTTTAAAAAATATCCAAATTGTCAACATGATACTGCTTTGTCGAGTAAAATTCAATAATAATATTCATGTATCAAAAATAATTTGGATAAAAAAGAAATATATTTTTCGGTTGAATAATACCCCGTGAATAGTACCCTGTGAATAATATTTCGAGAATAGTACCTCGTGAATAGTACCCCAGCATGAAAAGTGCCTCAAATACCCGAGTGAATAATATTCGAGTGAATAGTAACTAGGTGAATAGTAATCCATGAATAGTAACTCGTGAATAATACTCTGGCATTAAAAGTGCCCCGAATACTCGAGTGAATAATATTTGAGTGAATAGTGACCGGGTGAATAGTAACCAGTAAATAGTAACTCATGAATAGTATCCGGTATTAAAAGATCAATAATTATCAATAAAGCTCATAATAATATTTTCATGAAAAGATACTGGATGAAGCGCAAATATCAAGGATATTCTACTAATTTTAAGGAGTATTGAAGCAATACTTTAACAGAATGAGTGTATAATCAGGAATATGAGACGAAATAATATTACTCACATACTACAGAGTATCGAAGAAAATATTATTCCTTATGAATACTGAACAAAAATAATATCTCTTACGACTGTTGAACGAAAATAATATTCCTATGAATATTGAACGAAGATGATATTGCTGACGAATATTGAACAAAAATAATATTAATACGAATACGAAAAATAATATCTCTTCAGAATATGAAATAAATAATACCCCTACCTCAGAAGAAGACTGGATACTGGAATTGTAACGACCCCAAAATTCATACAATTTAATTATTAACTTCGGTTGTTAATAACACATCAACCTTCTGATTTTACATCATTATTCGATGTTAAACTTTATAAAATGCGGAATAATTTAAACTTTTCTATCTTCTTACTTTAATTCCCTGAATCAAAACCTTTATCATTTACACAATCTGAATTAATTTTATTTTGTGATTCACTTCATCAAAATTATTATATAGAATCTTACATTTTAATCCGATAACCTTTATATATCAGATAACTTAAACTTGATAGTTTATCATTACATAATCATTATAACTTATCAAGTACATTTCTCAAAACCTTTATCTTTACCTACCTTTAAACCATACTTAGCTTATTACTCACCTTATCAGAGATAATAAATAAAACATACATCAAGGTTCAATACCCTTTCATACACCAAACAAAACTTAAACTTTAGAACTCAACATCTATTAAACATCATACATTATTCGGAACCCTAAACATGGTTTAAATAATAATAATTCAGTCGAAGTGTATAAATCTTCGAGTATCACATCGGATTCATGTCTTTCAAGTAGGACATAACTTTACCTTGAATCTTTAACCTGCAAAAGTGGTTATTTGCAAGGTTGAGCTCGACAGCCCAGCAAAATCTAACAGTTTTCATGCATCACGTAACACATAATAACATACTCAACATATATTTCATAAATATCGGACTAACATAACACACATGCTACAGTTCATATAACAAGTATAAAGATTGAGTTCCTTACTTAATCAACATGCTTTAGTCAATCAACGTAGTCATAAGTTGACTTTAACATTTCATACATTCAACATATATATAACACATCATGCTCTTTGTAATAAAGATTTAAAATAGTTAATTACCAAGTTCACATAGCAAATAGGAACTGAAGGACTTGCCTTGATCGTTGTTTACCAATAATAGTTTAACAACTTACAGTTATCTGCACTTCACGTGTCCTACACAATTTTATAATCATGCACATCAACTATTAATCACATAGAAACGCATAGTAGTTGTAATGTAAACTTTACTCTACGTCCCATAACCCTTCTTATTAATCAATACACAATGTTCAATTTGATTGTGTTAACTTTCAACTTATATCTCACTATATTTCATACTCGAAGTTCATTCAAGTGTTTAAGTATTGCTAGGAATCATTATTGGTTTTATATTAAACCCATTTCATATCTTATAATATTTATTTCATTAGACTTAAAATACTTTTTACGTTCATTAACACTTATCACGGCGTTTCGACGTTTATTTGTCACACGCCTGATTTATCTCTCTTGTGTATGCTTACTATGCTTATATAACTTATCTAAAACATTATTTATTAATGTTAAGCATCATTATATTTACTAACATTCATGTTTTATAACTTTTAACAACATCTTTTATCGTCAGAAGCACTACACTTGCATACGTGCATGCCCGACGCCCTTCGATTGCCTCCGAAAACACAATAGTCCTAAAGATGACCATTTTAACCCCTGTTCTCGACCTCAAATTGAAAAACTTAAAGAACAAAAATTGTAGGTCTATTCATTCTTGTTCCGAATCATCTTGAATCAACTCAATCGAGTCCATATGAAAATGTTATGGCTGTTTTACCAAACTGGGTCAAAACAGTCACACCTGGCACATTATGGGCGCGGCCGCGCCCATTTCCTTTACAACTCCCGCATGCCCGTGCCATCTAGAAGCGCTAGGCAGCGCGCCCATGCTAGGCTTTGCCCAGATTACAGTGTTTTGCGATTTTTAACCCTTTTCTCCTACTAATCTTCATAACTTAAGTTATACACATCCAAATTAGTCCGTTTTCGATTCTATGGATTCGTAATTCATAGAAGTACAACATACTAGAATTATAACAATTTATAAAAACATTATCCAACCTAAAATTTGACCCAAAACACATATTCATACTCTATTTTCATGTTTTAACATCTCTAGCGAAATCGAACACCACAGATTTGATTCCTAATCGAATCAATCCATTTAACCTTCATTTTTTTGTAATTCAATATACTAACAATATCTATAATCAATTTCATGATTAAATCATGATTTCATCATCAATTTTGATTCCAAAACAAGCCCTAACATACGTATATCTATAAAACTCAATTTCTTCTTGTTTAATCATACTTTCATAAATTTGATCACCCTAAAACCACTTTTAGATTATATGAAATGAATTAAACATACACATTAACATGTATAACCACTTTCTTAAAAAACCATGCATCCAAAACCATCTACAGATAACTAATTCTAGAAAATAAGAATTAGAACTAGATTATTACCTTGATTCCTCTTTAAACATAGAGAGTGGATGATTAGAAAGCTTTTATTGAATCATCTTCTTCTTTCATAACTCTCAGAGTTCCCTCTCCAATTCATAGAGAACTCATACTATTCTGCCTTACCTTATGAATACTCAGCCAAAAATAAGCGTATGTGTAAGACCCCGAATTTTATGAAATAAAAGTATTCAATTTTCTTATAATTATTATTTTATTTCGTAAATGGTTAAATTGATAAAAGGTTAAATTTAAGGGTGATATGTGAAATTTTTTGGAAAGTATGCAAGTTATTATAAAATATTCGTTTGCTCGGGGAATATTCTTTTTGTCGGGGAATATCTGTACGATGACACAATCATTGGTGGACGCCACAACGGAAGTATTGTCGTAGTTAGAAAATGACAGAATTATTATTTTATAAAAATAACGGCGAAAGTGTTAACGTTAAAACTGTTGAACTACTCGGTAGTAAAAGTACAGTAATATGCATGGTTGCATAGTAGCACACGGTATTGATTATTGATGCTTACGTAAGAAGTCACTCAGTTATACTCAATTATTGCTACAGTAATTGTTGCATCATATCTCTCATATTATTGATTCAATTAATGTCACAGTATCATATGTATAATATGTTATATTATTAAATCAATAATTGAGACGACAAAGTTATTCATATTATTATTTACAATATTGACAATGTCTAGAAGTTCTGTTAAGGAGAGGTTAGATAATCTAATTGCGTGCCAATAGGGAGAAATCCTTGTTGGAAAGCCCCCTCTTTCTTGGAAATGACCTGGTTGTTAAATATTGTGAGTTATAATATTAATGATGAATAAGTTCGTGTTGATTAAAGATGAAATTGATAGTTCCATTGTGTGGGAATTATTAGTGTTAGTTGAAATCGACATTTATTTCGATAATAATTGATGGCTGGAAATTATATTGACCAATCGGGTAATTCACCGGATAAATGAGCAATTAATTGCTATTAATTCACATGCTTATAACTATGTGTTCACATATGTGTACTATTGATTCACATGATTTACTATTAGGGGAGTTGGTGCAAGATTGATAATACTTGCATGACTAAATTAAAAATGGAGGTATAGATGAAGGTACTATACTGTAATTATTTTTTTCACATGTATAGAACTATTGAGTCGCATGATTTACTATTGATTCACATGATTTACTATTAGGGGAGGTGGTGCAAGTTTGATAATACTTGCAGGATTAAATTAAAAATGAAGAAAAAGAGGAAGGTATTATTCTGTAATATTTCGAGCCCCAAAATGTGCAATTATTTTCCTATAAATAGAAGTTCATTCTTCCTTCATTTCTCACCAATTCACTAAGTCTCAAAAGTGCAATTATTATAGAGAGAAATTATAGAGAGAAAGAAGAAGAGAAGTTTGCTACCTCACTATTCCAAAGATCCGTGTTTCTTCTAAGGTAAGGGGTATTATTTCTTTCGTATTCATGAAGAGAGTTATTTTCTTTCAATACTGTAAGGGTTGTTATTCCATTTTTTATTCTCATTGAATAACTCGCCTTACCTACCTGGACTACCGCGATGCTTGGAGAATTCTTCCATTATTCCATTCTTTATTATTCATTTGGAATAACTCCGCTCTACGCGACTACCGCATGCATGGTGAATTCTTCCATTATTCCATTCTTTATTATTACGTTAGAATAACTTTGTCTACGCGACTTCACCGCATGCATGGTGAATTCTTCTGTTAATCCATTCTTTATTATTCTGTTGGAATAACCTGTCTACACGGACTACCGCATGCATGGTGAATTCTTCTATTATTCCATTCTTTATTATTCTGTTGGAATAGCCTGTCTACGTGGACTACCGCATGCATGGTGAATGACCCTTCATATTCATTTGTGGAAATGATTTGTCTACGTGGATTACCGCATAGTGAGTGAAAATCCATTTTTAGTTTCATATATTCTATTATACTCATTTGGTTAAAGTTTTGGCTTCTATACTCTATGAAATTAGTAGAATATCCTTGATATTTGTGCTTCATCCAGTATCTTTTCATGGAAATATTCTTCTGAGCATTATTGAATTTTACTCCACAAAGCAGTATCATGTTGACAATTTGGACGTTATTGATTTCTGGATAAATTAAATTATAAATCTTTAAAATTTATCCTTGAACTTGTTTTATTGAATTATTATGTCATTGTCATCATCCTCATGCTTATATTGTGATGAAAGTCATCTTTGGCTTACGTGCATAGATGGACTTGGTATGATTATGACCAGGGATTATTCGGTATAATCATGACCGTAATGTAACGAATGATGTGGTAAAAGTCCTCATTGGCACATAGTTCATCGATGGACGATTGTTGGTATGATTATGACCGAGGATTATTTGGTATAATCATGACCATTGATGATTACATGAATATCCTCGGCCATGGTGCGGGGATGATTCGATTTTATTTATTAAAATTTGAGTCTCAAATGATAAAGTTGATGAAAACTTTTTAAATCATAGAAGATAGTAGATTTTATGCTCTACTTGACTCTTCTAATGGATTGCTTATTCCGTTGCAGTTGTTGATCTAAAACTTATTGTCTATTATATTCTATCAGTTGTTATACTGTTGAAGGCTAAGGATAATTTATTCTGCATTATCTTAGTCATAATATTTCTTACTGGGCTAGTTAAGCTCACCCTTTTGCTTTCATTATTCTCTTCAAGAAATGAGAACGTAGCCGGGACTAGTCGGGGAACGGAGTGATGGTCCAGATGATAGCATTAGTAGTGCTCACTATTCTGTTAAATAGTGTGATAATAAATGTAGTGAGGACTCCATTGAGTGTGGATATTGTCTAGATGACGATATTCTTATTAAAACTCTTAGATTATGTTTTGTCGTATTTTACACGACTGTTGTATAATTAAGTTGTATTTAAATTTTGTACCATATTTTTTTGGCGACTCAAGATGGGTGATGTATACCAATTTTGGGGGCGTCATAGTTGGTATCAGAGCTTAGGGATACGATCCCTGGCTGAGATGTGAGACAAGAACTAGGAGGGGAGAGACAGGGAATTCCTTCGCTAATATGACCTACTTAAGTTTATTTGTTATTTAATTGGTCGGTCAGAGTATAGGGATAATATGTGGCATGTCAATTAACCCTTATTTTGTGACAGTGTTTGAGAATGGCATCTGAAAATGCTAAGATAACCAATGAAGCACATGAGACCGTTGAGTCACTAACGATCAATACCCAGGATAATGTGCATCAGGAAGGCAATAATCCTCGTGTAAACAACAACACCGACCAAATGACGAACGATGGTATGTTTAGGAACTTTTTAGAATTCATGCAACACCAAATGAGAGAGACTCCTGTTCATAATGCAGGTGGAAACAATGGAAACCCACGGCTGGTCACTGCTAAGAAGTTTAAGGAGCTGAGACTGCCAGAGTTTTTGGGAAAGCCAGAACCACTTAAGGCGGAGACGTGGATAAAACAGATCACCAAGATATTTGATGTCTTGGAATGCTCAGAGGATCAAAAGGTTCCCTTCGCCACCTTTATGTTGCGTGAAGAGGCAGATTATTGGTGGGAATCTGTAAAGCGTACCCAGCCTGACACACTCAAGATGTCTTGGGAGAAGTTCCAAGAGTTGTTCAACGACAAGTACTTTCCCAAAAGTATTCGTCACATGAAAGAGGTGGAATTCATGAAGTTGGAGCAAAACAATATGACCGTGTCACAATACGAGGCTAAATTTGCGGAGTTATCCCGGTTTGCATCCCATTTGGTCTACTCCCACCATTCTTGATAATAAATTCTTGTAAGTTTTATTTCATAACTTTCCCTTGAACTCAATTATATTTTGAGTATTATATATTCTTTAACCCATTCATTTCCTTTTCTAAGAATCGTTATCATATACTCAACTCATAAACACTCGGGATATTACAGGAATAGTGAGGTAACAAACTTCTCTTCTTCTTTCTCTCTATAGCTTCTCTCTCTATAATTGCTCTTGTGAGTCTTAGTGAATTGGTGAGAATGGAAGAAGAATGAGCTTCTATTTATAGGAAAATATAGTTTCAATAATTGCACGTTTTGGGGCTCAAAATATTATAGTATAATACCTTCATCTTTTTCTTTATTTTAAATTTAGTCCTGTAAGTATTATCAAACTTGTACGACCTCCCCTAATAGTACATCATGTGAATCAATAGTACAATCATGTGACTCAATAGTTCTATACATGTTAAAAAAATAATTACAGTATAGTACCTTCATCTATACCTCTATTTTTAATTTAGTCATGCAAGTATTATCAATCTTGCACCACCTCCCCTAATATTACATTCATGTGAATCAATAGTACACACATGTGAATAAATAGTTATAAGCATGTGAATTAATATCAATTAATTGCTCATTTATCTGATTAATTACCCGATTGGTCAATATAACCTCCAGACATCAATTATTATCGGAATAGATGTCGATTTCCACTAACACTAATAATCCTAACACAATGGAAATATCAATTTCATCTTTAATCAACACGAATCTATTTATCATAAATATTATAACTCACAATATTTAACAACCAGATCATTCCCTGGAAAGAGGGGGATTTCCGATAAGGATTTCTCCCTATTGGCGCGCAATTAGGTGACCAAACCTCTCCTCGACAGAACTTTCTACACATCGTCAATAATATAAATAATAATATGAATAACTATTATGCAGATGATACTATGACAATAATTGAATAAATAATATGAGAGATATTATGCAGCAATTATTGTAGCAATAATTGAGTATAACTGAGTGACTTCTCACGTAAGCATCAATAATCAATACCGGGTAGTTCAACAGTTTAACGGTAAAACTTTCACCGTTATTTTTATAAAAAGATATTTTTGTCATTTTCTAACTACGACAATACTTCCATTGTGGGGTCCACCAATGATTGTGTCGTCGTACGAATATTCCCTGTTAAAACGAATATTCCCCGACCAATCGAATATTCCCCGACACAACGAATATTTTATATCAACTTGCTTACTTTGAAAAATTTTCACATATCACCCTTAACTTTATCCCTTTCTCAATTTAACCATTTACTAAATAAAATAATAATTATAAGAAAATTGAATACTTTCATTTTATAAAATTTGGGGTCTTACAATCTCCCCTCCTTATGAAATTTTGCCCTCAAAATTTATGTACGTACCTGGTATTGAATTATCTTCATAAGGTATATCTTTTATCATTCCTCAATTAGTAATATCGCATATAGTGATTTCTGGGATTGCAGAAAATTTTTAAATATGATTTATGTCATGCTTCCGCTGTTTTACAATGTTAATTGTATGTATGTTCATGTTTCTGCAAACCAACATAAAGTAACCTTCAAATATCACAAGATCTTCTTGATTGCCCTTCAATGGGCAATTCCAGGGTTTGATTGATAACAACCGAGATAACTGACTACATATGTTATATTAATCCAAGTACATACAACTGCATACATTAGCTTTTCTATAGCATTGACATATTGGTAATGAGACATTTCTTAATTTTCTCGGGAGAAGTATGACATTGCTTGGGTCCAATGGCGTCGATTTTAGCGATAAAAGTGTCTATGAGTTTGTAGTTGCTTATTTGGAATTGCTCCAAAACCTTCTTAAGGTAAGTCTCTTGAGACAAACAAAGAAGTTTCCTTGAGCGATCTCTATAGATCTTACCTCCAAGAACATAAATTGCTTCCACCATGTCCTTCATCTTAAAGTTAGATGATAACCACCCTTTGGTAGCGACAATCATCTCATTATCGTTCCTAGATAGCAGAATATCATTGACATACATCAATAGGATAAGGAATTTATCTTTGGACCATTTGATATACACACAATGGTCTTCCTCGATCATCTTAAACCCATCACTAATGACAGTTCGATGAAATCTCAGATACCATTGTCTGGACACCTGTTTTAAACCATAGATATCACGTTTGAGCTTGCATACTTTGCACTCATGTCCTTTAATGATGAAACCCTCTGGCTAATCCACATATATATCCTCAGCTAAATCTCCATTGAGAAAATTCATCTTAACGTCTATTTAATACAACTTCTGATCTAAATGCGCGACAATTACTAGAATTAGGCAAATTGAGGCAAACCTCACAATTGGTGAGAAAGTTTTCTCATAATTAATTCCCTCTTGTTGGGTGTAGCCCTTGGTGTTAGGTTTTGTGAAAATCAAAGACGCAATCAAATTGCATAAAATAGCGGAAGCATGACAAAATCAGATTTTAAAATTTTCACAAACTAATAACCCGGATCATCCTTTATGCATGTTACTAATTAAAACGAAGAATAAGAAATTATAGAATCATACCCTTGTAAATACGAGCTTCCACAGGTACGAGTTCAACTCCTACTTCTCCGCGATCTCCGAGATGATTCCTTTCCTTTGATCAGCGTTAGCCACCCAATTGTTTGGTCTCTAGAGGTGATCCACCAAGGAAGAAGGATTATTCAAGAAGGAGGGTGGTTGGCTAAAACCTAGTTTTCTATCTCTGTAGAAAAAGCGTACTCTCCAACAATTGGAATCATGTCTTTTTGATATCTGATATAAGACTCATCTTATAAAGATATAAGTTAACCCTTTTAATTAAAATAGGGTTTTATTTAATTAATTAAACTCCTTTCATTAATTAAGTTCCCTAATCTTATTAGGGATAATTAATTAAACTCTTTTAATTAATTTGCCTCCTAATCTTATTAGGAATAAATGAGAGTACTTATATTAAATTAATTCCCAAACTTCTTTAGAAATTAAAATAATAATAATTTTAATAATATTAATAAGACTCTCTTATTAATTTATATTTTATATTTCAAAATATTAAGTAATAATATTAAGCTATTTAATTTACTCTATCACCATAGATTAAATTAAATATACTTAACATATTATTAGGATTATGTCATTAACTTCTTAAATAATTATTCTTCCTTTTATGGTGTAACCTTTTAGGTTTTTCATATTAAACCTGGTTGTGAATAAATCAATTAGAATAATTTAGATCTCATTTAAATAAATAAATTAAACTATTAATTTATTTAAATAAATAATATTTATTCTACAATAAGGATAAGTCTACTTAGCGATCAACGACTTTCCAGATAATATAGATTTCAACATTAATCATAAAAGAACCTTTGAGTAAATAGTTACCGTATAATTCAATCCTTCAACCATACAATGTCCTAATTAAATATAAGACATAAAATTACTGTCAAGTCTTATTTTATTTAATTATATGTATTTCCATTCTCAAATGCACAACTCCAAAAGAATGCAAATTAGAAACACCTTTCTAATTTTATTCCACCTTGACAAAAGATTTCTGGGTTGTCATTTATCGAATTACATAGGACATTTCTCTTCTTTTACTAGAAGTGGTAGATTCTTTATTGATCATTCATTATCTCCATATATAACTTATTACACCCAAGCATACCCTTTGATATATCCTAAGGGTCTTAATGAATAATTCAAAGTGTAATTCATTATACATAAGATACTATGATGATCTCAAGTCTAAGGATCACTTGTATTACTATCACTACAGGAATTCCTATTGACAATCAAGTAAAACTCCATTAGGTATTCATTAGCGAGCTACGTTTGGTGAACTTATTCTCCAATAAGCACCTACATACTTGTTTTAATGTCTCCACACAAATGATCATGAGATCAACCATCCTTATCTAATGAGCAAGCAACGAATGTACCAATCTATCCGGATTCACTAATCTCCTTTTCAGTAATCCATTGATTGGGAAAATTTTAGTTTTTTAAGCTATCTAAGAATTTAGATCTCATTAGCATGATCTCATAATGATTCTAAAAGCATTGCTTAAAATTATGAGTTTATCATATATTATTAAAACAACACCATGTAGATAATCAAATGCCTTTAGTAAATAAATACTTTTATTAATAAATAAATAAGATTGTTTATAAAGTATATTCTTTATCATCATACATGATTGACTTGTATGCATACTACTTTAACTTAGTTATAAGACGAGCTTTGTACCGTTCAATAGAACCATCCACCTTGCGCTTGACTTTAAGAACCCAGTTGTTCACCATAGCCTTTCACCTCGGTGGAAGGTCAACCAAGTCCCAGACTTGATTAATCCTCATGGACTCCATCTCTTCTTCCATTTCAATCACCCATTTATCGCTTGTAGTAGATGATAGAACATCTCGATAAGATCGATGTTCCTCACCATCTTATGCGTCATCCATAAAAGGCATTTCCCTCAATCTCAAAGAGATGATGTGGAATGTTACCCCTTTGACATTTACGTATTTGAGGAACATGAGACTCCTCATTCGATGGAAGAGAACTGCTTGAAGGCATGCCACTCCCACTATCTACAAGAGCCTAAGGTATAGCCTCTTTGATCTCTACTGTACGAGTTGGGGTGCCCAAATCTTCCCCCATCTCATAAAATTCCATCTCTTCGCTCACATCACCTTTATTAGGGAAATCCATCTCAATTAAATTCACATCTCATGACTTTATCTCAGATACAGTATCATCAGGATTGCCCCGAATTTTTTTCAAAAATAAAATTAAAATAAGAATTTAATAAATAAAATTCTTATTGTGAGACGTTTTGTGTTTTGATGTATAAATATATATTTGTTATATATATTTATGTGGTGAAAACATATGTATATATAGAAATATATACATATGTTTGGAATGAAAGAGTTAATAATTAACTAAACTATTGAATTAGTTAGCTTGAGCTAATTACGCAGTTGAAATATAGAAGTGAATGAAATTGATTAACTTATATTAGTTGATCAATAAATATTAAATGTAGCAAAAGATTAAGTTTTATAAAACAATGTATTTGTTAATGTAATAATTAAATAAGAAATTATTTAATTATATGAGGGGTAATTTGTAATATGTAATGTTGGTTTTGGCAAGAGTAAATATGCTAATTGAATGTAAATCAAATTAATTATTTGATTAATGAATGCTATATATATATATATATATATATATATATATATATATATATATATATATATATATATTGTTTTTAAAAACAATTTATGGAAGGAAGCAAGACAATGTAATTATAAAGTTAGTAATGGAATAAATATTTATGGAGATTATTATGGAACGAATTTACTTGGTGTAATGTGTTAACTAAATATATGCGGGAAATATGTATATTTAATTTATGTGCATGCATGTGGTAATTTAATTGGTTATTAAATAGATAATCTAATTAAAAAAGTCTAATAAAGAATTAAATGGCTTGGTAAGGAATTAAAATGGCTTGGCTTAGAATTAAAATAGATTGGCTAAGGAAATGGAAGCGACTTGACTAGGAATTTAAAAATGGTTAGGTTTGGGAGGCTTAAGCCTTGAAGCCATGACTTGAAGACTTAAGCCAATCTTGGAGCCAAAACTTTGCAATTCCATGTGTCACTTGATTAAATAAGTTGATAAACAAGTGTCTTGTAACCATACCATAAATTTGCACATGGGATAAGAAGGATGAAAATGCTAGATAAGCGAGTCATTAAGCTAGGTGAGGCATGTGTCATTTGCTAGGTAATCAAGCATGAGGTTAATTGAATTCTAAAAAGGCAAGGAAGAGGAGAAATGGACGGATATGACTTGAGAAGAGAGGAGATTTGGATGAAAACTTTCTATTTTTGGTAAGTTTTGGTCCATAGGAAGCAAGTCATTTAATGTTTATTCCCCCCCCCCACCCCCACACACACAATTGTTTCAAACCAAACATGGCTTTAATGATATTGCTTAAGTTAATTGATCATGGGTGGTTAACCCTTGCTAACATGGTTGATGTAAGACCCCGAATTTTATGAAATAAAAGTATTCAATTTTTCTTATAATTACTATTCAGTAAATGGTTAAATTGATAAAAGTTAAAGTTAAGGGTGATATATGAAATTTTTTTCAAAATACACAAGTGGTTATAAAATATTCATTGTTGTTTGGGAATATTCGTTTGGTCGTGGAATATTCTTTCCGCTTCGGGAATATTAATTTGCATGACCACAGACCATTTGTGGGCCCCATAATGTAATAACCGTTTGATGAAGAAAACGACAAAATTAAGTTTTTATAAATAACGGCGTAATCGTTCACTGTTAATACATTGGAATACCCGGTGGTTAAAACACACTAATACGCCGTTGATGAACAAGAGAAGACACACGCAGTATTGCATCAATTATTGATCCTTACGTAAGAAGGCACTACTCAATAATTGTTACAATGAATTATTATTCAAGATTTTATTTTATTGATTCAATAATTGTCATGCGTTGATATTATTGTTGTTCAATAATTGTCACCGCACATTATCTCCATTTAATGATCAATAATTCATATTATTTGAATAATATTATTAGATAGCATTATTGGCAATGTCTAGAAAGTTCATCAAGGAGAGGTTTGGTCACCTAATTGCGCGCGCCAAAGAAGGAGAAAATCCTTATCTGAAAGCCCCTCTTTCTGGGAACAAATTTGGTCATTATAAATGTGATTACGTAATATTATTTGTGAATAATTAATTATTGATTCATATGATAAGGAAATATTTATTTTATATGAATATAAATGATGGATTTATTTATGTGGTTATTAATGAAGGAATTAATCTTTGAGATGTTTTATTTGTATTTTGTTGGATTGGAGGTATTAAAAGATCAAATCGGTGTTATTACGACTTTTATTGTGTGAGTTATAATATTTAATCCGACCGTTGGATCGTTATAATTTTTGGATATGTTATACATATATAAGTTGAGTATATGTCCACAAATTTTGAACCGTTAAAATGAGCGTATAATTTATTATGAATTTTAAGAGGTGACCGATTCGTAAATTAGGTTATAAATGATTTTGGTGGAAAATTCTAGAATTGGTGGGCCCCATTTGTGGTTGGTGAAAAAAAATGTGCTGAATTTTATTTCAAATGTGGTGGGTGGCAATAGTAGCGAGTGTAAAGCCATCAGTAAAGCAGTCAAGTCGGCTTTCTAAGGGCTAACATTTTCCTATAAATAGAGGGCTAAGTTAGAATTGAAAATCACACCAGAAACAAAGTTTTCTCTCTTTCTCTCTCTATATTATTGAGCGTATTTTGTAAGTATTTAGATACTTTGAGAGTTACTGTTCAGTACAAGTTTCATTCAGCATCACTTCCGACCTTTCCTTCCGAAGTACTGATTTTTTTGAGGTAAGGGATATTATTTTTTTTCGTAATGATATTATTTCTTCAATATCATTATGCTGAAATATTGGTTGGAACTTTTTATCAAATTTGGAACTTTTTCATGTCGGGGTTACTATTCACGAGTTATTATTCACGAGTTACTATTCATGAGTTACTATTCACGAGTTACTATTCACGAGTACTATTCATGAAGCGTGAAGATGTTTTTTTTGTGGAATTTCTATCTTTTGGTGTCGGAGTTACTATTCACGTATACGGCACTATTCACGAATACAGCACTATTCACCGAAAAATAAAAATTTTTCTTTTCGTCTAAAATATCTATTCTGGATACTAGCTTTGATTGTATCCATGTTTTGATCATTCTTGAATTTTACACCACTATGACTATTTTGAGGTATTTTTGGATGTATAGATTAGGAGTTATGGATTTTATGAGAAAAGACTATTTTAAAAGTAACTATTTATAACTCCTTGTGGTTAACTCCAAAATTGATGAAATTTTTATTGAGAGTACATCTATATAATATCAGTGTACTCTGTGAATTTCAGAATTTTTGGATAAAAGTACAATTTATGATAAATGTTTAAATATTCGATGGTTTTGGCCATATGAAAAATAGTAAATGAATTTTTAAAATTTCGAGAAAAATATATATGTTCAATATGGGACTATTTTATGCTAAATCCCGAAAAGAAATATTTTTGAACCGATTTGGTATTTTTCATGAAAATGTTCTAGTTATGAGTAAATGAATTAAATATGTTATGTGAAGTAAGAAAATTAGAAAATATGATTTTATGGTTTGAGAATCATATATGAGGTATATGCAGATTTTTGATGAGGGTTTTGGTTATTGGTGATGAAATTTTATGAGTTTGGCATTTTATGATGATTAAATGCATTAATTAGTAAAGTGTAAACAATTTAATTAAATTGTTTATAAGTTTAAGAAATGATTAAAATATTATTATAATATTAATAATATTAGATTATGAGATTTCTAAGTGATTTATAACATTTGGATTAAGGTGTTATAAATATGGATATGAATTTTATTATGAAACTTTATCTTTTCGTTTCGTCGAGGTTACTTACGCATCGATACTACGGTACTATGTACGAATCATACGGGTACTATTCACAACAAATTGGTTTCTTCTCTGACCAAATTATCGTTGATTTATGAATCTTACTCTTGAAATTAAAACTATGTTTTGATTATATTGTTTTTATATAACATTCTTATAACCCTAATGATGACATTTCTCTTTGACTTGAGTGTAAAGATGGGTAGATTATTGGTATGATCGTGACCATAGGTTCTCTTTGGCCAGTAGTGCAAAAGTTGAATTGTTGACTGGTATGATCATGACCATTGAATTTACAATTGAATATTTTTAGCTTAAGTGCAAAGGTGAATTGATCAACATGGTTATAATTATTGTTATATAACTCCAAAATGATTATGTATTTATTTGAGATATGAATATCTTTAAATTTTGTAGTCTGCAAGATGAATTATTGATGAATATCTTTGGCTTGTAATGCAAAGATGACTTGTTGATGAATATCTTTAGCTTTGTAGTGCAAAGATGAATTATTGATGAATATCTTTGGCTTGTAATGCAAAGATGACTTGTTGATGAATATCTTTAGCCTGTAGTGCAAAGATGAATTATTGATGAATATCTTTGGCTTGTAATGCAAAGATGACTTGTTGATGAATATCTTTAGCCTGTAGTGCAAAGATGAATTATTGATGAATATCTTTGGCTCGTAATGCAAAGATGACCTGTTGTTGAATATCTTTAACCTTGTAGTGCAAAGATGAATTATTGATGAATATCTTTGGCTCAGTAATGCAAAGATGACTCATTGTTGAATATCTTTAGCCTGTAGTGTAAAGATGAACTGTTGATGAATATCTTTGACCCGTGGTGCAAAGATGAATTTATTAGTATGATTATGAACAGGAACTGTGATTTGGTATAACCATGATATTTGATGTTTCAGGTAAAGACAGGTGATGAAAATTATCTTCGTCCTGGATGAGAAGAGAATTTAGAATCACAATTATGATTATGAGTTATTCATATGATTGTGGAAAGGAACTGCTGATTGATGTTACGGGGATAAAATATTGTTGGTGGACTTTTAACGTGGAGAAGACAATAGACTTTATAGTCTATTTGACTTTTTAAATGGATCGCTTTCGTTCACCGCAACTATGGTTGAAAAATTTTATCATCTACCATATGTTCTAAATCTCCGATTCATTACCGATGAAGACTATTGATAATTTATTTATCTTTAGTCATAATATTCTTTTTCTCGAGCTAGTTGTGGCTCACCCTTTTGTTTCACAATTCCTTTCGTGTAATAAAAGTGTAGCCGGGTTGAAAGGGGATAACAAGGAATAGAATCGGTGGTCTATAGTTGTTGAGGTTCTCCCTAAAGAGGCGAAAGCGAACCCAACTTTGGAAGGGTGTTTTGTCACTATCATACAAGATGTCTAATGACATACAAACTCGTGTTATCATAAGACATGGTTGTGCTCATCCACTTCTTTGAGTATATTTACAAGCACTACCTATATAATCTTGGTGTTTGTTTGGAGTATAATACCCAATTAGAGACAAAGTGGAGATAATGATATGTCAAGAGAAGACTCACCATTGGGAAGAATACGATAGTAATCTTCTCGTTTTTTCTTTAAGGGGTCTATTGGGTCAACCAAGGATAATTCTCGTGGCCATATGATATCTACCATAACCTAAAAAGCATGGCCTCCCATGTACGAAGGTTTCCTTGAGCACTTCCCAAAGATTCTAATTTCTAAAATGCTTTTGACTATACCTTTATGTAAGGTGTCATTGTGACGTCTTCTGATTGGTATATATTTGTATCCAAACTCACAAAGATATGTGTTTGTTGTATTTTGCACGACAATTGTTGTAATAAAGTTGTAGTTATTTTCGTACCATATATTTGGCGACTCGAGAATGGGTTGGATGGAATGTACCTATTTTGGGGTCGTTACATTTGGTATCGAGCTTAGGGATATGATCTCTCGCGAGATCGGGAATAGAACTAGGAGGGAGAGATGAGTAAATCCTTCGCTAGTGTGTCCTACCTAAGCTTATTTGTTGGTCACCATAATATCGGGATATTATGTGATATGTTAATTTATTCAATTAACCCTTGTTTTTGAAGTTGTATTCTAGAATGATATCCTAAAATACGTGAGATGAGCAATGGAGAAATCATGATGACAGGAAAGATGAAATCAAATGAAAGCAAGGTATTCTCAACTCTTTGAAATACCGTACGTAAATTTCGGGGACGAAATTTCATAAGGAGGGAGATTGTAAGACCCCTAATTTTATGAAATAAAAGTATTCAATTTTTCTTATAATTACTATTCAAGAAATGGTTAAATTGATAAAAGTTAAAGTTAAGGGTGATATATGAATTTTTTTCAAAATACACAAGTGGTTATAAAATATTCATTGTTGTTTGGAATATTCGTTTGGTCGTGGAATATTCTTTCCGTCGGGGAATATTCGCATGCGGCAGCAGCGACCATTTGTGGGCCCCATAATGAATAACCGCTTGATGAAGAAAACGACAAAATTAAGTTTTTATAAATAACGACAGTAATCATCGTTATCAAGTATCTTGTTGGAATACCCGGTGGTTAAAACACACTAATACGCGTTGATGAACAAGAGTAGCACACCAGATTGCATCAATTATTGATCCTTACGTAAGAAGGCACTACTCAATAATTGTTACAATGAATTATTGTTCAAGATTTTATTTTATTGATTCAATAATTGTCTTTGCGTTGATATTATTGTTGTTCAATAATTGTCACCGCATTATTATCTCCATTTAATGGATCAATAATTCATATTATTTGAATAATATTATTAGATAGCATTATTGGCAATGTCTAGAAAGTTCTCACAAGGAGAGGTTTGGTCACCTAATTGCGCCACCAAGAGGAGAAATCCTTATCTGAAAGCCCCTCTTTCTGAGGAAACTGGTTGTCATAAATGTGATTCTCAGAATATTATTTGTGAATAATTAATTATTGATTCATATGATAAGGAAATATTTATTTTATATGAATATAAATGATGGATTTATTTATGTGGTTATTAATGAAGGAATTAATGTTTGAGATGTTTTATTTGTATTTTGTTGGATTGGGTATTAAAAGATCAAATCGGTGTTATTACGACTTTATTGTGTGAGTTATAATATTTAATCCGACCGTTGGATCGTTATAATTTTTGGATATGTTATACATATATAAGTTGAGTATATGTCCACAAATTTTGAACCGTTAAAAATGAGCGTATAATTTATTATGAATTTTAAGAGGTGACTGATTCAGAAATTAGGTTATAAATGATTTTGGTGGAAAATTCTAGAATTGGTGGGCCCCATTTGTGGTTGGTGAAAAAAATGTGCTGAATTTTATTTCAAATGTGGTGGGTGGCAATAGTAGCAGGTAAAGCCATCGGTAGCAGTCAAGAGTCGGCCCGGTACGGGCTAACATTTTCCTATAAATAGAGGGCTAAGTTAGAATTGAAAATCACACCAGAAACAAAGTTTTCTCTCTTTCTCTCTCTATATTATTGAGCGTATTTTGTAAGTATTTAGATACTTTGAGAGTTACTGTTCAGTACAAGTTTCATTCAGCATCACTTCCGACCTTTCCTTCCGGCAAGTCTTCGATTTTTTTTTTGAGGTAAGGATATTATTTTTTTCGTAATGATATTATTTCTTCAATATCATTATCTTTGAAATATTAGTTGGAACTTTTTATCAAATTTGGAACTTTTTCATGCTCTGGGTTACTATTCACGAGTTACTATTCACGAGTTACTATTCATGAGTTACTATTCACGAGTTACTATTCACGAGTACTATTCATGAAGCGTGAAGATGTTTTTTTGTGGAATTTCTATCTTTTGGTGTCGGAGTTACTATTCACGTATACGGCACTATTCACGAATACAACACTATTCACCGAAAAATAAAAATTTTTCTTTTCGTCTAAAATATCTATTCTGGATACTAGCTTTGATTGTATCCATGTTTTGATCATTCTTGAATTTTACACCACTATGACTATTTTGAGGTATTTTTGGATGTATAGATTAGGAGTTATGGATTTTATGAGAAAAGACTATTTTAAAAGTAACTATTTATAACTCCTTGCGGTTAACTCCAAAATTGATGAAATTTTTATTGAGAGTACATCTATATAATATCGATTATACTCTGTGAATTTCGAATTTTTGGATAAAAGTACAATTTATGATAAATGTTTAAATATTCTATGGTTTTGGCCATATGAAAAAATAGTAAATGAATTTTTAAAATTTCGAGAAAATATATGTTCAATATGGGACTATTTTATGCTAAATCCCGAAAAGAAATATTTTTGAACCTGATTTGGTATTTTCATGAAAATGTTCTAGTTATGAGTAAATGAATTAAATATGTTATGTGAAGTAAGAAAATTAGAAAATATGATTTTATGGTTTGAGAATCATATATGAGGTATATGCAGATTTTTGATGAGGGTTTTGGTTATTGGTGATGAAATTTTATGAGTTTGGCATTTTATGATGATTAAATGCATTAATTAGTAAAGTGTAAACAATTTAATTAAATTGTTTATAAGTTTAAGAAATGATTAAAATATTATTATAATATTAATAATATTAGATTATGAGATTTCTAAGTGATTTATAACATTTGGATTAAGGTGTTATAAATATGGATATGAATTTTATTATGAAACTTTATCTTTTTTCGTATTCGAGGTTACTATACGCATACGATATACTATGTCTGAATAACGGGTACTATTCACAACAAATTGGTTTCTTCTCGACCAAATTATCGTTGATTTATGAATCTTACTCTTGAAATTAAAACTATGTTTTGATTATATTGTTTTATATAACATTCTTATAACCCTAATGATGACATTTCTCTTTGACTTGAGTGTAAAGATGGGTAGATTATTGGTATGATCGTGACCATAGGTTCTCTTTGGCCAAGATGGTGCAAAAGTTGAATTGTTGGAATCGGTATGATCATGACCATTGAATTTACAATTGAATATTTTTAGCTTAAGTGCAAAGGTGAATTGATCAACATGGTTATAATTATTGTTATATAACTTCGAAATGATTATGTATTTATTTGAGATATGAATATCTTTAAATTTGTAGTGCAAAGATGAATTATTGATGAATATCTTTGGCTTGTAATGCAAAGATGACTTGTTGATGAATATCTTTAAATTTGTAGTGCAAAGATGAATTATTGATGAATATCTTTGGCTTGTAGAATGCAAAGATGACTTGTTGATGAATATCTTTAGCTTTGTAGTGCAAAGATGAATTATTGATGAATATCTTTGGCTTGTAATGCAAAGATGACTTGTTGATGAATATCTTTGTTGTAGTGCATATGAATTATCTTTGAATATCTTTGAAGTGCAAAGATGAATTATTGATGAATATCTTTGGCTCGTGCATGCAAATTGATGACTCTTTGGCTCGTAATGCAAAGATATCTTTTGTTGAATATCTTTAGCTTTGTAGCAAAGATGAATTATTGATGAATATCTTTGGCTCGTAATGCAAAGATGACCATTGTTGAATATCTTTAGCATTGTAGTGTAAAGATGAATCTGTTGATGAATATCTTTGACCCGTGGTGCAAAGATGAATTTATTAGTATGATTATGAATGAGAACTGTGATTTGGTATAACCATGATATTTGATGTTTCGTAAAGACAGTGATGAAAATTATCTTCGTTCCGGATGAGAAGAGGAATTTAGAATCACAATTATGATTATGAGTTATTCATATGATTGTGGAAAGGAACTGTTGATTGATGTTACAGGATAAAATATTGTTGGTGGACTTTTAACGTGGAGAAGACAATAGACTTTATAGTCTATTTGACTTTTTAATGGATTGCTTCGTTCACCGCAACTATGGTTGAAAAATTTTATCATCTACCATATGTTCTAAATCTCCGATTCATTACCGATGAAGAAGACTATTGATAATTTATTTATCTTTAGTCATAATATTCTTTATCGAGCTAGTTGTGCTCACCCTTTTGTTTCACAATTCCTTTCGTGTAATAAAAGTGTAGCCGGGTTGAGGCGGGGATAACAAGGAATAGAATCGGTGGTCTATAGTTGTTGAGGTTCTCCTAAAGAGGTGAGGCGAACCCAACTTTGGAAGGGTGTTTTGTCACTATCATACAAGATGTCTAATGACATACAAACTCGTGTTATCATAAGACATGGTTGTGCTCATCCACTTGCTTGAGTATATTTACAAGCACTACCTATATAATCTTGGTGTTTGTTTGGAGTATAATACCCAATTAGAGACAATTGGAGATAATGATATGTCAAGAGAAGACTCACCATTGGGAAGAATACGATAGTAATCTTCTCGTTTTTTTTTTGGGGTCTATTAATTCAACCAAGGATAATTCTGTGGCCATATGATATCTACCATAACCTAAAAGCATGGCCTCCCATGTACGAAGGTTTCTCTTGAGCACTTCCCAAAGATTCTAATTTCTAAAATGCTTTTTGACTATACCTTTATGTAAGGTGTCATTGTGACGTACTTCTGGTTGGTATATATTTGTATCCAAACTCACAAAGATATGTGTTGTTGTATTTTGCACGACAATTGTTGTAATAAAGTTGTAGTTATTTTTCGTACCATATATTTGGCGACTCAGAATGGGTTGGATGGAATGTACCTATTTTGGGGTCGTTACAGTTGAGGTAGTTGTTGGGGGATTTAATTAATCCAACACTTGGGTAATTGTTTATTTATCATTTCATCTTATGAGTTAAGTAAGGAAGAGAGAAAGCTTGAGAGCGAAAAGAAAGAGAGAGGCACAGGAAGAAAAGAAGAGGAAGAAGGAGCTAATAAGCTTCACTATTTAATCATCTAAGCATAAACAAGAAGAGGAAAGGACCATAAAGAGTAAGCCATGAAAACCCCAACTTATATTTCATCATCTAAAGTTTTTATTATGCTTAGTTGTTGTTGTTATTTATGGGGATCATGATGGATCAGGAATTGATAAGGAGGGTATGATGATGGTTGTATAACTAAACCATGTAATAATATAATAAAAATAAATAAAATGAACCTATGCGTAAAGGATGGAAATTAAATGGGCAGTAGTGGACTGTTAAGGGGCTGTTTTTGGGCCATTTTGTGTGGTGTCCCAAACTTGAAAATTTAGTTCTAGGGTGTCATGTTATACTCTTATGAGTCATGAACATCACCCAATTGGAACGGAAGTAAAAGCTTTTGTAACGAAGCCATGACGAATTTTTAAGTAAAACTAGTTAAAAAAACAAAATTAGTGTAACCCATGACCCTTGAGCAGTTTTATGTTTCAAATGGTTTGCAGGAAATTTTTTCCATTTTGGGGGTTGTGTATTAAGTTAAGAAATGAGTCCGTGGACGTAAGAATGACTTTATTCCGAGTCTAGAGGTGGAAGATATGCCTTTCGGAAGGAGACTAGTTAAAACTGCCAAAAAAACCAGAAAATTATTTTGGGTAGGGACTTTTGTACCACTGTTTTGGCTAAAAAATGAACCTAGAAAAGATTTCCAATCGGGGGGATTTGTAGTAGAAGTAACAAAGAAGAAAATGACGCAAGAACGGACTCATTCTAATAACGGAGGGTCAAGTTATGACGTTGCAAGTAGGTATGACAAACAGGAAACAAAATTTCTTGTTACTGCTTCAGGATCAGTGAGTTTTGAACTAAAGAAAACACTTCGTGTCATTAGTTTAAGCTGTCTGGATTAACAGAAAATGAGTTTAAAGCTAAAGTAGATATTTCATGTCATTAATTTAAACTGTCTCAATTAACAGACATGGGGTTTTTGAGCTAAAGCTCTACGGTTCAAGATGTCTGTTTTATACCTAAAGCATGAAGTGAAAAATAAAAGTTGGGCATATTAATTAAATCATAAAATGTGAACATAAGAGATGAAAGGAAGAAGATTTAAATATATAGAAGTAAGAAAAATGTTGTATTATTATTTCTGGTAGTTTAATAAAGGTCTTTGTATCTGGGATTAGAGGTGATATGTTGTAATAATATTGTAATTACATTCATGTCATAAGATCATGCTGAATGGGTAGTACTGTGAAGCACCAGACTCGGGCTTGAAGGCAGACCCGGGGTTTGGGGGCTTTACAAGGTTTCTCTCCAACGAACACATAGCCTTTGGAGTGTTCATAATCTCTTACAAAAATACACTTCTTACCTCTCGGCCCCAACTTCCCATGTTTATGAGAAGTGTTATACACGTAAATTTTTGATCCTCTAGGCCACATATTACCCAATTTGGGCTTTCTGCCGATCCACATTTCATATGGGGTAGACTGAACAGATTTTGAAGGTACATGATTAAGTATATACGTCACAGTCAATAATGTATAACACTAATAGGAGATAGGAAAATTGGCCTGCGCCATTATAGACCTAGCCATGTCTAATAATGTTTGGTTCTTTCTCCTCGCCACAACATTTGTTGTGGAGTAGGGATTTCCAATTACCTGATTATCCCTCTTTCTTCACATAGTTCTTTAAACTGATCAGACATACACTTACTGTCTTGGTCAGTTCGAACTGCTTTAACACTTTTATCTAACTTTTCTCGACCTCAATCAAATAATGTCTAAAGCATTCTAATTCCACTAACTTATGAAAGATTAAAAAAGTTTACCCGAAGTGCGTATAGCCATCTATCATTGTGAGAAAGTAGGAACATCCATGCCTTTCACATTCATAGGGTCACATATATCTGAGTGAATGAGTTACAAAGGTGTTTTTGCCCTAGTAGCTTTACCAAATGGTTTTCTAGTTGATGTTCCTGCTAAACAATGTTCATAAGTGGGTAGATTGACCTTAGCGAGTGGGCCTAAAAGACATGTTTGAGCTAACATGGTCATTCTATCCTGTCCAATATGACCTAATCTAACATGTCATTGAATTGAACTATCATGATCATTTTTAACAAGTACGGAATAAGAATCATTAATATCTTTCAAAACTTAATATTTTCATTTTGAGCTATATTAATCTTGCGATGGTCCCAATTGTTGGGAACTGAGTGTATTATTGCCCGAATTTGTTGTTCATCTAACAAAGGATTGTCAGCAGCTCCTAACATTTCAATTATATTCGACATGACACGAAGATTTTCCCTAAAAGTGTGTTCAACTATCTTCTTATAATAACTGTCGAATTTAGTTATAAGATGCAACCTAGCCATGTCTATTTCTTTTTGGAAAAAGAAATAGAGAGAACCTTATTACAGATGTTCAATTAGTTCTCCAAGGTATAAAAGAATTTTTGTAGTATAAATCAAATTAACATAAAAGTAATATGACATAAATACAAAAGAGAGACTTCGCTAGACTTAGGACTCAGAATCCGTATGAATGCTTAATTATTAACATTTAATTTTTCAATGCATAAGACTTATAATTTAAGGAATAATTTAATTAAATTACTACCACCTAAATTACTTTCACTAGGAATAAGGGTACATGTATAACTATAACATGGTAATTTAATTCCAAACACTAACAATTAATATTTCAAAAATATTAACAAAAGGAATTAAATAACACGCAATATTACTCAATTAATATTTCAATTATGCTATAAACACATTAAAATACTTCCAAAAAATTTACAACAGTAACTTATCATCACAAAAGGTCACTTTAATTTTTTGATTTTTTTTATAATTATACTAATTATCATAATTAATTTGTGACGCCCCCAAAATTAGGTATTCATCACCCATTCTGAGTCGCCAGATACATGGTACAAAATACAAATACAAACTTAATTATACATCCGTCAGTAAACATACGACAATACATAAACCGAGAGTTCTAATAGGAATATTGTCATTTAGACAATATCCATACTCAAGGAGTCCTCATTACATTTATTGTCACACTATTTAATGTAATAGTGAGGACTACTAATGCTATCTTCGTGACCATCACTCGCTTTTCCCGACTCGCGTCCAATATATATTCTCATTTCACGAAAAAACGAACAAAGAAAGAAAGGGTGAGCTCAACTAGCCCAAAGAAGAAATATTATAACTAAGATAATGCGTAATAAATTATCAATAGTCTTCAACAATGTTAAACCGATAAAATATAATAGACAACCAGTTTTAAATCTGCGGCGAATATCTTAATCCATTAAAAGAGTCAAGTAGAAAATAAATCTACTATCTTTTAGGTTTTAAAAGGTTTTCATCAATTTTATCACTAAGACTCAGTTTAATGAATAAACCACAATATCTAATCATCCTCGTACCACTGCGGCCAAGGATTTTCCTCAAATTATCAATGGTCATGACTATACCAAGCACCCCGGTCATAATCATACCAAAAACTATCCATCACTGCATTACAGGCCACTGAGGACTTTTGTCACAACATTTATATCAAGCCATGATTATACCGAATGATCCCTGGTCATAATCATACTAAGTTCATCTACGCACGTAAGCCAAAGATAACATAATATAACATGAGGATGATGACAATGACATAATAATTCAATAAAATAAGTTCACGAATTAATTTATTCAGGAACTAATAACGTCCAAATTGTCAACATAATACTGCTTTGTAGAGTAAAATTCAAGAATGCTCAGAAAAATATTTTCATGAAAAATACTGGATGAAGCGCAAATATCAAGGATATTCCACTAAATTCATGGAGTATAGAAGTCAAAATTTTAACCAACTGAGTATAATAGCGAATGAAATAACAAAAGAAATCACCATGCATGCGGTACTTCGCATAGACAGGTTATTCCAACAGAATAATAAATACAGAATAATAAAAACGGAACCAGGTCCGGTGTAAAACACACAGACAGGATATTCCAATAGAATAATAAAGACAGAATAATAAAGACGGAACCAGGTCCGGTGTAAAACACACAGACAGGATATTCCAATAGAATAATAAAGACAGAATAATAAAAAGATTTTAACCGTGTCCCACAAAAGCCTGATGTGGATGTTCCAACTAATAATAAAATAATAGAAGAATGTCACCAAGTATAGGGGATTCCGCATATATACAAAGTTATTCCAATGAATAAATAAGAATGGAATAATATAAGGATTTCACCAAGTATAGGGTATTCCGCATATACAAAGTCATGTATAGGGTATGCCACTTTTACGAAAGTTATTCCAATGTAATAATAAAGAATGGAATAATGTAAGTTCTCTTCATGAATAAAAAAAATAACACCCTTACAAGTACAACAAATAATATTCCCTACCTTAGAAGAACTGAATATTGGAAAAGTGAAGTAGCGAGAATACTTTTCTTCTTTCTCTATAGTTTCTCTCTAGTTTCAAAGTTGAATTTGTAAGAAATAATGAAGGAATGAGCTTTCTATTTATAGAAAAAGCGAGGGTGGCTCTTGGTTTTAACGAAGGTCAAAATGACTCTTGGTAATATCAAGAGACAACTACTATTCATGAAGGGGTAATTAACCCTTGGAACAATCAAGAAGCGCTTAACTCTTGGTAATATTGAAGGGACAACTACTATTTGCGAAGGGGTAATTACTATCGATTTAAGGTAATTACTATTGACGAAGGTAATTACTATTGAAGAAGGTAATTACTATTGACGAAGGTAAATACTATTGACGAAGGTAATTACTATTCACAAAGATAATTACTATTCACAAAGGTAATTATTATTGACGAAGGTAATTACTATTCACAAAGGTAATTACTATTGACGAAGGGACTCTTAGATGATGACATATGGGCCCCCTATAAAATAATCAAACTTACCACAAACGCCTCATAATGTACTTTTTATATACATCAAGGATTGAATAAATATTACCACAAATCATTTTATTTTTAATCAACACATATTTAATCTTTCAACAATTATTAATCATTTATAACTTGTGGTCTCAATTAATAATTTAATACTATAACATATTATACGATGATATCTTTGTGACAATAATTGAATCAATAATATAAGAGATATGATGCGTGAATTCTCGTAGCAATAATTGAGCATAGGTGAGTGACTTCTCATGTAAGCATCAATAATCAATATCGTGTGCTACTATACAACTACTACGCCAGACATCGTATTTCTTTTACTACCGGGTAGTTCAATAGTTTTGACGGTAACACCTCTGCCGTTATTTTTATAGAAAAATAATTTTGTCGTTTTCTAACTACGACAATACTTCCGTTGTGGGTTCCACCAATGATTGAGCCGTTGTACGAATATTCTTGTTGCATTAAATGTTTAAAACATGTTAAACATGTCGGTGGACCCCATTTCTTGACTGAAATTTGATTATAGCCTGTAAAATTGTCCGTATGTGGATTTCGGTCAATTTCTGTTTGGAATTTGGAAAAACTTTCTTCTGAAAAGTTGTAGAGAATTGAATTTCCTATAAAAAGTCGCGAGATTCGATTTTTCTGATAAAAAGGCTATTTATTATGAATTATTGAAGTTTCGGTATATCGGGTGTGAATTGATTTTTGGAGTTTAAATTATTTTTGTTAAGAAAAACGTTTTTTGTATTTTTTTGGACATCATTAACATGTGTGGCTGGTGTTTTGACCAAAAGGTGGGCTAAGGAAAATTTGTATAATTATATTAATATTATATTAAATTTTACGCTTTGGTGTTCTAAGCATTTTCCTATAAATAGGGTGCTTAGGTTAGAATTGAAAATCACACCGTAAATCAAGTTTTCTCTCTATATTATCGAGCGTATTCTTGTGAATATTTTGAGTATACTTTGAGTATTGCTATACTCTGTGCAAGTTCAAGTCATAGCCTATATCCTGTTTCAACTAGAAATCTTGTCTTTTCGAGGTAAGGGATGTTATTTTATTCGAAAATGATATTATTTGTGACGCCCCCAAAATAGGTATACACAACAACCATTCTGAGTCGCCAAATACATGGTACAGAAACAACTACAACTTTATTATTACAACAGTAAAACTGTGAGTTTAAATACAAATATTATCTTCTGTACAATATCTATACTCAAATAAATCCTCATCACATTTATTGATACATTATTTTACAAAATGGTGAGGACTACTAAACAATCCTTTCTAAAACCTTCATTCCATACCCCGACTTAGCACTCGCTATATTCTCGCCTCCCGAGAAAAATAGAACAAAAAGGAAAAGGGTGAGCTCAACTAGCCCAAGAAAGAATATTATGACTAAGATAATATACAACAAATTATCGTTAGTCTTCAACAGGAAAAATCGATAGAATACAATAGACAACAAGTTTCGGATCAATATTCGCAGCCGAAATAATAATTCATAGAAGTGTTACGTAGAGAATGAAATCTACTATAATCTATGAATTTAATGGTCCATCATCAATATTTTATCCTCAGAACATCAATCAATATACATCTCGAATCAAATATTCATCTTTGCACTACTGCCAAAGATATTCATCATTGGTCATGTTCATTTAAACACTGCTCATCTTTGCACTACAGCCAAAAGATATTAATCAATCGGTCATGTTCATCTCAACACTGCTCATCTTTGCACTACAGCCAAAGATATTCTTCAGAAATCATTCATCTTTGCTTCTGTGCCAAAGATATTCAATAATATCATCATTTAAGACCGAGGATGATGAAAAATATTTTTAAAGAAACGAATCCAAAGGAAACAAAATGACAAGGATTAAGGATTAAGGATTCGTACTTGGTTTTATCCACGCCCAAAAATACCTCAAAAATAATCATAGTGGTGTAAAATTCAAGAATGATCAAAACATGGATACAATCGAGTTAGTATCCGAATAGATATTTTGGACAAAAAGAAGAAATTTTATTTTTCTATTGAATAAGATACAGTATCGTGAATAGTGTCAGATATCGTGAATAAAGGCCGATATCGTGAATAGTAACTCAGACACCAAAAGATAGAAATTCCACAAAAACATCTTCACGCTTCATGAATAGTACTCGTGAATAAGTAACTCGTGAATAAGAACTCATGAATAGTAACTCGTGAATAGTAACTCATGAATAGTAACCCATGAATAAGTAACCCAGACATGAAAAAGTTCCAAATTTGATAAAAACTTCAGATCAACATTTCAAAGATAATGATATTGAAGAAATAATATCATTACAAAAAAAATAATATCCCTTACCTCGAAAGATCAAGATTTCTAAATTTGAAACACCTGGATATAGGCTATGACTTGGACTTGCACCAGTATAGCAATACTCAAAGTATACTCAAAATACTCACAAGAATACGCTCGATAATATAGAGAGAAAAACTTCAGCTTTAAATTGTGATTTTCAATTCTAACCTAAGCACCTATATTTATAGAAATTGCTTAGAACACCAAAGTAGAAAATTTAATAAATTAATATATATATATATATCAAATTCATACGCCAACCTTAGAATTCAGATCCTAGCATTTCCCACATGCCACCTTCTAGAAAGAAATGATAAAAAACGTTTTTCATAAAATAAATAATTAAAACTTACAAAAATTAATTATTTTGAGCTTGAAACTTCAATAATTCATAATAAATAGCCCTTTCATCAGAAAATTCAATCTCATGTATTTTTATAGGAAATTCAATTCTCTACAACTTTGCAGAAGAAAGTTTTTCCAAATTCCAAATAGAAATTGACCAAATCCACAAACCAGGCGATTTTACAAAGCTATAATCAAATTTCAAATCAATAAATGGGGTCCACCGACATGTTTAACATGTTTTAAACATTTATTGCAACAAAAATACTCTTCCTCCTCATATACTCATATATCCCACATTTATTGTAAAAATATCACCGAATTAATATATTATTAAAATAATATATTTAAATGAATTATTTTATCGAGAAAAGATAAAATATTAATTTTCAACAATTGTCATTTTAAAATTTTCTCCATCTATATCCACATAAAATCAATATTTTCCTCATCATATAAATCAATAATTAATTATTCACAAATAATATTACGAATCACAATATTGACAACCAGCGCGGTTCAGGAAAGAGGGGCTTTCCAATAAGAATTTCTTCTTCTTGCAGCAATTAGGTGACCAAACCTCCTTAGATAGAACTTTCTAGACATTGCCAATAATGTTATCTAATAATATTATTCAGATAATATGAATTATTGCTTCGATAATGAAAGATACTTGTGTAATGACAATTATTGAAACAACAAAGAATATAAAATATCAACGCAAAGAATTATTAACTCAATAAAATAATCGAATAAAGAATTCATGTAACCATTATTGAGTAGTGCCTTCTTCACGTAAGAATCAATAATTGGTGCAATACCGTGTCTACCTTGCTCAACAACGCGTATTAGTGTGTTTTAACCACCGGGTATTCCAACAAGATAATAATTGAATAACTACGCCAGTTATTTAAAAATAACTTATATTTGTCGCTTTCTTCATCCAATCGCTTTCAAGCATATGGGGCCCACACATGGTCACGTCAGTCGACGAATATTCCCGATCGTATTTAATATTCCACGACCAAACGAATATTCCCCGACAACAATGAATATTTTATAACCACTTGCTTATTTTGAAATATTTATGTATTTAACCCTTAACTATCCACATTAATCAAATCAACCCTTACTATTTCAAAATAATAACTAAAGGAAATTCCTTTTATTTAAAAAAATTTCGGGTCTTACAACCTCCCTCCTTATGAAATTTCGTCCTCGAAATTGACGTCGTACTTCTGGTGTTTTGAAAAGGTGAGGATACCTCGCTTTCATTTCCGCTTTCCAATTCCTGTGTCATTTCCTCTATAGCATGATTCCTCCACAAAACTTTAACTTGTGGTATGACCTTTCTTGCGTAGGGACATGCTCCTTCCTATCCAAGATCTTGACAGTACCTCCTCACACGTTAAGTCTTCTTTATCTCGTCCCGGTTCTAACTCAATAACGTGGTTCGGGTCTTTCACATATTTACGAAGTACGAGATATGTGAAACACATTATGAACACGAGACATTCTCGGAGGTAACGCAAGTCTATAGGCTACATTTCCTACTTCCTGGTCAAGAATTTGAAATGGACCAGATAAATCGTGGATTGAGCTTTCCTCTCTTCCCAAATCTTGTAACTCCTTCCATGGAGCAACTTGCAACAATACATGATCCCCACATTAAATTCCACGTCCTTTCGATGAAGATCCGCATAACTCTTTTATCGATCTTGTGCCGTTTGTATCGTTGTCGAATCATTTGGATCTTTTCTAGGTGAGTCATACGTACTTAACTTCGGTCCCAACAATGTTGCTTCACCCACCTCATCCCAACATATTGGAGAACGACATTTTCGTCCATATAATGCTTGAATGGAACCATGCCTATATTTGTTTAATAACTATTGTTGTATGAGGATTCCACCAATGGCAAGTACTTATCCCAACTTCCTTTGAAATCTAGGACACAAAGTTTTAATATATCTTCAAGAGTTTGAGTAGTCCTTTCTGATTGCCCATCCGTTTGAGGATGGTATGCCAAACTGAATCGTAAATTCGTGCCCATAGCTTTCTAACCCAAAATCATGAAGTGAATCTTGGGTCACGATCTAAAACTATGGATACTGGCATGCCATGCAATCTCACAATCTCATTTACGTACATACGAGAAAGACGTTCAAGGGAATAAGTCTCCCGTATCGGCAAGAAATGAGCAGACTTGGTTAATCTATCAACAATAACCCAAATAGCATTGATGCCTTGAGAAACCGCAGGAAGACCCGTAACGAAATCCATAGTAATGTGTTCCCACTTCCATTCCGGAATCTCAAGTGGTTGCAACGGACCCTTAGGTACTAGATGCTCTGCCTTTACACGTTGACAAGTTAAACACATTGAGATAAACTTTGCAATCTCTCTCTTCATATTGTTCCACCAAAATGTATGTTGAAGATCATAATACATTTTGGTACTCCCAGGATGGATTGCAAATGGCGTATTGTGTGCCTCCATCATAATCTTGTACTTCAAATCAGAGTCGTTAGGAACACAAAGTCTAGAGTGGACTCGAAGTATTCCTTCTTCATCAATTCTCGCTTCCGGAATAGCTCCTTCTTGTACTTTCTTCTTCATACGCATCAGCACGGGTTGGTGGGCTTGAGCAACCTTAACTTTTTCTATTAAAGTTGGCTCTATCGTATACTTGACATCATCGCACTTTTCGTTCCTCATATAATCTTCTACTCACCGCGTTAGCTACCACGTTCGCTTTTCCAGGATGGCATGATCAGAACATGTGCTGAAATAAGTCTCCTCTTGAGTTCTTCGAAGCTCTTCCCACATTCCTTGCTCCATTCGAATTTTGTATCTCTACGAGTCAGCTGCGTTAATGGAATACCGATTCGAGAATATCCTTCAACGAATCTCCGATAATAACCAACTAAGCCTAGAAAGCTACGTCTTTCGATAACTGACTTAGGTTGCTCTCAACTGTGACTCATATCCCAATCTTGGATAGCACGTCACAATGACACCTATCGATTTACTATCGCATCGAATATGACGTCCCTACAGAGAGTTCGCTTAGGTGAATTCCACAAAGGAAGTCACAAAATAAAGGCTCGGTACCAAATTCTATAGTTGAATTTTTAACTCCACGAAGTTCAATAGAGCCATTCGATATGAGATTTTAGAAATGAGTTTTGTCACGGGTTCAAAGTCGATACAAAATTTAATATCGGGCTTTGGGAGTAAGCCAAGAAATTCTTCGAGAAAATATACGTCGGAAAAATCAATAACAACAAGAATATTATTCAAATCTGACGTGTCTTTATTCAAATCCATAACATGGACTAAGAAAACTTGACATCCGTAATAAACGAATGACTTCATGGCTTGATATGAAAATGTTTGATTACAATGGTTTGATTGCTTAAATTCGAATAACAGGTTGCTTAGGAATGTGAAAACTAACAACCTTACGAAAGTAATTAATTTTGGCATGATGAGTAGTTAACCTTAAAATCACATCAAAAGCAAATATCTCTATAGAAATAAGGTTAACAGGTAATGTGATAGTGCCAACTTGAATCAAGCAAGATTTTTAAATAACGGATGTAATGAAATTTTCTCCTAATGGAGTCTCCACAGATAGGTCAAAGTTTAATTTCTCCGTAGTCAAGTTCAAACGTTGAACGCAAGCAAGAGAGATAAAAGAATGGGTAGAACCGGTATCTAGTAAGGTATAAACTTCGCAAGAATTTATAATTAACTAACCCGTGCTAACTTTGTTCGGGTTCCTCGCATTTTTGACCGGTCACGACAAACGCTCTTCCAAGAACCGTTGACTTTGACTTTTCTGGGACCATCCTTTTGAGTCACCATTCACGCTGGATGGGTTTCGATATCGTACAATCTCGAGCGATATGTCCTTCTTTTCCACAATTATAGCATACCTTGGAAGGCTTTGAACAGTTTGACCTTATATGTCCCTCCTCTCCACATCTTAGAGCATCTAACTGGCGATCGTTCTCTTCCCTAGAATTTGTTGATGGTGCTGATGTTGCTTTGCGACGCCTCTTCCGTCATCGTTAAATCTTCTCTTTTAGATTGGACATCTCTTTCCATAATATCAACGCGTCGTGCGACTTTTACCCATGCATCACTCATTCTCACTGCTCGCTTATTTCTTCTTTCACCTTTCGATTCCAACTTTATCATCTTATACTCGCCAAAGAGTGCTTCATTCAAGCATCACGTATCGGGTAACACAAGCTTGAATCGTTGCATCCTTTTGCTCCACGATTTTCTCAATTCTTTAGCTTTGCTTCTTCTAACTCATGAATACGATTTTGCAATTCTATATTTCGATCATAAAATACCTCTAATAAACTCTCTTCAGGTACCTCTTCTTCCTCTTCTTCCTCACTCTCAGCTGTTACCTCTGCGATTATCTCGGGTGCAACTATCAATTCTTCACTCACCACATGGATATCTCTAATTCCTTCTTCGCCTGACATCACATTATCCTGGTTGGCGATTAGAGGTGTCTCCACGATCTCATTCACTCCATTGTTAACGTTCTCAGCAGCCATTCTAAAAAACTATCATAAAACAAGGGTTAATTAAATAAATTAACAAATCACATAATATCCCTATATACTGACCAACTAACAAATAAGCTTAGGTAGGACACACTACTAGCGAAGGATTTACTCGCTCTCCCTCCTAGTTCTATTCCCCGATCTCCGCCAGAGAGATCATATCCCTAAGCTCGATACCAACCGTGACGCCCCCAAAATAGGTATACACAACACTCATTCTTGAGTCGCCAAATACATGGTACAGAAACAACTACAACTTTATTATTACAACAGTAAAACTGTGAGTTTAAATACAAATATTATCTTCTGCACAATATCTATACTCAAATAAATCCTCATCACATTTATTGATACATTATTTTACAAAATGGTGAGGACTACTAAACAATCCTTTCTAAAACCTTCATTCCATACCCCAGACTCGTACATCGCTATATTCTCGCCTCCCGAGAAAAATGGAACAAAAAGGAAAAGGGTGAGCTCAACTAGCCCAAGAAAGAATATTATGACTAAGATAATATACAACAAATTATCGTTAGTCTTCAACAGGAAAAATCTGATAGAATACAATAGACAACAAGTTTCGGATCAATATTCGCAATGAAAAATAATTCATATAGAAGAGTTACGTAGAGAATGAAATCTACTATAATCTATGAATTTAATACCATCATCAATATTTTATCCTCGTAACATCAATCAATATACATCCGAATCAAATATTCATCTTTGCACTACAGAGCCAAAGATATTCATCACCGGGTCATGTTCATTTAAACACTGCTCATCTTTGCACTACTGAGCCAAAGATATTAATCAATCGGTCATGTTCATCTCAACACTGCTCATCTTTGCACTACAGCCAAAGATATTCTTCGAAATCATTCATCTTTTGCACTACGTGCCAAAGATATTCAATAATATCATCATTTAAGACGAGGATGATGAAAAATATTTTAAAGCGAATCGAATCCAAAGGAAATGACAAGGATTAAGGATTAAGGATTCGTACTTGGTTTTATCCACGCCCAAAAATACCTCAAAAATAATCATAGTGGTGTAAAATTCAAGAATGATCAAAACATGGATACAATCGAGTTAGTATCCGTAATAGATATTTTGGACAAAAAGAAGAAATTTTATTTTTCTATGAATAGTCTGGTATCGTGAATAGTGCCGTATCGTGAATAGTCTTAGATATCGTGAATATAGTAACTCAGAACCAAAAGATAGAAATTCCACAAAAACATCTTCACGCTTCATGAATAGTACTTTCGTGAATAGTAACTCGTGAATAAGAACTCATGAATAGTAACTCGTGAATAGTAACTCATGAATAGTAACCCATGAATAAGTAACCCCGATACATGAAAAAGTTCCAAATTTGATAAAAACTTCGGATCAACATTTCAAAGATAATGATATTGAAGAAATAATATCATTACAAAAAAATAATATCCCTTACCTCGAAAGATCAAGATACTTCTAAATTTGAAACACCTTTGGATATAAAGCTATGACTTGGACTTGCACCGTATAGCAATACTCAAAGTGTACTCAAAATACTCACAAGAATACGCCGATAATATAGAGAGAAAAACTTCAGCTTTACGGTGATTTTCAATTCTAACCTAAGCACCCTATTTATAGAAATTGCTTAGAACACCAAAGCGTAAAATTTAATAAATTAATATATATATATATATATAATTCATTCATACGCCAACCTTAGAATTCAGATCCTAGCATTTCCCACATGCCACCTTCTAGAAAGAAATGATAAAAAATGTTTTCATAAAATAAATAATTAAAACTTACAAAAATTAATTATTTCGGAGCTTCAGAACTTCAATAATTCATAATAAATAGTCCTTTCATCAGAAAATTCGAATCTCGCGAGTTTTTATAGGAAATTCAATTCTCTACAACTTTGCAGAAGAAAGTTTTTCCAAATTCCAAATAGAAATTGACCGAAATCCACAAACCAAGCGATTTTACAAGCTATAATCAAATTCAAATAATAAATGGGGTCCAATTTATGTTTAACATGTTTTAAACATTTATTGCAACAAAAATACTCTTCCTCCTCATATACTCATATATCCCACATTCATTGTAAAAATATCACCGTTAATATATTATTAAAATAATATATTTAAATGAATTATTTTATCGTAAAAAGATAAAATATTAATTTTCAACAATTGTCATTTTAAAATTTTCTCCATCTATATCCACATAAAATCAATATTTTCCTCATCATATAAATCAATAATTAATTATTCACAAATAATATTACGTAATCACAATATTGACAACCGAGCAGCTTCTGGAAAGAGGGGCTTTCAATAAGAATTTCTTCTTCTTGCCGCGCAATTAGGTGACCAAACCTCTCCTTAGATGTAACTTTCTAGACATTGCCAATAATGTTATCTAATAATATTATTCAGATAATATGAATTATTGCTTCGATAATGAAAGATACCGTGTAATGACAATTATCAAACAACAAAGAATATAAAATATCAACGCAAAGAATTATTAACTCAATAAAATATCGAATAAAGAATTCTCGTAACCATTATTGAGTAGTGCCTTCTTCGTAAGAATCAATAATTGGTGCAATACCGTGCTACTTGCTCAACAATGCGTATTAGTGTGTTTTAACCAATTTTATTCCAACAAGATAATTCTGTAATAACTACGTCGTTATTTAAAAACAACTTATATTTGTCGTTTTCTTCATCCAATCGCTTTCCGTTATGGGCTCCACACACATGGTCACTACTGGTCGCATTTAATATTCCCGACCGCATTTAATATTCCACGACCAAACGAATATTCCCCGACAACAATGAATATTTTATAACCACTTGCTTATTTTGAAATATTTGCGTATTTAACCCTTAACTATCCACATTAATCAAATCAACCCTTACTATTTCAAAATAATAACTAAAGGAAATTCCTTTTTATTTAAAAAAAATTTCGGGGTCTTACAAAACAGTATTATGTTGACAATTTGGACGTTAATAATTCATGGATTAAATAATTCTTGAACTTGTTTTATTGAAGTATTATGTCATTGTCATCATCCTCATGTTATATTATGTTATCTTTTTGGCTTACGCAGCATAGATGAACTTAGTATGATTATGACCATGGATCATTCGGTATAATCATGACTTGATATAAATGATGTGACAAAAGTCCTCAGTGGCCTGTAATGCAGTGATGGATAGTTTTTGGTATGATTATGACCAGGGGTGATTCGGTATAGTCATGACCATTGATAACTTGATGAAAATCCTTGACCGTGGTACAGGGATGATTAGATGTGGTGGTTTATTTATTAAGCTGAGTCTCAACGATAAAAATTGATGAAAACCTTTTAAAACCTAAAAGATAGTAGACTTTATTCTCTACTTGACTCTGTTAATGGATTGCTTATTCCGCTGCAGTTAAACTTGTTGTCTATTGTATTTTATCAGTTTAACATTGTTGAAGGCTAATGATAATTTATTCGCATTATCTTAGTCATAATATTTCTTCTTGGGCTAGTTGAGCTCACCCTTTCTTTCACTTTTTCTCTTGAGAAATGAGAACATAAATTTGGAAGAGTCGGGGAACGAAGTAATGGTCCAGAGGATAGCATTAGTAGTCCTCACTATTACGTGAAATAGTATGATAATAGTTGTAATGAGGACTCCTTTTGAGTTTGTATAATATCTAGTAGACAATATTTGTATTCAAACTCACGCTTTATGTCGTATTGCATACCTACAGCGCTATATTAGTAAGTTGTATTTGAATTTATGTACCATGTAGGTGGCGACCCAAGATGGGTGACGTATACCTAATTTTGGGGCGTTACGATTGGTATCGAGCTTAGGGATATGATCCTGCTAAGATCTTGAGATAAGAACTAGGAGGGAGAGCGGAAATTCCTTCGCTAGTATGACCTACCTAAGTTTATTTGTTATTTAATTGGTCGGTCAGAGTATAGGGATAATATTTGATATATTAATTAACCCTTATGTTGTGGCAGTGTTTGGAAATGGCAGCTGAAAATATTCACAATAGAGTGAATGTGATCATTGTGACACCTTTAATCACTAATCGTGTTAATGCAAAGGTCGATTTGAGGAACAAATTAGAGATATCCACGTAGTGAATGAAGAACTAATTGTTGCACCCGAGCTAGTTGCAGAGGTAGCAGCTGAGAGTTTGGAAGAAGAGGAAGAAGAGGAACCTGAGGAGAATTGGTTAGAAGAAATTTATGATCAAAACTTAGAATTACAAAATCGTGTTTGTGAGCTAGAAGAACAGGTTGAAGAACGGCAAATGGTCGTGGAACAAAGGGATACAACAATTCAAAATTGGGTTACCCGATATGTGATGCTCGAACAAAATCACGCTTTGGCAGGGTGTAAGATATTAAAGTTGGAATCTGAGAATTTAAAAATCAAAGATCAGCTAAAAGAAGAAACAACTGAACGAAGGAGAATAGGCGATGCATGGGTAAAAGCTGCACAACGCGTTGATAGTGTAGAAAAAGACGTCCGATCCAATAAAGCCAAAGTAGATGAAATGGACTTTGCTTTTTGGACAATGAATTGGGAGAATTTAACATCGAATTCTAATTACCACATATATAGCGGTCAACCCGAATTCGATATGGATCGGAGAATAATGATTCAAATCATGGATCAGGAATGTGAAGAAGCACTTAAGGGTGGAATGTACCCTATAGTAAAGTCAAACTCGATAATTTAAGCGAGAGCGTTTGTCGAGAAACCCGAACGAAGTTATTACGGGTAAGTTAATTATAAATTAATGCGAAGTCTATACTTTATTCAATACAAGTTCTACCCACTCTTTTATTTCACCTAGTTGTGTTCAACGTTTAAATTTGATTCCAAAGAAGTTAAACTTTGACTTATTGGTTGAAACTTCGTTAGTAGGAACCTTCGTTACCTCCACTGTTTATTAATCTTGTTGTTTCAAATAAACACTTTCACGTTACCTGTCGATCTTATCTCTTTGAAAATACTTGCCTTTGAGGTAATTTTTGAAAACGATTGATTAACTACTCATTATTCTTTTTGTAAGGTTGTTAGCTTTCATATTCCTAACCAACCTGTTATACGAATTCAAAGTAACCAAATCCTAAAGTTAATCACTGTGATATCAAGCCATAAGTAAAGAGCCCGATCCTTTCGTTGTTAACTTCCTTGTGTGGAATGCACCGCAAAAGCGGACTTTCTCAGAGGCGACGTCGTGATCAAGATGGCAAGTTGATAGGTATCATTGTGAGGTGTTATCCAGGTTAAGGGATAGAAGTCACAGTTGGTATTAATGTGACGTACTATCCAAGTCTTGGACGAGAGTAACAGTTTTGAATGATATTTCTATCATTAATAAATTTCTTGACGTATTCTTGAAGACTTCCTAGCCTACCCTAGAGCGTGAAATCAAATTTTGTATTGACCCCAGTACAAAATCCATTTCTTAAACCCTCAAATATTTCTTCAACTAAAATGAACAGTTTACGTGGTTTATGATGAAAGTCATAATAAAAGCATTGGACTAATGAAAATCATGGGTATATGAAGTATTAGTAAGTTTTATGATGAGTTATGTTGGTTAGTATGTGAAAACATGAAAGTTTCTTAGAAATCACAAAGAGTTGAAAATCAGATTTTGGTGAAAAACGTAACATGAAATTCAATTGACCATATCTCCTATTATATTTTGAATTTTGAATGTGGTCAAGTCCTAGAGTTAGATCTACGAGTTACCTAACTAATCCAAGTGGAATTACTGGAAAAGGTGTTGTAGATTTTTGTGTGGACTGATTTTAGCAAAGGAGGCCAAAGCTGTAAATTTCGAAAATGCTACTGCCCAGAAACTTTAAGGGACTGTTTCGGCCACTTAAATTATGAGAAAAATTCTGGGTTTTTGGGACATGAAGGTATATGGTATAAAGTACCTCCTGTCCAAAAATGAGCTCATTCTGACTTAAAATGAGCAAGTTATGACTCTTTCAATATTTAGGTTTTTCCGACAAAAAACGCTATAACCGGAGTTCTATAACTCCGATGACCATGAAATTTAAACTAGAAGCTCACGTTAACATGTGTAAGGTCCTGCCAAGATTTGGGAATTTTTGGAGTTAAACTTGAGGTAACTAATTTCTTAAGGAATTAATTAGAAATTGATTTTTGAAAAATAGTAAATGAATTTTAAAAATTCCGAGAAAAATATATTTTCATCATGGGACTATATTATGCTAAATCCCAGAAAAGAAATATTTTTGGGACTGATTTGGTATTTTTCATGAAAATAGTTTAGTTACGATCATATGAGTTAAATATGTTATGTGAGGTAACAAAGTTGAAAATAGGATTTTATGGCTAGAGAATCCTATATAGAGTATATGCATATTTTTTGAGAGATTTGATAATTGGTGATGATATCTTATGAGTATGGCATTTTGAATGATTAAATGCATTATATGGTAAAGCGTAAACAATTAAGATAAATTGTTTATAAATTTAAGAAGTGATTAAAATATTGTTATAATATTAATGATATTAGATTATGAGATTATTAAGTGATTGATAACATGGGGATATTCTTGAATCTGGATAAATTATATTATAAATGTTTAATATTTATCCTTTATCTCATTTGATTGATTCTTTATATCATTATCCTCATGCTTATATTATGTTGAAAGTCATCTCGTGGCTCGAAGTGCATAGATGGACTTGGTATGATTATGACCAAGGATTGTTCGGTATAATCATAATCAGTAATTGAATACACAATTATCTTTGGTAGTAGTGCATGGATAATTTGTGGTCGTGATACTAATGAATACACATTATCTTTGGTAGTAGTGCATGGATAATTTATTGGTCGTGATACTAATGAATACACAGTTATCTTTGGCCGTAGTGCATGGATAATTTGTGGTCGTGATACTAATGAATACACATGTAACGCCCCCAAAATAGGTATACACAACACCCATTCTGAGTCGCCAAATACATGGTACAAAAAGTAAACTACAACTTCAATAATACAAATGTCGTGTGAAATACGACAATATATACTGTGAGTTTAAATATATACTGTGAGTTTAAATATAATATACTGTGTGAAATAATAATTCATAGAAGAGTTACGTAGAGAATGAAATCTACTATAATCTATGAATTTAACAGTCCATCATCAATATTTTATCCCTGTAACATCAATCAATATGCATCTGGAAATCAAATATTCATCTTTGCACTACAGGCCAAAGATATTCATCAGTTGGTCATGTTCATTTAAACACCTGTTCATCTTTGCACTACAGGCCAAAGATATTAATCAATCGGTCATGTTCATCTCAACACTGCTCATCTTTGCACTACTGAGCCAAAGATATTCTTTAGAAATCATTCATCTTTGCACTTCTGAGGCCAAAGATATTCAATAATATCATCATTTAAGGTGAGGATGGTGAAAAATATTTTTTAAAGAAAGCGAATCGAAAGGAAAAACAAAATGACAAGGATTAAGGATTAAGGATTCGTACTTGGTTTTATCCACGTCCAAAATACCTCAAAAATAATCATAGTGATGTAAAATTCAAGAATGATCAAAACATGGATACAATCGAGTTAGTATCCGAATAGATGTTTTGACGAAAAGAAGAAATTTTATTTTTGGTGAATAATACCGTATATCGTGAATAGTGTTGGATATCGTGAATAGTCTTATATCGTGAATAGTAACTCAGACACCAAAAGATAGAAATTCCACAAAAATCTTCACGCTTCATGAATAGTACTTTCGTGAATAAGTAACTTCGTGAATAGTAACTCGTGAATAGTAACTCATGAATAGTAACTCATGAATAGTAACCCATGAATAGTAACCCCAAGCATGAAAAAGTTCCAAATTTGATAAAACTTGGATCAACATTTCAAATAATGATATTGAAGAAATAATATCATAAAAAAAAAATAATATCCTTACCTCGAAAGATCGGTACTTCAAAATTTGAAACACCGGATATAGGCTATGACTTGGACTTGCACCGTATAGCAATACTCAAAGTATACTCAAAATACTCACAAGAATAAACTCGATAATATAGAGAGAAAACTTGATTTTACGTGTGATTTTCAATTCTAACCTAAGCACCTATTTATAGGAAATTGCTTAGAACACCAAAGCGAAAAAATTTAATATAATATTAATATATTTAATAAATTCTCTCGCCCATCTAGACAATCTGATCTCAGCCATCAAGCACATGTTAAAGATGGCCAACAACATTTGAAAAACGTTTTTCTTAAAAAACATAATTAAAACTTCCAAAAATTAATTATTTGAACTTGAACTTCAATAATTCATAATAAATAGCCCTTTCATCAGAAAATTCAAATCTCGCGAGTTTTTATAGGAAATTCAATTCTCTACAACTTTGCAGAAGAAAGTTTTTCCAAATTCCAAATAGAAATTGATCGAAATCCACAAGCAGGCGATTTTACAGTATAATCAAATTTCGATCGATAAATGAGGTCCACCGACATGTTTAACATGTTTTAAACATTTATTGCAACAAAAATACTCTTCCTCCTCGTATACTCATATATCCCACATTAGTTGTAAAAATATCACCGATTAATATATTATTAAAATAATATATTTAAATGAATTATTTTATCGAGAAAAAGATAAAATATTAATTTTCAACAATTGTCATTTTAAAAATTTTCTCCATCTATATCCACATAAAATTAATATTTTCCTCATCATATAAATCAATAATTAATTATTCACAAATAATATTACGAGAATCACAATATTGACAACCGAGCGGTTCCCGGAAAGAAGAGGGGCTTTCGAATAAAATTTCTTCTTCTTGGCGGCATGATTAGGTGACCAAACCTCTCCTTAGATGTAACTTTCTAGACATTGCCAATAATGTTATCTAATAATATTATTCGGATAATATGAATTATTGCTTCGATAATGAAAGATCTTGTAATAATGATTATTGAAACAACAACAATATAAAATATCAACGCAAAGACAATTATTAACTCGATAAAATCTTTTGAGCGATAATTACGTAACCATTATTGAGTAGTGCCTTCTTCGTAAGAATCAATAATTGGTGCAATACCGTGTCTACTGTTCACAACGCGTATTAGTGTGTTTTTAACCACCAAGGGTATTCCAACGATATTAATCAGTATAACAACTACGCCGTTATTTAAAAACAACTTATATTTGTCGTTTTCTTCATCCAATCACTTTCCGTTATGGGGCCCATACATGGCATTTTACTGGTCAGTCATGCGAATATTCCCGGAATCGCATTTGAATATTCCACGACCAAACGAATATTCCCAACAACAATGAATATTTTATAACCACTTGCTTATTTTGAAATATTTGCATATTTAACCCTTAACTATCCACATTAATCAAATCAACCCTTACTATTTCAAAATAATAAATAAAGGAAATTCCTTTTTATTTAAAAAAATTTGAGGGTCTTACAACCTCCCTCCTTATGAAATTTCGTCCTCGAAATTGACGTCACGTACTGGTGTTTGAAAAGGTGAGGATACCTCGCTTTCATTCCGTTTCCAATTCCCGGTCATTTCCTCTATAGCATGATTCCTCCACAAAACTTTAACTTGTGGTATGACCTTTCTTGGCGTAGGACATGCTCCTTCCTATCCAAGATCTTGACAAGTACCTCCTCACACGCGTTAAGTCTTGGCTATCTCGTCCGGTTCTAACTTCAATAACGTGGTTCGGGTCTTTCACATATTTATGAAATGCTGATATGTGAAACACATTATGAACACGAGACATTCTCGGAGGTAACGCAAGTCTATAGGCTACATTTCCTACTCGGTCAAGAATTTGAAATGGACCGATAAATCGTGGATTGAGCTTTCCTCTCTTCCCAAATCTTGTAACTCCCTTCCATGGAGCAACTTGCAACAATACATGATCCCCTACATTAAATTCCACGTCCTTTCGATGAAGATCCGCATAACTCTTTTATCGATCTTGTGCCGTTTGTATACGTTGTCGAATCATTTGGATCTTTTCGGTGATCATACGTTATTAACTCGGGTCCCAACAATGTTGCTTCACCCACCTCATCCCAACATATTGGAGAACGACATTTTCGTCCATATAATGCTTCGAATGGAACCATGCCTATATTTGTTTAATAACTATTGTTGTATGAGAATTCCACCAATGGCAAGTACTTATCCCAACTTCCTTTGAAATCTAGGACACGAGTTTTAATATATCTTGAAGAGTTTGAGTAGTCCTTTACGATTGCCCATCCGTTTGAGGATGGTATGCCAAATCAGAATCGTAAATTAGTGCCCATAGCTTTCTAACCCAAAATCATGAAGTGAATCTTGGGTCACGATCTAAAACTATGGATCTTGGCATGCCATGCAATCTCACAATCGCATTTACGTACATACTGAGAAAGGCGTTCAAGGAATAAGTCTCGTGTCGGTAAGAAATGAGCGGACTTGGTTAATCTAATAACCCAAATAGCATTGATGCCTTGAGAAACGCAGGGAAGACCCGTAACGAAATCCATAGTAATGTGTTCCCACTTCCATTCCTAATCTCAAGTGGTTGCAGCGGACCCTTAGGTACAAGATGCTCGCCTTTACGTTAGCAAGTTAAACACATCGAGATAAACTTTGCAATCTCTCTCTTCATATTGTTCCACCAAAATGTATGTGAAGATCACGATACATTTAGTACTTCGAGATGGATTGCAAATGGCGTGTTGTGTGCCTCCATCATAATCTTGTACTTCAAATCGAGTCGTTAGGAACACAAAAGTCTAGAGTTGACTCGAAGTATTCCTTCTTCATCAATTCTCGCTTAGGAATAGCTCCTTCTTGTACTTTCTTCTTCATACGCATCAGCTTCAAGGTTGGGTGACTTGAAGCAATCTTAACTTTTCTATTAAAGTTGGCTCTATACTTGACATCATCGTCTTTTCGTTCCGCATATGATCTTCTCTCACTCATCGCGTCGGCTACCACATTCGCTTTTCCAAGATGGTATGGTTAGAATATGTGCGAAAATGAGTCGCCTCTTGAGCTCTTGGAAAATCTTCTCGCATTCCTCGCTCCATACAATTTTGTATCTTTTCGAGTCGACTAAGTTAACGGAATAGCGATTCAAGAAAATCCTTCCACGAATCTCCAGATAATAACCAACTAAGCCTGAAAGCTACGTATTTAGATTCTTGACTTAGGTTGCTCTCAACTGTGACTCATATCCCAATCTTGGATAAGCGTCACAATGACACCTATCGATTTACTATCGCATACGAATATGGCGTCCCCTACGGAGAGAGTGCGGCTTGGTGAATTCCACAAAGGAAGTCACAAGATAAAGGCTCGGTACCAAATTCTATAGTTGAATTTTTAACTCCTGAAGTTCAATAGGAGCCATTCGATATGAGATTTTAGAAATGAGTTTTGTCTGGGGTTCAAAGTCGATACAAAATTTAATATCGAACTTTGGGAGTAAGCGAAAAATTCTTCAGAAATACGTCGGGAAAAATCAATAACAACGGAATATTATTCAAATCGGCGTGTCTTTATTCAAATCCATAACATGGACTAAGAAAATTTGACATCCGTAATAAGCGAATGACTTCATGGCTTGATATGAAAATGTTTGACTACTGATGGTTTGATTGCTTGAATTGAATAACGGGTTGCTTAGGAATATGAAAACTAACAACCTTACGAAAATAATCAATTTCGGCATGATGAGTAGTTAACCTTAAAATCACATCAAAAACAAATATCTCTATAGAAATAAGGTTAACGAGTAATGTGATAGTGCCAACTTTGAATCAAGCATGATTTCTAAACAACGGATGTAATGAAAGTTTCTCTAACGAATTCTCCATAAATAGGTCAAAGTCTAATTTCTCCGTAGTCAAGTTCAAGCGTTGGCGCTTAAGCAGAGAGATAAAGAATGGGTAGAACCGATATCTAGTAAGGTATATACTTAGCAAGAATTTATAATTAACTAACCCGTGCTAACCGTTCGGGTTCCTTGCATTTTGACCGGTCACGACAAACGCTCTTCCAAGAACCGTTGACTTTGACTTTTACGGGACATCCTTTTGAGTCACCATTCCCACTGGATTGGGTTTCGATATCGTCTGATCTCGGCGATATGTCCTTCTTTTCCATAATTATAGCATACCTTAAAGCTGTTGTGGGCGGTTTGGTGATATGTCCCTCTTTCCGCATTTGTAACATATCGACCGGTGGTCTTTCTCCTCCCTAAAAACTAGTTCTTCTTGGCGCCGCGTCTTCACATAGTGGTTGTTGAATCTCCTCTTTTTAAAATCTCCTCCCAACTCGCTTCTTCTATTTTCATGGCCACGATTACCACGGAGTGGTTCTAGCCTTTAATCTCGTATTCTTCTTTCTCCATTTGGTTATCGTTATTACGATGGCGCTATCTTGATATGATCCTGGTTATGGTCCCTCGGTTGAGCGTACTCGTTATCTCGCTCTAACAATGAGCCTGTTGACAACATCCCGAATAGAGAAAATTTATGAGAAATGAGATCTTGGCGTATGTCGGGTTTCAAACCTCTCGAAACATCCGCGTCATCGTTCCTCATTCTCCACCAAATGAGGTGCAAACACGGATAACTCATGAACTTACCTCGTCTTTGGGACACCGTCGTATTTATTACTGCTCTAGTCTAATAAACTCCACTTCCTTCATATAGCCGAATACTTTCGAAAGTACTTGTCATTGAACTATTTCTGAAACGTCTCCCATGACATCTTGAGTCTGGTGGATGGATGCACGCTTCCTGATTCCCACCGATGTCTGCCTCGCCACGGAACATAAAAGGCGGCGAATGGAACTTTCTGTTCCTCCGTGCATCCCAAGACATCGAATATCTTGGTAATTTATTTGACCCACGTCTCGCCTTAATCGGATCCGGCTTTCCCAGTGCAGTGGTCCCAACTCTTTGAATCGCTTGGTTTGTGACCACTCGTGAATTACTATCATTTCCTCCTGTATTTTGAACACGAGTCTCCTCGTTTGATTTTGCATGAACTGCAAAAAGCTTCTAAACATCCCCTCGTTCATCATCGCTTTCGGTGGTGTTGTTCACGGGAGGAACATTACCCGACTGTTACGCGTTCTCCTCGTTGGTAAGTCTGAGGCATCTCCACGGTCTCATTTACTCCACTTTATTAATATTCTCGATTCGACATTCTCAAATCATCATCATAAAACAAGGGTTAATTAAGGAAATCAATATATCACATAATATCCTATATATTGACCAACTAACAAATAAGCTTAGGTAGGACACACTAGCGAAGGAATTACTCGTCTCTCCCTCTAGTTCTATTCCCAGATCTCATGCCAGAGATCATATCCCTAAGCTACGATACCAAGCTGTGGCGCCCCAAAATAGGTATACACAACACCCATTCTGAGTGCGCCAAATACATGGTACAAAAAGCAAACTACAACTTCAATAATACAAATGTAGTGTGAAATAATACGACAATATATCTTAATGAGTTTAAATATAATATTGTCTTACGGACAATATCCACATGCAAATAAATCCCCATCATAATTATTGATTCATTATTTTACAAAATGGTGAGGAATACTAAACAACTCTCTCTAGAACCTTCATTCCATACCCCGAACTAGTACTACATTTACATTCTAGCCTCCACGAGAAGAAAAATGGAACAACAAGGAAAAGGGTGAGCTCAACTAGCCCGATAAAGAATATTATGACTAAGATAATATACAACAAATTATCGTTAGTCTTCAACGGGAAAAATCGATAGAATACAATAGACAACAAGTTTGAGATCAATATTACATGTGAAATAATAATTCATAGAAGAGTTACGTAGAATGAAATCTACTATAATCTATGAATTTAACGGTCCATCATCAATATTTTATCCACAGTAACATCAATCAATATGCATCTGGAAATCAAATATTCATCTTTTGCACTCTGGTGCCAAAGATATTCATCGATTAGTCATGTTCATTTAAACACACATCATCTTTTGCACTACTGAGCCAAAGATATTAATCAATCGATCGTATTCATCTCAACACTGTTCATCTTTGCACTACGGGCCAAAGATATTCTTTAGAAATCATTCATCTTTTGCACTACTGGGCCAAAGATATTCAATAATATCATCATTTAAGGCGAGGATGATGAAAAATATTTTTAAAGAAAAGCGAATCCGATTGAAACAAAATGACAAGGATTAAGGATTAAGGATTAGTACTTGGTTTTATCCACGTCCAAAAATACCTCAAAAATAATCATAGTGATGTAAAATTTAAGAATGATCAAAACATGGATCTGATCGAGTTAGTATCCGAAATAGATGTTTTGGACGAAAAGAAGAAATTTTATTTTTTGGTGAATAATCTAGTATCGTGAATAGTGTCTTGAGTATCGTGAATAGTCTTATATCGTGAATAGTAACTCAGGCACCAAAAGATAGAAATTCCACAAAAAACATCTTCACGCTTGAATAGTGAATAGTACTTTCGTGAATAGTAACTTCATGAATAGTAACTTCGTGAATAGTAACTCATGAATAGTAACTCATGAATAGTAACCCAGAACATGAAAAAGTTCCAAATTTGATAAAAACTTGGATCAACATTTCAAAGATAATGATATTGAAGAAATAATATCATAAAAAAAAAAATAATATCCACTTACCTCGAAAGATCGAAGTACTTACAAATTTGAAACACCTGGATATAGGCTATGACTTGGACTTGCAAGTATAGCAATACTCAAAGTATACTCAAAATACTCACAAGAATAAACTCGATAATATAGAGAGAAAAACTTGATTTACGGTGTGATTTTCAATTCTAACCTAAGCACCTATTTATAGGAAATTGCTTAGAACACCAAAAAGCGAAAATTTAATATAATATTAATATATTTAATAAATTCTCTACGCCCATCTAGACAATCTGATCTCAGCCATCAAGCACATGTTAAAGATGGCCAACAACATTTGAAAAACGTTTTTCTTAAAAACATAATTAAAACTTCAAAAATTAATTATTTGAACTTGAAACTTCAATAATTCATAATAAATAGCCCTTTCATCAGAAAATTCAAATCTCGCGAGTTTTATAGGAAATTCAATTCTCTACAACTTTGCAGAAGAAAGTTTTTCCAAATTCCAAATAGAAATTGATCGAAATCCACAAGCGGGCGATTTTACGGTATAATCAAATTTCGATTCGATAAATGAGGTCCATGAGACATGTTTAACATGTTTTAAACATTTATTGCAACAAAAATACTCTTCCTCCTCGTATACTCATATATCCCACATTAGATTGTAAAAATATCACCGATTAATATATTATTAAAATAATATATTTAAATGAATTATTTTATCGAGAAAAAGATAAAATATTAATTTTCAACAATTGTCATTTAAAAATTTTCTCCATCTATATCCACATAAAATTAATATTTTCCTCATCATATAAATCAATAATTAATTATTCACAAATAATATTACGAGAATCACAATATTGACAACGAGCGGGTTCAGGGGAAGAGGGGCTTTCGATAAGAATTTCTTCTTCTTGGCGCCTGATTAGGTGACCAAACCTCTCCTTAGCGAACTTTCTAGACATTGCCAATAATGTTATCTAATAATATTATTCGGATAATATGAATTATTGCCCGATAATGAAAGATCTTGTGTAATGACAATTATTGAAACAACGAATATAAAATATCAACGCGACAATTATTAACTCGATAAAATCTTTGAGCGATAATTCACGTAACCATTATTGAGTAGTGCCTTCTTCTACGTAAGAATCAATAATTGGTGCAATCTGGTATCTTCTCTTGTTGACGACAACGCGTATTAGTGTGTTTTAACCACCGGGTATTCAACGATGATTAACTGGTAACAACTACTGTGAGTTATTTAAAAACAACTTATATTTGTCGTTTTCTTCATCCAATCACTTTCCGTTATGGGGCCCATACATGGGCTTACTTGTCATCGTGCGAATATTCCCGTCATGCATTTAATATTCCACGACCAAACGAATATTCCCAAACAACAATGAATATTTTATAACCACTTGCTTATTTTGAAATATTTGCATATTTAACCCTTAACTATCCACATTAATCAAATCAACCCTTACTATTTCAAAATAATAAATAAAGGAAATTCCTTTTTATTTAAAAAATTTGAGGGGTCTTCTGACACGATTATCTTTGGTAGTCAGTAGTGCATGGATAATTTGTGGTCGGATAAATGAATACCACGATTATCTTTGGTAGTAGTGCATGGATAATTTGTGGTCGTGATACTAATGAATACACGATTATCTTTGGTAGTAGTGCATGGATAATTTGTGGTCGTGATACTAATGAATACACGATTATCTTTGGTAGTAGTGCATGGATAATTTGTGGTGCGTGATACTAATGAATACTAATGAATACACGATCTTTTTGGTAGTAGTGCATGGATAATTTGTGGTCGTGATACTAATGAATACACAATTATCTTTGTCGTAGTGCATGGATAATTTGTGGTCGTGATCTTAATGAATACACGATTATCTTTGGTAGTAGTGCATGGATAATTTGTGGTCGTGATACTAATGAATACACAATTATCTTTGGTAGTAGTGCATGGATAATTAAATGGTCGTGATACTAATGAATATCCTTGGCCGGTAGTGCGGGGATGATTCGATGATATGGATTAATTATTGAAATGAGTCTCGTGAATGAAATATTAATTCATGGATGTGGTAAAAGTCATCTTTGGTACAGTAGTGCATTGATAGACTTGGTATGATTATGACCAAGGATTATTCGGTATAATCATGGTAGTAATTGAAAACACGAATATCCTTGGCGATTGGTGCATGGATAATTATTAGTGTCGTGATACTATTAAGGCTGCGTCTCGGCATTATTGGTTTCTGATTTGTATATCTTTAGCTTTGTAGTGCAAAGATGAATTGTTAATGAATAGCTTTGGCGATTTCAAAGATGAATTTAATATTTTTAAATGATAAAGGTATTCAAGGTATCCTCATCTCTTTATCATACCAGTCGTACCCTAATTTCGAGGCAAAATTCCATAAGGAGGAGATTGTGAGACCCCAGTTTTATTAATAAAGATTTAAATTTTGTGGAAATAATTTTTAATATTATGGTGTGAATTTAAGATAATATTATAGTTGTGGGTAATATTTATAAATTTTGCAAAGTATGCAAGTGGTTATATTATATTCGATTGGTGGGGAATATTAGATTTAGCGGGAAATATTAAATGCAACGGCTCAATCATTGGTGGACCCCATAGCGAAATTATTAGTCGGATTGAAAAACGACAAAAATATTTTATTAAAATAACGGCGAAAGTTTTCTGTGTTAGTTCTTGTTGAACTACTCGGTAGTAAAAAATGCGAATATGTCGTGTGGTTGCATAGTAACACTGACGGTATTGATTATTGATGCTTATGTGAGAAGTCACTCGGTTTGATTCCATTATTGTCGATTAATAATATGAATTATTATAGCGATAATGACGTTTTGTTTTATTACATTATTATTAACGTAATAAAAGCGAAACATCTTTTATATAAAATAGAATACTTTATTAAAGTTATTACATAAATAGAATATATTATATTTTATTATGCATAGTGTTGCATAGTGTTTTTGCATAGTGTTTTGCATAGTGTTGCATAGTGTTTGCATAGTAAAATGTTTTATATAAATAGAATATATTATATTTTATTTAAAAGATTTTGCTTTAAATATGGATAGTCAGTTAAAGTAAATCAATCTGGACCGATTCATGGATTAATTACTATGCATTCCATTTTCCTATAAATAGAAGCTCATTCCTTCATTATTTTTCTTACAAATTCATTGAAACTACTGAGAGAGAAATTATAGAGAGAAGCTATAGAGAAAAATTATAGAAAGAAGAAGAGTATTTTGCTTACTTCACTACTTCTATATTGATTTCTTTTTACGGTAAGGGGTTATTATTCTTTCTTCTTGAAGAGAACTTACATTATTCCATTCATTATTATTACATTGGAATAACTTTTGTAAAAGTGGTATACCCTATACATAACTTTGTATATGCGGCATACCCTATACTTGGTGAAATCCTTATGTTATTCCATTCTTATTTATTACATTGGAATAACTTTGTATCTGTGATTTACCTATACTTGGTGACATTCTTCTATTATTCATTTGGAACATCACATGCATGTGTTTTTTACACACACTTCGGTTCCGTTTTTATTATTACATTTGGAACATCTATACATGTGTTTTACAGGACTGGTTAAAATCTTTATCATTACTGTTGGAATATCCTATACGTGTGTTTTTACACCGGATGCAGTTCCATCTTTATTATTACTGTTGGAACATCACATCCGTTGTGAATTTCACGACTGTTCCGTTATTATTATTACATTGGAATAACCTATCTATCTGAAATCTGCGCATGCATGGTGATTTCTTTTGTTATTCCATTCTTTATTATACCCAGGTTGGTTAAAACTTTGACTTCTATACTCCATGAAATTAGTAGAATATCCTTGATATTTGCGTTTCATCCATATCTTTTCATGGAAATATTCTTGATCATTCTTGAATTTTACTCTATGAAACGATATTATGTTGACAATTTGGGCGTTAATAATTCATGGATTAAATAATTCTTGAACTTGTTTTATTGAATTATTATGTCATTGTCATCATCCTCATGTTATATTATGTTATCTTTGGCTTACGTGCATAGATGAACTTAGTATGATTATGACCGAGGATCATTCGGTATAATCATGACTTGATATAAATGATGTGACAAAAGTCCTCGGTGGCACATAATGCGATGATGGATAGTTTTTGGTATGATTATGACCGGGGGTGATTCGGTATAGTCATGACCATTGATAACTTGATGAAAATCCTTGGCCAGTGGTGCGGGGATGATTAGATGTGGTGGTTTATTTATTAAAATTTGAGTCTCAAATGATAAAATTGATGAAAACCTTTTAAAACCTAAAAGATAGTAGACTTTATTCTCTACTTGACTCTTTTAATGGATTGCTTATTCCATTGCGATTAAACTTGTTGTCTATTGTATTTTATCGGTTTAACATTTGTTGAAGGCTAATGATAATTTATTACGCATTATCTTAGTCATAATATTTCTTCTTGGGCTAGTTGAGCTCACCCTTTCTTTCACCGTTCTCTTGAAAATGAGAACATAAATTTGGGGACGAGTCGGGGAGCGAAGTAATGGTCGGAGGATAGCATTAGTAGTCCTCACTATTACGTAAAATAGTGTGATAATAGTTGTAATGAGGACTCCTTTTGAGTTTGTATAATATCTAGTAGACAATATTTGTATTCAAACTCACGGTTTATGTCGTATTATACCACACGAGTTATATTAATAAGTTGTATTTGAATTTATGTACCATGTAGGTGGCGACCCAAGATGGGTGGCGTATACCTAATTTTGGGCGTTACAATTTAGCTCAATTTTTTGTTGTGCACCAAAGTCAAGTCTAGTCGATTATAGGGACGGTGGCACCAAAGGTGGATATGGACAAAACAAAGTCGTTGGTTTTAGGAAGTGCATTTTCATGACTTCTCAAAAGCGAGTAAACCGAAACGAAGTTAGCACGGTTAGTTAATTATAAATTGCGAAGTCTATACCTTATAAGATATCGGTTCTACCCATTATTTTATCTCTCTTGCTTGCGTTCAACGTTTAAATTTGACTCAGGAGAAGTTAGACTTTGACTTATTGGTTGAAACTTTAAATTAGTAGGAGCCTTCGTTACTTACTTACTATTTTTAAATCTTGTTTGATTCAAATAAACACTTTCACGTTACTGTCGATCTTATCTTTTTGAAAATACTTGCCTTTGATGTGATTTTAGGAATCAATTGGTTAACTACTCATCATGCTTTTTTTGTAAGGTTGTTAGCTTTTATATTCATAACCAACTTTGTTATGCGAATTCAAGTAACCAAACTACTAAAGTCAATTATTGTCATATCAAGCCATAAGTAAAGAGCCCCGAACCTTTCGTTGTTGACTTCCTTGTGTGGAATGCACCAAAGCCAGACTTTCTGTAGGCGACATCGTGAATGAAGATGGCAAGTTTATAGGTATCATGGTGAGGTGCTATCTAGGTTAAGGGATAGAAGTCACAGTTGATATCAATGTGACGTACCATCCAAGTTTTGGATGAGAGTCACAGTTTTGAATGATATTTCTATTATTAATAAATTTCTTGACGTATTCTTGAAGACTTTCTAGCCTACCCTAGAGCGTGAAATCGAATTTTGTATTGACCCCAGTACAAAATCCATTTCTTAAACCATCAAATATTTCTTCAACTAAAATGAACAGTTTACGTGGTTTATGATAAAAGTCATAATAAAAGCATTGGACTAATGAAAATCATAGGTATACGTGGTATTAGTAAGTGTTATGATGAGTTATGTTGGTTAGTATGTGAAAACATGAAAGTTTCTTAAAAATCACAAGGAGTTAAAAATCGATTTTTGGTGAAAAGCGTAACATGAAATTCAATTGACCAAATCTCCTATTATATTTTGAATTTTTGAGTGTGGTCAAGTCCTAGAGTTAGATCTATGAGTTACCTAACTAATCCAAGTGGAATTACTGGAAAAGGTGTTGTAAATTTTTGTGTGGACTGATTTTAGCAAAGGAGTGCAAAGCTGCAAAAATCGAAAAAAGCTGCTGCCATGATTTTAGAGGCTGTTTCGGCCACTTAAATTATGAGAAAAATTCTAGCCTTTTGGGAAATGAAAGTATATGGTATAAAGTAACTCCTGTCCAAAAATGAGCTTATTACGACTTAAAATGAGCAAGTTATGACCATTTCAATATTTATATTTTTCCGTTTTAAATGACGATATAACCAGGAGTTCTACAACTCAGATGACCATGAAATTTAAACTGGAGGCTCACATTAACATGTGTAAGGTCCTGCCAAGATTTGGGAATTTCTGGAGTTAACCTTGAGGTAGCTAATTTCTTAAGGAATTAATTAGAAATTGATTTTTGAAAAATAGTAAATGAATTTTAAAATTTCCGAGAAAAATGTATGTTCATTATGGGACTATATTATGCTAAATCCCAGAAAAGAAATATTTTTGGGACTGATTTGGTATTTTTCATGAAAATAGTTTAATTCTGAACATATGAGTTAAATATGTTATGTGAAGTAACAAAGTTGGAAATAGGATTTTATGGCTAGAGAATCCTATATAGAGTATATGCATATTTTTTTTTTATGAGGATTTGATAATTGGGGATGATATCTTATGAGTATAGCATTTTGAATGATTAAATGCATTATATGGTAAAGCGTAAACAATTGAGATAAATTGTTTATAAATTTAAGAAGTGATTAAAATATTGTTATAATATTAATGATATTAGATTATGAGATTATTAAGTGATTGATAACATGGGGATATTCTTGAATCATGGATAAATTATATTATAAATGTTTAATATTTATCCTTTATCTCATTTGATTGATTCTTTATATCATTATCCTCGTGTTTATATTATGTTGAAAGTCAATACATGGCTGTACATAGTGCATAGATGGACTTGGTATGATTATGACCGAGGATTGTTCGGTATAATCATAACCGTAATTGAAAACACTACGATTATCTTTTCTTGCGTAGTGCATGGATAATTTGTGGTGCGTGATACTAATGAATACCACGATTATCTTTGGTAGTAGTGCATGGATAATTTATGGTCGTGATACTAATGAATACGATTATCTTTGGTAGTAGTGCATGGATAATTTGTGGTCGTGATACTAATGAATACGATTATCTTTGGCCATAGTGCATGGATAATTTGTGGTCGTGATACTAATGAATACCACGATTATCTTTGGTAGTAGTGCATGGATAATTTGTGGTCGTGATCTTAATGAATACACGATTATCTTTGGTAGTAGTGCATGGATAATTTGTGGTCGTGATACTAATGAATACACGATTATCTTTGGTAGTAGTGCATGGATAATTTGTGGTCGTGATACTAATGAATACGATTATCTTTGGTAGTAGTGCATGGATAATTCATGGTCGTGATACTTAATGAATATCCTTGGCACGTAGTGCGAGGATGATTCGATGATATGGATTAATTATTGAAATGAGTCTCGACAATGAAATATTAATTCATGGATGTGGTAAAAGTCGTCTTTAGGTAGTAGTGCATTGATAGACTTGGTATGATTATGACCAAGGATTATTCGGTATAATCATGGCCAGTAATTGAAAACACGAATATCCTTGGCGATGGTGCATGGATAATTAATGTAGTGGTGTGATACTATTAAGTTGCGTCTCGGCATTATTGGTTTTACTGATTGTATATCTTTTGGCACAGTAGTGCAAAAATGAATTGTTAATGAATATCTTTGGTAGGATTGCAAAGATGAATTTAATGTTTTCAACGATAAAGGTATTCAAGGCATCCTCACCTCTTTATCATACCAGTGCGTACCCTAATTTTGAGGGTGAAATTCCATAAGGAGGGAGATTGTGAGACCCAGATTTTATCGATAAAGATTTAAATTTTGTCGAAATAATTTTTAATATTATGGTGTGAATTTGAGATAAATATTATAGTTGTGGGTAGTATTTATAAATTTTACAAAGTATGCAAGTGGTTATATTATATTCGATTGGTGGGGAATATTCGATTTAGCGAGGGAATATTAAATACAACGGCTCAATCATTGGTGGACCCTGACGAAATTATTGTCGGATTGAAAAAGCGTCAAAATATTTTATTGAAATAACGGCGGAAGTTTTACTGGTTGATCTTTGTTGAACTACTCGGTAGTAAAAAAATGCGATGTCGTGTGGTTGCATAGTAGCACACGATATTGATTATTGATGCTTATGTGAGAAGTCACTCGGTTTGATTCCATTATTGTCGATTAATAATATGAATTATTATAGCGATAATGACGTTTTGTTTTATTACAGTATTATTAACGTAATAAAAGCGAAACATCTTTATATAAAAGCAGAATACTTTATTAAAGTTATTACATAAATAGAATATATTATATTTTATTATGCATAGTGTTGCATAGTGTTTTGCATAGTATTTTGCATAGTGTTGCATAGTGTTTGCATAGTAAAATGTTTTTATATAAATAGAATATATTATATTTTATTTAAAAGATTTTTGCTTTAAATATGGATGAGTCAGATTAAAAGTAAATCAATCTGAATGAATTCATGGATTAATTACTATGCATTCTATTTTCCTATAAATAGAAGCTCATTCCTTCATTATTTTCTTACGAATTCATTGAAACTACAGAGAGAAAATTATAGAGAGAAGCTATAGAGAAAATCTATAGAGAAAAGAAGAAAGTATTACGGTACTTCACTTTACTTTGATATCCGGTGTCTTTTACGGTAAGGGGTATTATTTGTTGTACCGTAAGGGTGTTATTCTTTCTTATTCATGAAGAGAACTTACATTATTCCATTCATTATTATTACATTGGAATAACTTTTGTAAAAAGTGGTATACCTATACATAACCTATATATATGCGGCATACCTATACTTGGTGAAATCCTTATGTTATTCCATTCTTATTTATTACATTGGAATAACTTTTGTATCTGTGAATCCCCTATACTTGGTGATCTTCTTATTATTCCATTCTTTATTATTACATTGGAATATCACATGCGTGTGTTTTACAGGGACTGGTTCCATTGTTTATTATTCGCATTTATTATTACATTTGGAATATCACATGCGTGTGTTTTACAGGACACAGTTCCATTGTTTATTATTCATTTTATTATTACATTGGATCATCACATGGGTGTGAATTTCACGACTGGTTCCGATTATTATTATTACATTGGAATAACTTTTATCATCTGCAATCTGCATGCATGGTGATTTCTTTTGTTATTCCATTCTTTATTATACCCGGTTGGTTAAAACTTTGACTTCTATACTCCATGAAATTAGTAGAATATCCTTGATATTTGCGTTTCATCCATATCTCTTTCATGGAAATATTCTTGATCATTCTTGAATTTTACTCTACAAAAGCAATTATCTTGTTGACAATTTGGGCGTTAATAAATCCTAGAAAATAATTCTTGAACTTGTTTTATTGAATTCTTATATCATTGTCATCATCCTCATGTTTATATTATGTTGAAAGTTATCTTTGGCTTACGTGCATAGATGAACTTAGTATGATTATGACCGGGGTTCATTCGGTATAATCATGGCTTGATATAAATGATGTGACAAAAGTCCTCGATGGCTTTAATGGAGTGATGGATAGTTTTGGTATGATTATGACCGGGGGTGATTCGGTATAGTCATGACCATTGATAATTTGATGAAAATCCTTGATGGTGGTATAGGGATGATTAGATATTGTGGTTTATTCATTAAAAGGCGAGTCTTAGTGATAAAAATTGATGAAAACCTTTTAAAACCTAAAAGATAGTAGACTTTATTTTCTACTTGACTCTTTTAATGGATTGCACATTCATTGCAGATTAAACGGTTTGTCTATTGTATTTTATCGGTTTAACAACATTGAGGCTAATGATAATTTATTACGCATTATTTTAGTCATAATATTTCTTCTTGGGCTAGTTGAGCTCACTCTTTCTTTCCTTTATTCTCTTGAAATGAGAATATAAATGGGACGAGTCGGGAAGATAGCATTAGTAGTCCTCACTATTACATTAAATAGTGTGTGTGATAATAAATGTAATGAGGACTCCTTGAGTATGGATATTGTCTAAATGACAATATTCTATTAGAACTCTCGGTTTATGTATTGTATGTATGTTACGACGGATGTATAATTAAGTTTGTATTTGAATTTATGTACCATGTAAGTGGCGACCCAAGATGGGTGGCGTATACCTAATAATTTTGGGGCGTCACACATGCACTCTTGACGAGGATATTCGTGTTTTCAATTACGGTCATGATTATACCTTAGAATAATCCTAGTCATAATCATACCAAGTCGATGAATGCACTACTGACCAAAGATGACTTTTACCACATCCATGAATTAATATTTCATTCTTTGAGACTCATTTCAATAATTAATCCATATCATCGAATCATCCACCTTTTCTGAGGCGAGGATATTCATTAGTATCACGACCACGAATTATCCATACACTACTGCCAAAGATAATCGTGTATTCATTAGTATCACGACCACGAATTATCCATACACTACTGACGAAGATAATCGTGTTTTTCAATTACTGTTATGATTATCTTAGAACAATCCACAGTCATAATCATACCAAGTCCATCTATGCACTACGAGGCCACGAGATGACTTTCAACATAATATAAGCGAGGATAATGATATAAAGAATCAATCAAATGAGATAAAGGATAAATATTAAACATTTATAATATAATTTATCCAAGATTCAAGAATATCCCCATGTTATCAATCACTTAATAATCTCATAACCTAATATCATTAATATTATAACAATATTTTAATCACTTCTTAAATTTATAAACAATTTATCTCAATTGTTTACTGTGACGACCCCAAAATAGGTCCATTCCATCCAACCCATTCTGAGTCGCCAAATACATGGTACAGAAACAACTACAACTTTATTATCACAACAATAAAAGCGTGAGTTTAAATACAAATATTATCTTACAGACAATATTTATACTCAAATAAATCCTCATCACATTTATTGATACATTATTTTACAATAATGGTGAGGACTACTAAACAACTCTCTCTAGAACCTTCATTCCATACCCATTGAGCTAGTACTATTTACATTCTACGCCTCACGAGAAGAAAAATGGAACAACAAGGAAAAGGGTGAGCTCAACTAGCCCGATAAAAGAATGTTATGACTAAGATAATATACAACAAATTATCGTTAGTCTCAATGAGGAAAAATCGATAGAATACAATAGAACTGACAAGTTTCGAGATCAATATTAGCGGTGAAATAATAATTCATAGAAGAGTTACGTAGAGAATGAAATCTACTATAATCTATGAATTTAACGATCCATCATCAATATTTTATCCTGTAACATCAATCAATATTCATCTCAAATCAAATATTCATCTTTGCACTTTCTGAGGCGAAAGATATTCATCAATCGATCGTATTCATCTCAACACTGTTCATCTTTTTGCACTAAAAAGGCCAAGATATTCATCGATCGGTCGTATTCATTTAAACACTGTTCATCTTTTACTTCTGAAGCGAAAGATATTCATCGATCGGTCGTATTCATTTAAACACCGCTCATCTTTTTACTTCTGGCCAAAGATATTCTTGAAATCATTCATCTTTTACTTTCTGAGGCCAAAGATATTCAATAATATCATCATTTAAAGGTGATGATGATGAAAAATATTTTAAAAGCGAATCTAGTGAAACAAAATGACAAATATTATGGATTAGTACTTTAAACAATCCGGATTTCAAAATACTTCATAAATAATCATAGTGAAGTAAAATTCAGAATGATCAAAACATGGATACAATCAAAGCTAGTATCCGAATAGATATTTTAGACGAAAAGAAAAATTTTCATTTTTTCGATTGAATAGTCTTAAATATTATTGAATAATAATGAATAGTCTTATATCGTGAATAGTAACTCAGACACCCAAAGATAGAAATTCCACAAAAAAAACATCTTCACGCTTCATGAATAGTACTACGTGAATAGTAACTTCGTGAATAGTAACTCATGAATAGTAACTCATGAATAGTAACTCATGAATAAGTAACCCAGAGCATGAAAAAGTTCCAAATTTGATAAAAACTTGGATCGACATTTCGACGTAATGATATTGAAGAAATAATATCATTCTGAAAAAAAAATAATATCCTTACCTCGAAAGAATCGATTACTTGGAAGGAAAGGTCGGGAAGTGATCTTTGAATGAAACTTATCTTGAATAACAACTCTCAAAGTATCTAAATACTCACAAAATACACTCGATAATATAGAGAGAAGAAAACTTTGTTTACGGTGTGATTTTCAATTCTAACTTAGCCCTCTATTTATAGGAAAATGTTAGCCGTAAAAGCGAGACTTGACACTGCTACGATGGCTTTACACTGCTACTATTCCCACCCACCACATTTGAAATAAAATTCAGCACATTTTTCACCAACCACAAGTGGGGCCCACTCAATTCTAAATTTTCCACCAAAATCAATTATAACCCTAATTTAAGATCAGCCACCTCTTAAAATTCATAACAAATCATTAGTTCATTTTAACGGTTCAAAATTTGTGGACATATACTCAACTTATGTATGTATAACATATCCAAAAATTACAACGATCCAACGGTCGGATTAAATATTATAACTCACACAATAAAGTATCTAATAACACGATTTGATCTTTTAATACCTCGAATCAGACAAAATAAAACATCTCAACATTAATTCCTTCATTAATAACCACATAAATAAATCCATCATTTATATTCATATAAAATAAATATTTCCTTATCATATGAATCAATAATTAATTATTCACAAATAATATTACGAGAATCACATTTATGATGACGGTACATTCCCGGAAGGGGGCTTTCGATAAGGATCTCTCCTTCTTGGCGGCGAATTAGGTGACCAAACCTCTCCTTAGGCGAGAACTTTCTAGACATTGCCAATAATGTTATCTAATAATATTATTCAAATAATATGAATTATTGATCGATAATGGGAAATCTTGTGCGATGACAATTATTGAAGCGATAATATAAAATATCAACGCAGCGACAATTATTGAATCAATAAAATAAACTATTGAGCGATAACTCTTTGTAATAATTATTGAGTAGTGCCTTCTTACGTAAGGATCAATAATTCAACAATCTTGTACGCGTCTGGTGTCTTTCTTTATGCGACCACGCGTATTCTTGTATTTTAACCATAGGATTATTCAATCTTAGTCTTACTTGATATAACTACTTCTGTAGTTATTTATAACCACCCAAACTTTGTCGTTTTCCTCATCCATAAACTTTCCGTTATGGGCCCACACATGGGCTTACGTCGTAAATATACGAATATTCCCAAAGCGATCACGAATATTCCACGACCAAACGAATATTCCCAAGCAAAAATGAATATTTTATAACCACTTGCTTATTTTGAAATATTTGCGTATTTAACCTTAACTATCCACATTAATCAAATCAACCCTTACTATTTCAAAATAATAAATAAAGGAAATTCCTTTTTATTTAAAAAATTTGAGGTCTTACAACCTCCCTCCTTATGAAATTTAAGTCCTCGAAATTGGCGTCACGTACACAGTGTTTGAAAAGATAAAGATACCTCGCTTTCATTTTCGTTTCCAACTCCCGGTCATTTCCTCAATAACATGGTTTCTCCACAAAACTTTAACTTATGGTATAACCTCGATACATGGGTCATGTCTTTTCCTCTACAAAATCTTGGCGGTACCTCCTCATCGTTAAGTCTTGGCTATCTCGTCCGGTTCTAACTTCGATGGCGTGTTTGGGTTGTCCACATATTTACGTAACATCGATCGTGAAAAATGTTATGAACACGCGTCATACTTGGTGGTAAAAGCGAGTCTATAGGCCACGATTTCCTATTCGATCTAAATTTCAAATGGATTAATAAATCGAAGGTTTGAGCTTTCCTCACCTCACGATTCTCGCTTTTAAAATAACAACTTCTTGCACCTCCTTCTTCAAATTCATCCGACTCGGTGTGTAGCTTGAGCGACTTTAACTTTATCGATTAAAGTCGATTATACTAAATATATCATCACGTGCTACGTATATCATCACGTGGGTACCTAGAGTTTTCATCTCCATCTCTATTATTTGTAAATTATCTGAAATTAGTCTTTGACATATCGTTTTTCGTACTTGTATCGATCTTCTACTCAACACGTCATTTACCACGTTAAACTTTTCGAGGATGGCATGGTGAACATATCTTTGAAATGAGTCTCCTCTTGAGTTCTTGAAGCTCTTCCCACATTCCTTGCTCCATTTGAATTTTGTATCTCTGTGAGTCATTACGTTAATGGAATAGCGATTGAGAATATCCTTGACGAATCTCCGATAATAACCAACTAAGCCTGAAAGCTACGTATTTTGATTCTTGACTTAGGTTGCTCTCAAGCTGTGACTCGTATCCCAATCTTGGATAACACGTCACAATGACACCTATCGGTTTACTATTACCACGAATATGGCGTCCCTACGAGAGAGTGCGGCAGGTGAATTCCACAAAGGAAGTCACAAGATAAAGGCTCGGTACCAAATTCTATAGTTGAATTTTAACTCACGAAGTTCAATAGGAGCCATTCGATATGAGATTTTAGGAATGAGTTTTGTCTGGGGTTCAAAAGTCGATACAAAATTTAATATCGGTCTTTGGGAGTAAGCGAAAAATTCTTGAGAAAATCGTCGGGAAAAATCAATAACAACAAGAATATTATTCAAATCGGCGTGTCTTTATTCAAATCCATAACATGGACTAAGAAAACTTGACATCCGTAATAAGCGAATGACTTCATGGCTTAATATGAAAAGTTTGACTTCAATGGTTTGGTTGCTTGAATTGAATAACGAGTTGCTTAGGAATATGAAAACTATGACCTTACAAAAAAGCAATCAATTTGGCGTGATGAGTAGTTAACCAATCGATCCCCAAAAGCAAGTATCTTTAAAGAGATAAGGTCAACGGTAAGGTAATGGTGCCAACTTGAATCAAACAAGATTTTTAAACAACGGATGTAATAAAAGTTTCTCTAACGGATTCTCCATAAATAGGTCAAAGTCTAATTTCTCGTGAGTCGAGTTCAAGCGTTGGCGCAAACGAAGAGATAAAAGAATGGGTAGAACAGGGTATCTAGTAAGGTATAAACTTGCAAAATTTATAATTAACTAACTTGATGCTAACCGTTCGGGTTCCTCGCATTTTGAATGGGTCACGACAAGCGCTCTTCGAGAATCGTTGACTTTGACTTTTACGGGACATCCTTTTGAGTCACCTTTCCCATTGCACTAGGTTTCGATATCGTCTGATCTCGGCGATATGTCCTTCTTTTCCACAATTATAGCATACCTTAAAAGCTGTTGTGGGCGGTTTGGTGATATGTCCCTCTTTCCGCATTTGTAACATCTCTGACCAGATGGTCTTTCTCCTCCCTTGGAACCCGATTTACCCTTTGGCCAGCGTCTTCACATGGTGGTTGTTGAATCTCCTCTTTTAAAATCTCCTCCCAACTCGCTTCTTCTATTTTTTCATGGCCACGATTACCACCGGAGTGGTTCTGCCTTTGTCGATATTCTTCTTTCTCCATTGGTTATCGTTATTACGATGGCTGCTATCTTGATATGATCTGGTTATGGTCCCTCGGTTGAGCGTACTTTCGTTATCTCGCTCTAACAATGAGCCTGTTTTAACATCTCTGAATAAAGAAAATTTATGAGAAATGAGATCTTGGCGTATCTTAGGGTTTCAAACCTCTCGAAACATCCGCGTCATCATCGTTCCTCATTCTCCACCAAATGAGGTGCAAACACAGATAACTCATGAAACTTAGCCTCGTCTTTGGGATCTGTCGTCGTATTATTACTCTCCGGTCTAATAAACTCCACTTCCTTCATACATAGCCCGAATACTTTCGGGGAAGTACTTGTCATTGAGCTGTTTTCAAACGTCTCCCATGACATCTTTGAGTGCGGTGAATGGAGTGCAACTTCCTGATTCCCACCGATGTCTGCCTTTCGCATACGGAACATAAAAAGTAGCGAATGGAACTTTACATTCCTTGTGCATCCCAGACATCGAATATCTTGGTAATTTGCTTGACCCATGTTTCGCCGTGATCGGATCGGCTTTCCCAGAATGCAGTGGTCCCGACTCTTTGAGCGCTTGCATTGGTGTGACCATCAGTGAATTCTATCATCTCCTCACATATTTTGAACACGAGTCTCCTCGTGCGATTTTGCATGAGCTATGCAAAAAGCTTCTAAACATCCCTCGTTCATCATCGCTTTCGGTGGTGTTATTCACGGAGGTACATTGCCGACTGTTGCCGTTCTCCTCGTTGTTAAATCTGAGGCATCTCCACGGTCTCATTTACACCACTATTAATATTCTCGATTCGACATTCTCAATTCTTGTCGTAAAACAAGGGTTAATTAAAAATCAATCACATAATATCCTTATATCTTGACCAACTAACAAATAAGCTTAGGTAGGACACCTTTTAGCGAAAAGGGATTTACTCGTCTCTCCCCTCTGAGTTCTATTCCCGATCTCATGGAGATCATATCCTAAGCTCGATACCAAGCCTGTGGCGACCCCAAAATAGGTCCATTCCATCCAACCCATTCTGGTGCGCCAAATACATGAGTGCGAAACAACTTCTGACTTTATTATCACAACAATAAAAGCGTGAGTTTAAATACAAATATTATCTTCTAGACAATATTTATACTCAAATAAATCCTCATCACATTTATTGATACATTATTTTACAATAATGGTGAGGACTACTAAACAACTCTCTCTAGAACCTTCATTCCATTACCCATTGCTAGTACTCATTACATTCTAGCCTCCACGAGAAGAAAAATGGAACAACAAGGAAAAGGGTGAGCTCAACTAGCCCGATAAAGAATACTATGACTAAGATAATATCTGATAAATTATCGTTAGTCTCCAGCGAGGAAAAAATCGATAGAATACAATAGACAACAAGTTTTCGGATCAATATTACATGTGAAATAATAATTCATAGAAGAGTTACGTAGAGAATGAAATCTACTATAATCTATGAATTTAACGATCCATCATCAATATTTTATCCTGTAACATCAATCGATATTCATCTCAAATCAAATATTCATCTTTGCTTTCTGGGCCGAAGATATTCATCAATCGGTCGTATTCATCTCAACTTTTTGTTCATCTTTTTGCACTAAAGGCCAAAGATATTCATCGATCGGTCGTATTCATTTAAACACTGTTCATCTTTTACTTTCTGAGGCCAAAGATATTCATCGATCGGTCGTATTCATTTAAACACACTTTCATCTTTTGCTACTGGGCCAAAGATATTCTTGAAAATCATTCATCTTTGCACTACTGGGGCGAAGATATTCAATAATATCATCATTTAAGGTGATGATGATGAAAAATATTTTTAAAAAAGCGAATCTAGTGAAACAAAATGACAAATATTATGGATTAGTACTTTAAACAATCAGGAGTTCAAAAATACTTCATAAATAATCATAGTGAAGTAAAATTCAAGAATGATCAAAACATGGATACAATCAAAGCTAGTATCGGAATAGATATTTTAGACGAAAAGAAAAATTTTCATTTTACGGTGAATAGTCTTGTGAATAGTGATTATCGTGAATAGTCTTGTATCGTGAATAGTAACTCAGACACACAAAGATAGAAATTCCACAAAAAAAAACATCTTCACGCTTCATGAATAGTACTAAAGTGAATAGTAACTCGTGAATAGTAACTCATGAATAGTAACTTCGTAAATAGTAACTCATGAATAGTAACCCAGAGCATGAAAAAAAAGTTCCAAATTTGATAAAAACTTGATCGACATTTCGGTATAATGATATTGAAGAAATAATATCATTCTGAAAAAAAAAAAATATCCACTTACCTCGAAGAATCGATTACTTGGAAGGAAGGTCGGAAGTGATCTTTGAATGAAACTTATCTTGAGCAACAACTCTCAAAGTATCTAAATACTCACAAAATACACTCGATAATATAGAGAAAGAGAAAAACTTTGTTTACGGTGTGATTTTCAATTCTAACAGCCCTCTATTTATAGGAAAATGTTAGCCGTAGAAGCGGACTTGACTGCTTTACACGATGGCTTTACCTGCTACTATTCCCACCCACCACATTTGAAATAAAATTCAGCACATTTTTTCACCAACCACAAGTGGGGCCCACTCAATTCTAAATTTTCCACCAAAATCAATTATAACCCTAATTTAGAATCGAAACCACCTCTTAAAATTCATAACAAATCATTAGTTTCATTTTAACGGTTCAAAATTTGTGGACATATACTCAACTTATGTATGTATAACATATCCAAAAATTACAACGATCAGCAACGTCGGATTAAATATTATAACTCACACAATAAAGGCTAATAACCGATTTGATCTTTTAATACCTCGATCAGATAAAATATAAAACATCTCGACATTAATTCCTTCATTAATAACCATAATAAATAAATCCATCATTTATATTCATATAAAATAAATATTTCCTTATCATATGAATCAATAATTAATTATTCACAAATAATATTACGAATCACATTTATAATGACGAGTACATTTCCCGGAAGAGGGGGCTTTCGATAAGGATCTCTCCTTCTTGGCGCATGATTAGGTGACCAAACCTCTCCTTAGGCGAGAACTTTCTAGACATTGCCAATAATGTTATCTAATAATATTATTCAAATAATATGAATTATTGATCGATAATGGGAAATCTTGTGCGATGACAATTATTGAAGCAAAATAATATAAAATATCAGCACAATTATTGAATCGATAAAATAAACTATTGAGCGATAACTCTTTGTAATAATTATTGAGTAGTGCCTTCTTACGTAAGGATCAATAATTCAACAATCTTTGCGATGTCTGGTGTCTTCTTTTGTGCGACCACAGCGTATTCACGTATTTTAACCACCGAGTATTCAACGATCTTACTTGATAACAACTTCACGGCAGTTATTTATAACCACCCAAACTTTGTCGTTTTCCTCATCCAATAAACTTTCCGTTATGGGCCCACACATGCATTTTTGCGAGTCGTGCGAATATTCCCAAACGATGCGAATATTCCACGACCAAACGAATATTCTGAAGCGATAATATTCCGACCAAACGAATATTCCAAAGCAAAAATGAATATTTTATAACCACTTGCTTATTTTGAAATATTTGCGTATTTAACCCTTAACTATCCACATTAATCAAATCAACCCTTACTATTTCAAAATAATAAATAAAGGAAATTCCTTTTTATTTAAAAAAATTTCGGGGTCTTACATTTACGCTTTACCATATAATGCATTTAATCATTCAAAAATGCCATACTCATAAGATATCATCACCAATTATCAAATCCCTCATAAAAAAAATATGCATATACTCTATATAGGATTCTCTAGCCATAAAATCCTATTTTCAACTTTGTTACTTCACATATATTTAACTCATATGTTAAGTAACTAAACTATTTTCATGAAAATACTAAATCAGTCCCAAAAATATTTCTTTTCTGGGATTTAGCATAATATAGTCCCATAATGAAAATATATTTTTCTCGAATTTTTAAAATTCATTTACTATTTTCAAAAATCAATTTCTAATTAATTCCTTAAGAAATTAGGTACCTCAAGTTTAACTCCAAAATTCCCAAATCTTGGCAGGACCTTACACATGTTAATGTGAGCCTCCAGTTTAAATTTCATGGTCATCAGGAGTTATAGAACTCAGGTTATAGCATTTTTGTCAAAAAACCTAAATATTGAAATGGTCATAACTTGTTCATTTTAAGTCGAGAATGAGCTCATTTTTGGACAGGAGGTACTTTATAACATATATTTTCATGTCCCAAAAGGACAGAATTTTTCACATAAATTTATGGCCAAAACAGCCCTTAAAGTTTACAGGCGTTAGTGTTTTTTGTAATTTGCAGCTTTGGACTCTTTTGCTAAATTAGGTCCACCACGAAAATCTCTGACACCTTTTCGATGATTCCACTTGGATAAGCTACAAAACTCATAGATCTAACTCTAGGACTTGACCACACTCAAAAATTCAAAATATAATAGGAGATATGGTCGATTGAATTTAGGTATTACGTTTTTACCAAAATCGATTTTTCAACCCTTTGTGATTTCTAAGAAACTTTCATGTTTTCACATAATAACTAACATAACTCATCATAACACTTACTAATACTTCATATACCCATGATTTTCATTAGTCAATGCTTTTATTATGACTTTCATCATAATCCTAAATAAGCAGATCCTTTTAGTTGAAGAAATATTTGAGGGTTTAAGAAATGGGTTTTTGTATTGGGGTCAATACAAAATTCAATTTCACGCTCTAGGGTAGGCTAGAAATCTTCAAGAATACGTCAAGAAATTTATTAATGATAGAAATATCATTCAAAAGCGCTTTCTCTTATCCAAGACTTGGATAATGCGTTACATTGATACCAATTGTGACTTCATCCTTTAACTTAGATAACACCTCACAATGATACCTATCAACTTGTCATAATCATTCAAGGCGTCGCCTCTGAAAGAAATCGGCTTGGTTGCATTCCATAAAAGGAAGTCAACAACGAAAGGATCGGGGCTCTTTACTTTATGGCTTGATATAACGGTGATTAACTTTAGGGTTTGTGTGGCGCCCCCAAAATAGGTATACATCACTGATACGAGTTGTCGATACGTGATGCGAAACAACTACAACTTTATTATTACAACGATAAAAGCTGTGAGTTTGAATACAAATATTATCTTCTAGACAATATCTATACTCAAATAAATCCTCATCACATTTATTGATACATTATTTTACAAAAATGGTGAGGACTACTAAAAATCCTTTCTAAAACCTTCATTCCATACCCAGGCTACGTACTAGCTATATTTCTAGCCTCCACGAGAATAATCTCGGTCGACATTCTCAAATCTTGTCATAAAACAAGGGTTAATTAAGAAATCAATATATCACATAATATCCTATATCTTGACCAACTAACAAATAAGCTTAGGTAGGACACACTTTAGCGAAGGAATTACTCGTCTCTCCCTCTGAGTTCTATTCCCAGATCTCACTTGGAGATCATATCCTAAGCTACGATACCAAGCTATAGCGCCCCCAAAATAGGTATACACACACCCGTTACGAGTGCATGAATACATGGTATAAAAAAGCAAACTACAACTTCAATAATACAAATGTCGTGTGAAATACGACAATATATCTTAATGAGTTTAAATATAATATTGTCTTACGGACAATATCCACATACAAATAAATCCCCATCATAATTATTGATTCATTATTTTACAAAAATGGTGAGGAATACTAAACAACTCTCTAGAACCTTCATTCCATACCCAGAGCTAGTACTCATTACATTCTAGCCTCACGAGAAGAAAAATGGAACAACAGGAAAAGGGTGAGCTCAACTAGCCCGATAAAGAATATTATGACTAAGATAATATACAACAAATTATCGTTAGTCTTGACGAGGAAAAAATCGATAGAATACAATAGACAACAAGTTTGAGATCAATATTACATGGTGAAATAATAATTCATAGAAGAGTTACGTGAGAATGAAATCTACTATAATCTATGAATTTAACGATCCATCATCAATATTTTATCCACAATAACATCAATCGATATACATACGGAATCAAATATTCATCTTTTGCACTCTGAGGGCCAAAGATATTCATCGATTAATCATGTTCATTTAAACACTGTTCATCTTTGCACTCTGGGCCAAAGATATTAATCAATCGGTCGTATTCATCTCGACACTGTTCATCTTTACTCTGAGCCAAAGATATTCTTGAAATCATTCATCTTTGCTTTCTGGGCCAAAGATATTCAATAATATCATCATTTAAGGCGAGGATGATGAAAATATTTTTTAAAGCGAATCGGTGAAACAAAATGACAAGGATTAAGGATTAAGGATTAGTACTTGGTTTTATCCACGCCCAAAAATACCTCAAAAATAATCATAGTGGTGTAAAATTGAGAATGATCAAAACATGGATCTGATCGAGTTAGTATCCGAAATAGATGTTTTGGACGAAAAGAAGAAATTTTATTTTTAGATTGAATAGTCAATCGTGAATAGTCTTGAGTATCGTGAATAGTGCAAGTATCGTGAATAATAACTCAGACACCAAAAGATAGAAATTCCACAAAAAAACATCTTCACGCTTCGTGAATAGTACTGCGTGAATTGTAACTTTCGTGAATAGTAACTCATGAATAGTAACTTCGTGAATAGTAACTCATGAATAGTAACCCATGAATAAATAACCCGACATGAAAAAGTTCCAAATTTGATAAAAGTTCAACCAATATTTGACATAATGATATTGAAGAAATAATATCATTTGAGAAGAAAATAACATCCACTTACCTCGAAAGATCGATCTTTCAAAAAACTTAGGATATAGGCTATGACTTGGACTTGCACCGTATAGCAATACTCAAAGTATACTCAAAATACTCACAAGAATAAACTCGATAATATAGAGAGAAAACTTGATTTTTGGTGTGATTTTCAATTCTAACCTAAGCACCTATTTATAGGAAATTGCTTAGAACACCAAAAAGCGAAAATTTAATATAATATTAATATATTTAATAAATTCTCTCGCCCATCTAGACAATCTGATCTCAGCCATCAAGCACATGTTAAAGATGGCCAACAACATTTGAAAAACGTTTTTCTTAAAAACATAATTAAAACTTCAAAAATTAATTATTTGAGACTTGAAACTTCAATAATTCATAATAAATAGCCCTTTCATCAGAAAATTCGAATCTCGCGAGTTTTATAGGAAATTCAATTCTCTACAACTTTGCAGAAGAAAGTTTTCCAAATTCCAAATAGAAATTGACCAAAATCCACAAGCAGGCGATTTACTAAAATTTATAATCAAATTTGATCGATAAATGAGGTCCCATGAGCATGTTTAACATGTTTTAAACATTTATTGCAACAAAAATACTCTTCCTCCTCGTATACTCATATATCCCACATTACGTTGTAAAAAAATATCACAGTTAATATATTATTAAAATAATATATTTAAATGAATTATTTTATCGAGAAAAAGATAAAATATTAATTTTCAACAATTGTCATTTTAAAATTTTCTCCATCTATATCCACATAAAATTAATATTTTCCTCATCATATAAATCAATAATTAATTATTCACAAATAATATTACGAATCACAATATTGTGACAGAGGCGGTTCCCGGAAGAAGAGGGCTTTCGATAAAATTTCTTCTTCTTGGCCTTGATTAGGTGACCAAACCTCTCCTTAAGCGAGAACTTTCTAGACATTGCCAATAATGTTATCTAATAATATTATTGAGATAATATGAATTATTGCCGATAATGAAGATCTTTGTGTAATGACAATTATTGAAACAACAATGATATAAAATAAGGACTTGGCATAAAGCTTATATAGATTACGAGTGTTGCTCATGATCTTCACGGCTTTTGGAATAAATAAGGATGTCATCAATAAAAGGCGACCACAAAGTGATCTAAATATTCCTTGAATACTCGGTTCATCATATCCATGAAGCGCGCGGGGGCATTAGTCGATCGAAAGGACATGACTAGGAATTCATAATGCCGTCTGGGGAGTTACGGCCGTCTTTGGAATGTCGTGATTCTAATCTTCAATTGGTGATATCAGGAGCGAAGATCAATCTTTGAAAAGAATTTGGCTCCTTGCAATTTGGTCAAGCAGGTCATCAATACGTGGCAATGGATACCTATTTTTGATGGTGGCGTGATTGACTCCAGATAATCAATACAAAAAGTCGCATACTCCCATCTTTCTTCTTCACGAATAGAATAGGAGCACCCCGAGGAGAAGTACTAGGGACGAATAAAGCCAATGTCTAACAATTCTGCGGTTGGGTCTTTAACTCACGAAGTTCAATAGGAAGCCGTTCGATATGGGGCTTTGGAAATAGGTTTTGTCTGGGGTTCAAGTCGATACAAAATTCAATTTCACGCTCTGAGGGGTAGGCGGAAGTTCTTGAGAATCGTCGGAAATTTATTAACAATAGGAATATCGTTTAAAAGCGGCGTATTTTATTTAAATCGTGACATGAGCTAAGAAAGCTTGACATCCAGTTTTTCAATAAGCGAATAGCTTTATGGCTTGAGATGGCCGTGATTGATTTTAATGGTTTGGTCGTTTGAATTAGCATAATAGGTTGATTAGGAATATGAAAGCTAACAACCTTACTTAAAACAATCAATTTTGCATGATAAGTAGTTAACCATCGATCCACAGAATCACGTCAAATCAAGTATTTTTAATGAAATAAGATCGACGGAGTAATGTGAAGTGCAGATTTGAACCAAACAAGACTTATAAGCGAGTGGATGTAATGAAGGTTTCTCCCAGCGGAGTTTCCACGAGATAAGTCAAAGTCTAATTTCTCGGTCGAATTTAATCGATGGCGCAAGTAGGAAAAATAAAAGAATGGGTAGAAGCAGGTTATCAAATAAAGTATAGACTTCATTAGAGTTTATGATAAGCTTACGTGATGACCTCATTCGGATTCCTTGCCCTTTGGGAGGTCACAACAAATGCTCTCCTTGCCTTCTGGGTTTTGAATTTTACGGGATGGCCTTTGGTGCCTCCATCCTAAATTGAATTTGTCTTGATGGCAATAAAATCGAGCTAAGTGACCTTCTCTTCCACAATTATAACATGCTTTGAATGACATGGCCTGCGGTTTGGTGATGTGTCCCTCTCCTCGCATTTGAAGCATATGATAGGTGGTCTTTCTCCTTCCTTAACAATGGGTCTTTGGTCTTGGCGTCTTTCCATCGTTGTTGAATCTCCTTTTCTTGAAATGTCCATTCTTATTGTTTTTGGCCACGATTACCATAGAAGTGGTTACCATATCGGCTTTGTTGATTCCCTCACGCTTGTTGTCACCAACTCGATGACTATTCTCCATTGGTATAATTTTTTCACATTTGCTCTCTTTTAGTTGCGTTGACTCGTTATCGCTCTCCACTAAGCGAGCCTATTTACAACATCGAATACAAACCACGGTTTATGAGAAATAAGATGTTGGCGTATCTCGACTTCAAACCTCTTAAAAACTTTAGCGCCATTCTCTCTTCATTATCCACCAAGTGGGGCCCTGACCCAAGTGATAACTCATAAAATTTTGCCTCGTGTTGCGACACGGTCGTATTGTTTTGTTCGACTTGATAAACTCCACCTCCTTCATGTGGCGAATACTTTCGGGAAAGTATTTGTCGTTGAAACAACTCTGGAACTTCTCCCAAGATATCTTGATGCAATTTGGTTGAGTCGTTTCTGGATTCCCACCGATGTCACTTTCTCATGTGACGTAAAGCGTGAAAGGAACCTTTTGCTCCTCGAAATTAGGTATACATCACCCATCTTGGGTGCGACACTTTACATAGTGCAAATTTAAATACAACTTATTAACATAAGCGTAGGTATGCAATCTGACATAAGCGTGAGTTTAAATACAAATATAAATCTACTAGATATTATACTGAAACTCGAAAAAAAGTCCTCATTACAATTATTATCACACTATTTTTTCTTCGAATAGTGAGGACTACTAATCTTATCTTGGGACCATCACTTTCGTTTCCCAGGCTAAATCCCGGCTATATTATCATTTCACGAAGAAACGGTGAAAGAAAAGGTGAGCTCAACTAGCCCGATAAAATATTATGACCTAAGATAATGCGAAATAAATTATCAATAGTCTTGATAATATTAAGCGATAAAATACAATAGACAACCCGGTTTAAGCTGCGGTGAATATCTGATCCATTAAAAAAGTCAGTAGAAAATAAAATCTACTATCTTTTAGGTTTTAAAGGTTTTTCATCAACTTTTTATAAATTGAGACTCGACTTTAATAAATATTCACATCATCGAATCACCCACACTTTTCTGACGAGGATATTCTTTAGTATCCGACCACAATTATTCATGCACTACGGGCGAGAATATTTGTGTATTCATTAATAATCATGATCATGCCAACAAGCATCCATCGATGCACTCTGACCCTTTGAGGATTTTTATCACATCATTTGTAACATTACGGTCGTGATTACAAGAATAGTCTCTGGTCGTAATCATACCAAGTCCATCCCATGCACTTCTGAATACGAGATGACTTTCAAAAAAAATATAAACATGAGGATGATGACAATGATATAAAAATTGATAAAACAAGTTCAAAATTATTTTATCCGAGGAATTATTAACGTCAAAATTATCGACATGATCTTTGTTTTGTAGAGTAAAATTCAAGAATGATCGGAAGAATATTTCCATGAAAAGATCTTTGGATGAAACATTGAAATATCGAGGATATTCTACTAATTTCATGGAGTATAGAAGTCAAAGTTTTAACTTATTTGGGTATAATAAAGAATGGAATAACAAAAGAAATCACCGTAAATGCGATAGAAGCCTTACAGACGAGTTATTCAGCGAATAATAAATAACGGAACGGTCGGTGAAATTCACACTTAAGCGGGATGTTCAACGAGAATAATAAAGATGGAACCCGGATCGGTGTAAAACACGAGATAGGATATTCAGCGAGAATAATAAAAGGCGGAACCCGAGGTCGGTGTAAAACACTGCACGAGCGAGGATGTTCAGCGAGAATAATAAAAAAAACGGAACCGAATCGGTTAGGTGTAAAACACCTGACGAGACAGGATGTTCAGCGAATAATAATAAAAAAGCGGAACCCGGTCGGTGTAAAACACCGAGCGAGGATGTTCCAACGAATAATAGAAGAATGTCACCAAGTATAGGGTAAACCACTTATCGAGTTATTCAGCGAATAATAAGCGATGGAATAACAACAGTTCTCTTCATGAATAAGAAAGAATAACACCCCTTACATTTGGTAGGAGATTGAATCTTTACGGCGGTGTAGTAACAAAATACTCTTCTTCTTTCTCTCTTATTCTCTCTATACTTTCTCTCTCTATAAGCTTGAATGAATTAAGTGAAAAATAATGAAGCCCTAGGCCTCTATTTATAGAAGATTTCTAGCTTAGCACTTCTTAGTGTGAAAAAAAGTGAGTGGCTTTTGGTTGGTTTGGCCTTTGTAATGTGAAGCGACAAGTGGTTCGGCCTTTTGTAATGTGAAGCGACAAGTGGTTCGACGTCTGGTAAAGGTAATTACTATTAGCGAAGGTAAATACTATTGTGAAGGTAAATACTATTCCTGAGGTAATTCTTATTGGAAGGTAATTCTTATTGTGAAGGTAATTACTATTCACGAAGGTAATACTATTGTGAAGGTAATTACTATTGTGAAGGTAATTACTATTGTGAAGGTAAATACTATTCATGAGGTAATTACTATTGGCGAAGGTAATTACTATTGTGAAGGTAAATACTATTATTGAAGAGACTCTTAGATGATGACATATGAGCCCCCATAAAATAATCAAACTTACCACAAATCATTTTTTTTCATCAACACATATTTAATCTTTCAACAATTATTAATCATTTATAACTTGTAAATCTCAATTATTGATTTAATCTTATAACATATTATCTGAGATGATCTTGTGACAATAATTGAATCAATAATATAAGAGATATGATCACGATTTCTTGTAGCAATAATTGAGCGTAGGTGAGTGACTTCTCACGTAAGCATCGATAATCAATCTGGTGTCTTCTTATCTGACTCTGGCGTATTCTTTGTACTTTTACCATAGGGTAGTTCAGCGGTTTTAACGGTAACACCTCCGTAGTTATTTTTATAAAATATTTTTGTCGTTTTCTCGATCAAATGAATAATTACATTATGTGGGTCCACGATGATTGAGCCATTATGCGAATATTCCTAACAACAAAAGAATATTCCCAGAGCCAAACGAATATTTTATAACAACTTGCATACTTTACAAAATTTATAAATATTACCCACATTTATAACATTATATCAAATTTATTCCATAATATTCAAAAATAATATTTATAGAAAAATTCATCTTTATTTATAAAAATTTGGGGTCTTCTGACCTCCCTTCTTATGAAATTTAAGCCCTCGAAATTAGAATGCGATACACATGTATGTCGAAGAGGTAAGGATACCTTGATTTCATTTGATTCTAACTCCCAGTCATTTCCTCGACATATTGGTTCCTCCACAAAACTTTGACTTGAGGTATAACCTTGGGCGTAGAATATGTTCCTTCTTATCAAAATTTGAGCAGGGAACCTCTTAAATACGTCAAATCTTCCGCTATTTAAATCGGTTCTAACTTCGATAATATGGTTGGGGTCTTTCACATATTTACGTAACATAGATATGTGAAAAGCGTTATGAACACGAGACATATTTGGCGGTAAAAGCGAGTCTATAGGCCCGCAGTTCCTACTCGATCGAGGATTAAAAATGGGCCAGATGAATCGAGGTTAAGTTTTCCTCTCTTTCCAAATCTTGTAACTCCTTTCCATGGAAGCGACTCTTAACAACACATGATCTCTATATCGAGAATTCCGTCCTTTCGATGAAGATCGGCATAACTCTTTTATCGATTTTGTGAGGTTTTTATCGTTGTCGGATCGTTTGAATCTTTTAAAGTAGTCATCACGTACCCAACTCGGTCCCAACAACGTTGCTTCACCCACCTCATCCCGGCATCTTTGGAAGCGACACTTTCTTCCATCTGGCGCTTGAATGGAGCCATGCGATACTTGCTTGATAAGCTGTTGTTGTGGGAAAACTCCACGATGGTAAGAACTTGTCCCAACTCCCTGAAATCAAGGACCACGAGTCTTAATAGATCTTGAGAGTTTGAATAGTCCTCTCCATTGTCCGTCCGAAATGCGAGGATGATATCTTAGAGCTAAATCGTGAAATGCATGCCCATAGCTTTTTGCAAACTAACCCAAAATCGTGAAGTGAATCTTGGGTCTCGATCGGAAACTATGGATCTGGGCATACCATGCGATCTTACAATCTCGTTTATGTACATCTGACGAGGCGTTCAAGTGTATAAGTTTCTCGTGTCGGTAAGAAATGAAGCGGACTTGGTCGACTATCAACAATGACCCAAATCGCATCGATGCCTTGAGAAACCTTAGGAAGGCCGTGTAGCGAAATCCATGGTAATGTGCTCCCACTTCCATTACGGAATTTCAAGTGGTTCTGATGGACCTTTTGGTACTTGATGCTCGCTTTAACTTCGTTGACAAGTTAGACACCTTGAGATAAGCAGTATTATCTCTCTCTTTCGTATTGCTCCACCAAAATGTATGGCGAATATCATGATACATTTGGTACTCCCGAGATGGATTGCAAATGGTGTGTTGTGTGCTCCATCATGATATTATACTTTAAATCGAGGTCGTTAGGAACACAAAGTGCAGAGTTGACTCGAAGTATTCCTTCTTCATCGATTCTTGCTTAGGCGTAGCACCTTCTTGCACTTTTTCCTCATCATCGCATCGACTCGAGTCGTGCAGCTTGGCGACTTTAACTTTATCAATTAAAATCGGTTCTACTTTCGTATACTATTATCATCACATCGTCCACAGGTCTTTAATTCTATCTCCATCCTTTGCAAGTCACACAAAATGGGCCTTTGTTGTTGACAATATCGCTTTTCGTGCTTGCATATGATTTTCTACTCGATCGTCGGCTACCACGTTAAACTTTTCGAGGATGGTATTGGATGGTATGATCATAATCTTTCAGCAGTTCAAGCCAGCGTCGTTGTCGCGTGTTGAGTTCCTTTTGAGTGAAGAAATATTTGAGGCTTTTATGATCAAGTAAAGATCTCCACTTTCTCCCCATCTGAAGTAATGCCTCCAAATTTTAAGTGCAAAGACAACATTTTGCCAACTCTAGATCATGAGTAGGATAATTCCTCTCATATTCTTTGAGTTGTCGCGAGGCATAAACTATTACTTTTCCATGTTGCATGAGAACACATCCCAACCCTTTGCTAGAAGCATCACTTTGTAGATGACAAATCCCTCAAGGCGGATGGTATTGTCGAGCAGTCTTTGAAATAAGTCTCCTCTTGAGTTCTTGAAAACTCTTCTCACATTCTTCGCTCCAATAGAACTTTGTATCTTTCAAAGTCGGTTTGAGTCGATGGAATAGCGATTAGAAAAAATCTTCCACGAATCTCAGATAATAACCCGGCTAAGCAAGAAAGCTACGTGCTTGATCCTTTGATTTAGGTTGTTCCCGACTTTGAATAGCTTGATCTTTCTTTGGGTCAGCGGATATTCCATGACTTGATACCACGTGCCCAGGAATGCTACTTCTTGACGAACTTCGCATTTCTTGACTTGGCATAAAGCTTATATTCACGAAGCTTTTGGAGTGTCGACCTCAAGTGTTGCTCATGATCTTCCGCGGCTTTTGGAATAAATAAGGATGTCATCAATAAAAGCGACCACAAAGTGATCTAAATATTCCTTGAATACTCGGTTCATCATATCCATGAAAGCGGCGGGGCATTAGTCGATCGAAGGACATGACTAGGAATTCATAATGCCGTCTGGGGAGTTACGGCCGAATCTTTGGAATGTCGGTGGTTCTAATCTTCAATTGGTGATATCAAGAGCGAAGATCGATCTTTGAAAAGAATTTGGCTCCTTACTGTTGGTCAAAGCAGGTCATCAATCGTGGCAATGGATACCTATTTTTGATGGTGGCGTGATTGACTCCAGATAATCAATACAAAATCGCATACTCCCATCTTTCTTCTTCACGAATAGAGCAGGGAGCACCCCGAGGAGAAGTACTAGGGGCGAATAAAGCCAATGTCTAACAATTCCTGCGGTTGGGTCTTTAACTCACGAAGTTCATAGGAGCCATTCGATATGGGGCTTTGGAAATAGGTTTTGTCTGGGGTTCAGTCGATACAAAATTCAATTTCACGCTCTGGGGGTAGGCGGGGAAGTTCTTGAGAATCGTCGGAAATTTATTAACAATAGGAATATCGTTTAAAAGCGGCGTATTTTTATTTAAATCGTGACATGAGCTAAGAAAGCTTGACATCCGTTTTTTCAATAAGCGAATAGCTTTATGGCTTGAGATGGCCGTGATTGATTTTAATGGTTTGGTCGTTTGAATTAGCATAATAGGTTGATTAGGAATATGAAAGCTAACAACCTTACGAAAACAATCAATTTTTGCATGATAAGTAGTTAACCATCAATCCACAGAATCACGTCAAATCTGAGTATTTTTAATGAAATAAGATCGACGGGGTGTGATGTGAGGTGCAATTTGAACCAAACAAGACTTATAAGCGATTGGATGTAATGAAGGTTTCTCCCAGCGGAGTTTCCACGAGATAAATCGAAGTCTAATTTCTCGGTCAAATTTAATCGATGGCGCAAGTAGGAGAAATAAAAGAATGGGTAGAACCGGTATCAAATAAAGTATAGACTTCATTAGAGTTTATGATAAGCTTACGTGATGACCTCATTGGTTCCTTGCTCTTTGGGAGGTCACAACAAATGCTCTCCCTTGCTTTCTCTGGGTTTGAATTTTACGGGATGGCCTTTGGTGCCTCCATCTAAGCTGAATTTGTCTTGATGGCAACAAAATCGAGCTAAGTGACCTTCTCTTCCACAATTATAACATGCTTTTGGATGGCATGGCCTTGATTTGGGCGATGTGTCCCTCTCCTCGCATTTTTGAGTATATGATGGGTGGTCTTTCTCCTTCCTTAACAATGGGTCTTTGGTCTTGGCGTCTTTCCATCATTGTTGAATCTCCTTTTCTTGAAATGTCCATTCTTATTGTTTTGTACGATTACCACCAAGAAGTGGTTACCATATCGGCTTTGATTCCCTCCGCTTGTTGTCACCTGCCTCGATGACTATTCTCATTTGTATTATAATTTTGCTTGTTTTTCTCTCTTTTTAGTTGCGTTGACTCATTATCGCGCTCCACTAAGCGAGCCCTATTTACAACATCGAATACAAACCACGGTTTATGAGAAATAAGATGTTGGCGTATCTCGACTTCAAACCTCTTAAAAACATTAGCGCCATTCTCTCTTCATTATCCACCAGTGGGGCCTTGGCCGTGATAACTCATAAATTTTGCCTCGTATTGCGACACGGTCGTATTGTTTTGTTCGACTTGATAAACTCCACCTCCTTCGTATGGCGAATACTTTCGGGAAAGTATTTGTCGTTGAAACGACTCTGGAACTTCTCCCAAGATATCTTGATGCAATTTGGTTGAGTCGTTTCTGGAATTCCCACGATGTCCGCCTCTCTCGCGCATGCATAAAAAGCGTGAAAGGAACCTTTTGCTCCTCGGAGCATCCCAGACATCAAATATCTTGGTAATCTGCTTTATCCATGCTTCCAGCGAAAGTGGTTTTGGCTCTCCCTTAAACTCGGTGGTCCCGGCTCCTTAAATTGTTTAGCGGTGGCCTTGAGAGTTTTTCCGTGTTTCCACCTACGTTTTGGGCGAGAATCGCTCTCTACTTTCTTGTTGTTGCATAAATTACATAAAACCTCTGAACATTTGATCATTCGTCATTTGGTCGGTGTTGTTTGTTTGCATGAGGATTATCGCCTTCTACGATGCACATTATCACGATTATTGATATGTGGTGAATCAACGATCGCTGCGCTCCATTCTTATTCTCAACATTCTCGGATGTCATTTTGAATCTTGCCCTGAAACAAAGGTTAATTGACGTGTAACAAATTATCCTATCTTGACCAACCCATAAAATATCACGTAAACTTAGGTAGGTCAAATACTAGCGAAGGTATTCCCGTCTCTCCCCTCTAGTACTATTCTCACATCTTAGCGGGGATCGTATCCTAGCTACGATACCAAGCTGTGGCGCCCCCAAAATTAGGTATACATCACCCATCTTGGGTGCGCACTTACGTGAGTGCAAAATTTAAATACAACTTATTAACATAAGCGTAGTATATGCAATCGACATAAGCGTGAGTTTAAATACAAATATAAATCTACTAGATATTATACTGAACTCGAACAAAAAGTCCTCATTCTGATTATTATCACACTATTTTACGAAATAGTGAGGACTACTAATCTTATCTTGAGGACCATCACTTTCGTTTCCCAGGCTAAATCCCGGCTATATTATCATTTCACGAAGAAACGGTGAAAAGAAAGGGTGAGCTCAACTAGCCCGATAAAAAAATATTATGACTAAGATAATGCGAGAATAAATTATCAATAGTCTTGATAATGTTAAGCGATAAAATACAATAGACAACCGGTTTAAGCTGCGGTGAATAATATCTGATCCATTAAAAAGAGTCAGTAGAAAATAAAATCTACTATCTTTTAGGTTTTAAAGGTTTTTCATCAACATTTTTATAAATTGAGACTCGACTTTAATAAATATTCACATCATCGAATCACCCACACTTTTCTGACGAGGATATTCTTTAGTATCCGACCACAATTATTCATGCACTTCTGGGCGAGAATATTTGTGTATTCATTAATAATCATGATCATACCAACAAGCATCCATCGATACACTCTCTGACTGCCCTTTGAGGATTTTATCACATCATTTGTAACATTACGGTCGTGATTACATAAGAATAGTCTCTGGTCGTAATCATACCAAGTCCATCATACTTCTACTGAGGCCACGAGATGACTTTCAAAAAAATATAAACATGAGGATGATGACAATGATATAAAATTGATAAAACAAGTTCAAAATTATTTTATCCGAGAATTATTAACGTCAAATTATCGACATGATCTTTGTTTTGTAGAGTAAAATTCAAGAATGATCGGAAGAATATTTCCATGAAAGATCTTTGGATGAAGCATTGAATATCGAGGATATTCTACTAATTTCATGGAGTATAGAAGTCAAAGTTTTAACCAATTTGGGTATAATAAAGAATGGAATAACAAAAGAAATCACCGTAAATGCGATAGGCCCTTGCAGAGACGAGTTATTCAGCGAATAATAATAAATAACGGAACGAGGTCGGTGAAATTCACCGCAAGCGGGATGTTCAACGAGAATAATAAAAGATGGAACCGGATCCGGTGTAAAACACACGAATAGGATATTCAGCGAGAATAATAAAAAAGCGGAACCGGTCGGGTGTAAAACACTGCGAGGATGAGGATGTTCAGCGAGAATAATAAAAAGCGGAACCGGTCGGTGTAAAACACCTGAGGAGGATGTTCAGCGAAGAAATAATAAAAAAGCGGAACCGGTCGGTGTAAAACACAGAGAGGATGTTCAACGAGAATAATAGAAGAATGTCACCAAGTATAGGGTAAACCACTTATCTGAGGTTATTCAGCGAGAATAATAAGCGATGGAATAACAACAGTTCTCTTCATGAATAAGAAAGAATAACACCCTTACATTTGGTAGGAGATTGAATCTTTGCGGCGGTGTAGTAACAAAATACTCTTCTTCTTTCTCTCTTATTCTCTCTATACTTTCTCTCTCTATAAGCTTGAATGAATTAAGTGAAAAATAATGAAGCCCTAGGCCTCTATTTATAGAAGATTTCTAGCTTAGCTTTTCTTAGTGTGAAAAGCGAGTGGCTTGGCTTGGTTGGTTTGGTTTGGCCTTTGTAATGTGAAAGCGACAAGTGGTTCGGCCTTTGTAATGTGAAGCGACAAGTGGTTCGACGTCTGGTAAAGGTAATTACTATTAGCGAAGGTAAATACTATTGTGAAGGTAAATACTATTCACAAGGGTAATTACTATTGTGAAGGTAATTACTATTAGCGAAGGTAATTACTATTCCGACTATTGACGAAGGTAATTACTATTATTGTGAGGTAATTACTATTGTGAAGGTAATTACTATTGTGAAGGTAAATACTATTCACAAGGTAATTACTATTGTGAAGGTAATTACTATTGATTGAAGGTAATACTTATTGATGAAGAGACTCTTAGATGATGACATATGAGCCCCCCATAAAATAATCAAACTTACCACAAATCATTTTTTTTTCATACATATATTTAATCTTTCAACAATTATTAATCATTTATAACTTGTAAATCTCAATTATTGATTTAATCTTATAACATATTATCTGAGATGATCTTGTGACAATAATTGAATCGATAATATAAGAGATATGATCGTGACAATTCTTTGTAGCAATAATTGAGCATAGGTGAGTGACTTCTCACGTAAGCATCGATAATCAATCTGAGTGTCTTCTTTCTTGTCTGACCTCTGCGTATTCTTTGTACTTTTACCATAGGGTAGTTCAGCGGTTTTAACGGTAACACCTCCGTAGTTATTTTTATAAAATATTTTTTTGTCGTTTTTCTCGATCAAAATGAATAATTACATTGTGGGGTCCACCAATGATTGAGCCCATTATGCGAATATTCCTAACAAAAGAATATTCCCAGAGCCAAAAAGCAATATTTTATAACAACTTGCATACTTTGCAAAATTTATAAATATTACCCACAACTATAACATTATATCAAATTTATTCCATAATATTCAAAAAATATTATTTATAGAAAAATTCATCTTTATTTATAAAAGGAATAAGTCTCTCGTGTCGGTGAAAATGGCGGACTTGGTTAATCTATCAATAATAACCCAAATAGCATTGATGCCTTGAAAGCCGCGGGAAGACCCGTATGAAATCCATAGTAATGTGTTCCCACTTCCATTCAGGAATCTCAAGTGGTTCTGAGCGGACCCTTAGGTACAAGATGCTCGCCTTTACGTTAGCAAGTTAAACACATGAGATAAACTTTGCAATCTCTCTCTTCGTATTGTTCCACCAAAATGTATGTAGAAGATCACGATACATTTTAGTACTTCGAGGATGGATTGCAAATGGCGTATTGTGTGCCTCCATCATAATCTTGTACTTCAATCAGTCGTTAGGAACCTGAAAGTCTAGAGTGGACTCAAAGTATTCCTTCTTCATCGATTCTAAGCTTAGGAATAGCTCCTTCTTGTACTTTCTTCTTCATACGCATCGACTCAAGGTTGGGTGGCTTGAGCGATCTTAACTTTTTCTATTAAAGTTGGCTCTGTCGTATACTTGACATCATCCTTTTCGTTCCGCATATGATCTTCTACTCTACTCATAGCGTCGGCTACCGTTAAACTTTTCCGAAGATGGTATGGTTAGAATATGTGTTTGAAATGAGTCTCCTCTTGAGTTCTTGAAAATCTTCCGCATTCCTTGCTCCATTCAAATTTTGTATCTCTCTGAGTCAATTGCGTTAATGGAATAGCGATTCGAGAATATCCTTGACGAATCTCGATAATAACTAACTAAGCCTGAAAGCTCGTCTTTAGATAAGCGACTTAAGTTGCTCTCAAGCTGTGACTCATATCCCGATCTTGGATATGCGTCACAATGACACCTATCGATTTACTATCGCTTGCGAATATGGCGTCCCTACGGAGAGTAAAGCTTGGGTGAATTCCACAAAGGAAGTCACAAGATAAAGGCTCGGTACCAAATTCTATAGTTGAATTTTAACTCACGAAGTTCAATAGGAGCCATTCGATATGAGATTTTAGAAATGAGTTTTGTCTGGGTTCAAAATCGATACAAAATTTAATATCGAGCTTTGGGAGTAAGCGAGAAATTCTTGAAAAATCGTCGGGAAAAATCAATAACAACGGGAATATTATTCAAATCGGCGTGTCTTTATTCAAATCCATAACATGGACTAAGAAAATTTGACATCCGTAATAAGCGAATGACTTCATGGCGATATGAAAATGTTTGACTACAATGGTTTGATTGCTTGAATTGAATAACGGGTTGCTTAGGAATATGAAAACTAACAACCTTACGAAAATAATCAATTTGGCATGATGAGTAGTTAACCTCCCCTAAAATCACATCAAAAGCAAATATCTCTATAGAAATAAGGTTAACGGGTAATGTGATAGTGCCAACTTGAATCAAGCAAGATTTTAAATAACGGATGTAATGAAAGTTTCTCTAATGGAGTCTCCACGAGATAGGTCAAAGTTTAATTTCTCGTGTAGTCGAGTTCAAGCGTTGAGCCTTGAGCAAGAGATAAAAGAATGGGTAGAACCAATATCTAGTAAGGTATAAACTTAGCAAAAATTTATAATTAACTAACTTGCTCTAACCGTTCGGGTTCCTTGCATTTTAATGACCGTCGCGACAAAGCGCTCTTCGAGAATCGTTGACTTTGACTTTTACGGGACACGATCTTTTTGAGTCACCATTCCCATTGGTGGGGTTTCGATATCGTCTGATCTCGGCGATATGTCCTTCTTTTCCACAATTATAGCATACCTTAAAGCTGTTGTGGGCGGTTTGGTGATATATCCCCTCTTTCCGCATTTATAACATATGGCCGGTGGTGCGTTCTCCTCCATAAAACTAGTTCTTCTTGGTGGCGTCTTCACATAGTGGTTGTTGAATCTCCTCTTTTAAAATCTCCTCCCAGACTTCGCTTCTTATTTTTCATGGCCACGATTACCACCGGTGGTTCTGCCTTTAATCGTATTCTTCTTTCTCATTTGGTTATCGTTATTACGATGGCTTTGCTATCTTGATATGATCACGGTTATGGTCCCTCGGTTGAGCGTACTACGTTATCTCGCTCTAACAATGAGCCTGTTGACAACATCTGAATAGAGAAAATTTATGAGAAATGAGATCTTGGCGTATGTGTAAGTTCAAACCTCTCGAAACATCCAGCGTCATCGTTCCTCATTCTCCACCAAATGAGGTGCAAACACAGGATAACTCCATGAACTTAGCCCTCGTCTTTGGGACAAATCATGTTATTACTGCTCTGATCTAATAAACTCCACTTCCTTCGTATAGCGAATACTTTCGGGGAAGTACTTGTCATTGAGCTGTTTCTGAAAGCGTCTCCGGCGACATCTTTGAGTGCGGTGGATGGAGTGCAGCTTCATGATTCCCACCGATGTCTGCCTACCATACGGAAACATAAAAGTGGCGAATGGAACTTTCTGTTCCTCCGTGCATCCCAGACATCGAATATCTTGGTAATTTGTTTGACCCGTCTCTCGCCTTAATCGGATCCGGCTTTCCCGAGTGCAGTGGTCCCGACTCTTTGAAGCTAACTTGCATTTGTGACCACGGTGAATTACTATCATTTCCTCCTGTATTTTGAACACGAGTCTCCTAAATGCGATTTTTGCATGAGCTAAAAAAACTTCTAAACATCCCTCGTTCATCATCGCTTTCGATTGGTGTTGTTCACGGGAGGAACATTACCCGACTGTTGCGTTCTCCTCGTTGGTGAAATCTGAGGCATCTCCACGGTCTCATTTACTCCTTTGTTAATATTCTCGGTCGACATTCTCAAATCTTGTCGTAAAATAAGGGTTAATTAAGAAATCGATATATCACATAATATCCTATATCTTGACCAACTAACAAATAAGCTTAGGTAGGACACCTTTAGCGAAGGATTTACTCGTCTCTCCCTCTGGTTTTATTCCCGATCTCACGGAGATCGTATCCTAAGCTACGATACCAAGCTGTGGCGCCCCCCAAATAGGTATACACACCCATTACGAGTGCGCCCAATACATGATGCAAAAGCAAACTACTGACTTCATAATACAAATGTAAATGTGAAATCGACAATATATCTTTAATGAGTTTAAATATAATATTGTCTTACAGACAATATCCACATCTGAAATAAATCCCCATCATAATTATTGATTCATTATTTTACAAAAATGGTGAGGACTACTAAACAACTCTCTCTAGAACCTTCGTTTCCATTACCCAGAGCTAGTACTATTACATTCTAGCCTCCTCACGAGAAGAAAAAATGGAACAACAAGGAAAAGGGTGAGCTCAACTAGCCCGATAAAGAATATTATGACTAAGATAATATCTGACAAATTATCGTTAGTCTTGACGAGGAAAAATCGATAGAATCTGATAGGCAACACAAGTTTGAGATCAATATTACATGTGAAATAATAATTCATAGAAGAGTTACGTAGAGAATGAAATCTACTATAATCTATGAATTTAACGATCCATCATCAATATTTTATCCTGTAACATCAATCGATATACATACGGAATCAAATATTCATCTTTGCCTTTCTGAGCGAAGATATTCATCGATTAGTCGTATTCATTTAAACACTGTTTCATCTTTTTCTGAACCCGAAGATATTAATCAATCGGTCGTATTCATCTCTGACACTGTTCATCTTTTGCTTTTCTGACGCGAAAGATATTCTTGAAAATCATTCATCTTTTACTCTGGGCGAAGATATTCAATAATATCATCATTTAAGGCGAGGATGATGAAAATATTTTTAAAAAGCGAATCGATGAAACAAAATGACAAGAGGATTAAGGATTAAGGATTAAGTACTTGGTTTTATCCACGCCCAAAAATACCTCAAAAATAATCATAGTGGTGTAAAATTCGAGAATGATCAAAACATGGATCTGATCGAGTTAGTATCGAGAATAGATATTTTAGACGAAAAGAAGAAATTTTATTTTTAAATTGAATAGTCTGTATATCGTGAATAGTCTTGGTTATCGTGAATAGTCTTGAAAGTATCGTGAATAATAACTCAGAGCACCAAAAGATAGAAATTCCACAAAAAAAACATCTTCACGCTTCATGAATAGTACTTTCGTGAATAGTACTAAGTGAATAGTAACTTCGTGAATAGTAACTTCATGAATAGTAACTTCGTGAATAGTAACTCATGAATAGTAACCCATGAATAATAACCCAGAATATGAAAAAAAAAAAAGTTCAAATTTGATAAAAACTTCCATCGATATTTGACATAATGATATTGAAGAAATAATATCATTTGACAAAAAAAATAATATCCACTTACCTCGAAAGATCGATCTTACAATTTGAAACAGGGATATAGGCTATGACTTGGACTTGCAGTATATAGCAATACTCAAAGTATACTCAAAATACTCACAAGAATAAACTCGATAATATAGAGAAAAACTTGATTTACGGTGTGATTTTCAATTCTAACCTAAGCACCTATTTATAGGAAATTGCTTAGAACACCAAAAGCGAGAAAATTTAATATAATATTAATATATATTAATAAATTCTCTCACCCATCTAGAAATCTGATCTCAGCCATCAAGCACATGTTTAAAGATGGCCAAAAAATTTAAAAAACGTTTTTCTTAAAAAAAATAATTAAAACTTCAAAAATCAATTATTTGAACTTGAACTTGATAATTCATAATAAATAGCCCTTTCATCAGAAAATTCGAATCTCGCGAGTTTTTATAGGAAATTCAATTCTCTACAACTTTGCAGAAGAAAGTTTTCCAAATTCCAAATAGAAATTGACCAAAAGAAATCCACAAGCGGGCGATTTTACACAGTATAATCAAATTTGATCGATAAATGGGGTCCAGCAGCATGTTTAACATGTTTTAAACATTTATTGCAACAAAATACTCTTCCTCCTCGTATACTCATATATCCCACATTAGTTGTAAAAATATCACCATTAATATATTATTAAAATAATATATTTAAATGAATTATTTTATCGAAAAAAGATAAAATATTAATTTTCAACAATTGTCATTTTAAAATTTTCTCCATCTATATCCACATAAAATCAATATTTTCCTCATCATATAAATCAATAATTAATTATTCACAAATAATATTACGAAATCACAATATTGTGACGAGGCGGTTCAGGAAAGAGGGCTTTCGATAAAATTTCTTCTTCTTGGCGCGCGATTAGGTGACCAAACCTCTCCTTGAAGCGAACTTTCTAGACATTGCCAATAATGTTATCTAATAATATTATTGGATAATATGAATTATTGCTTGATAATGAAAATCTTGTGTAATGACAATTATTGAAACAACAATGATATAAAAAATATCAACAATTATTAACTCGATAAAATCTTTGAGCGATAATTCTTTGTAACCATTATTGAGTAGTGCCTTCTTACGTAAGAATCGATAATTGGTGCGATCTGGTGTCTTCTTCTTGTTCGACATGGCGTATTAGTGTGTTTTAACCCATAGGTATTCAACGATGTATTACTTGGTAACAACTACTGGCAGTTATTTAAAAACAACTTATATTTATCGTTTTCTTCATCGAATCACTTTCCGGTTATGGGGCCCACACATTTTTACTTGCATGGAATTTCCACGATGCGAATATTCACAAGCGATCGAATATTCCACGACCAAATAATATTCCCAGACAATGATGAATATTTTATAACCACTTGCTTATTTTGAAATATTTGCATATTTAACCCTAACTATCCATTAATCAAATCAACCCTTACTTATTTCAAAATAATAAATAAAATTCCTTTTTTTTTATTTAAAAAATTTATCTCGTGAATAGTCTTAATAACTGAATCTAAAGGATATAGTCTTTGAAGGGAACTTGCAACTTGGTTAATAGTAACTAGCAATACTCAAAAAGATACTCAAAATACTCACAAATCTATCGATAATATAGAGAAAAACTTGATTTAAGAAGGGTGTGATTTTCAATTCTAACCTAAGCACCTATTTATAGGAAATTTTATAGGAAAATGCTTAGAACACAAAGAAAATTTAATAAAATATTAATATATATATTATAATTTCCTCGCACATTTTTCTAAATTCAAATTATCATAATAACAAATGGTCCCCCACTCAAAAATCAAAAAAAACGTTTTCTTAAAAAAATAATTAAAACTTCCAAAATCAATTATTAGAAATTTGAACATCAATAATTCATAATAAATAGCCCTTTTATCGGAAAATTGAATCTCTTGAGTTTTTATAGGAAATTCAATTCTCTACAACTTTGCGGAAGAAAGTTTTCCAAATTCCAAATAGAAATTGGCCAAAAATCCTGACAGCGAGGCGATTTTACAAATTATAATCAAATTTCGATCGATAAATGGGGTCCACATGAGCATGTTTAACATGTTTTAAACATTTATTGCAACAAAAATACTCTTCCTCCTCGTATACTCATATATCCCACATTCATTTGTAAAAATATCACCATTATTATATTATTAAAATAATATATTTAAATGAATTATTTTATCGAGAAAAAGATAAAATTTCAATTTTCAACAATTGTCACATTAAAATTTTTCTCCATCTATATCCACATAAAATCAATATTTTCCTCATCATATGAATCAATAATTAATTATTCACAAATAATATTCTGAGAATCACAATATTATGACGAGGCGGTTCAGGAAGAGGGGCTTTCGATAAAATTTCTTCTTCTTGGCGGCCTTGATTAGGTGACCAAACCTCTCCTTAGGCGAGAACTTTCTAGACATTGCCAATAATGTTATCTAATAATATTATTAGGATAATATGAATTATTAGCCGATAATAAAAAATATTGTGTAATGACAATTATTGAAATATGACAATATAAAATATCAATATGACAATTATTAACTTCGATAAAATCTTTGAGCGATAATTCTTGTAACCATTATTGAGTAGTGCCTTCTTACGTAAGAATCAATAATTGGTGCAATCTGGTATCTTCTTGTTCGACGACATTAGCGGCGTATTAGTGTGTTTTAACCATAGGGTATTCAAACGATATTACTTGGTAACAACTTCTGTAGTTATTTAAAAACAACTTATATTTGTCGTTTTCTTCATCCAATAAACTTTCCGTTATGGGGCCCACATGCATGCTGCTGCTTGTCGTGCGAATATTCCCAACGATCTGAATATTCCACGACCAACGAATATTCCCAAGCGATAATGAATATTTTATAACCACTTGCTTATTTTGAAATATTTGCGTATTTAACCCTTAACTATCCACATTAATCAAATCAACCCTTACTATTTCAAAATAATAAATAAAGAAAATTCCTTTTTATTTAAAAATTTGAGGTCTTCTGACCTCCCCTCCTTATGAAATTTAGTCCTCGAAATTGGCGTCGTCGTACACAGTGTTTTTGAAAGGTGAGGATACCTCGCTTTCATTTAGTTTCAATTCCCGGTCATTTCCTCTATAGCATGATTCCTCCACAAAACTTTAACTTGTGGTATGACCTTTCTTGGCGTGGGACATGCTCCTTCTATCCAAGATCTTGGCAGTTACCTCCTCATCGTTAAGTCTTGACTATCTCGTCAGGTTCTAACTTTCTATAGCGTGGTTGGGTCTTTCACATATTCTGAAATGCGGATATATGAAACACATTATGAACACGAGACATACTCGGAGAAGCTTGTGAGAGTCTATAGGCTACATTTCCTACTCGGTCGAAATTTGAAATGGACGATAAATGCGTGGATTGAGCTTTCCTCTCTTCCCAAATCTTGTAACTCCCTTCCGTGGAGCAACTTCATGACAATCATGATCCCCACACTAAATTCCGTCCTTTCGATGAAGATCCGCATAACTCTTTTGTCGATCTTGTGCTTGGTTTGTATCGTTGTCGAATCATTTGGATCTTTTAGGTGATAAATACGTACTAACTTCGGGTCCCAACAATGTTGCTTCACCCACCTCATCCCAACATATTGGAGAGCGACATTTTAAATCCATATAATGCTTGAATGGAGCCACACCTATACTTGCACGATAAGCTTTGTTGTTGTAGGAGAATTCCACCATGGTAAATACTTATCCCAACTACCCTTGAAGTCTAGGACCACGAGTCTTAATAGATCTTGAGAGTTTGAATAGTCCTCTCGATTGTCCGTCCGTTTGGGGATGGTATCTTAGACTAAATCGTAAATCCGTGCCCATAGCTTTTTGCAAGCTAACCCAAAATCTTGAAGTGAATCTTGGGTCACGATCCGAAACTATGGATCTGGGCATGCCATGCAACCTCACAATCTCATTCAACGTCATACTAGCAAGGCGTTCGAGGAATAAGTCTCCGTGTCGGCAAGAAATGAAGCGGACTTGGTTAATCTATCAACAATAACCCAAATAGCATTGATGCCTTGAAAGCCGTAGGAAGACCCGTAGCGAAATCCATGGTAATGTGTTCCCACTTCCATTTGGAATCTCAAGTGGTTCTGACAGCGGACCCTTAGGTACTAGATGCTCCTTTTACGTTGCAAGTTAAACACATCGAGATAAACTTTGCAATCTCTCTCTTCATATTGTTCCACCAAAATGTATGTAGAAGATCGATACATTTTAGTACTTCGAGGATGGATTGCAAATGGCGTATTGTGTGCCTCCATCGTAATCTTGTACTTCAAATCAGTCGTTAGGAACCTGAAAGTCTAGAGTGGACTCAAGTATTCCTTCTTCATCGATTCTAAGCTTAGGAATAGCTCCTTCTTGTACTTTCTTCTTCATACGCATCGACTCAAGATTGGGTGGCTTGAGCGACCTTAACTTTTTCTATTAAAGTTGGCTCTGTCGTATACTTGACATCATCGCTTTTCGTTCCGCATATGATCTTCTACTCGATCGTCGGCTACCGTTAAACTTTACGGGATGGTATTGAATAGTGTGGTCGTAGTCTTTCAATAGCTCGAGCCAGCGTCATTTGCCGCGTGTTGAGTTCTTTTTGAGTGAAGAAATATTTAAGGCTTTTATGGTGCGAATATATCTCCACTTTCTCCCCGTATAGATAGTGCCTCCATATTTTTAAGCGCAGCAAATTTCTTTGACTCTAGATCATGAGTAGGATAATTCCTCTCATACTCTTTAAGTTATCGCGAGGCATAGGCTATGACTTTCCCACGTTGCATGAGAACACATCCTAACCCTTTGCACGAAGCATCGTTGTAGATAACAAATCCATCCGAACCGGATGGTATTGTTAGAAACAGTCTTAGAAATAAGTCTCCTCTTAAGCTCTTGGAAACTCTTCTCGCGTTCTTACGCTCCAAGCGAATTTTGTATCCTTAGGAGTTAGGCGAGTTAATGGAGTAGCGATTAGAAAAACCCTTCCACGAATCTCAGATAATAACCGGCTAAGCCCAAAAAGCTCGTCTTGATCCAGACTTGGTTGCTCCCACTTTGTATTGCTTGATCTTGGCGGGATCAGCGGATACTCCATGTTTTGACACCACGTGCCCGAGGAATGCTACTTCCTCGAGCGAACTTCGCATTTCTTCAATTTGGCATATAGTTGGTTTTCACGAAGCCTTTGGAGTACCGACTTCAAATGGTGCTCATGATCTTCACGACTTTTGGAATATATGAGGATGTCATCAATAAAAACAACAACGAATTGATCGAAATATTCCTTGAATACTCGGTTCATCATATCCATGAAAGCCCGCGAGGAGCATTAGTTAGTCCGAAAGACATGACTAAAATTCATAATGCCCATCTGGGGTTACGAAGCGGTCTTTGGAATATCCTCGATTCTAATCTTGGTGATGATATCGAGCGAAGATCGATTTTTGAAAATTGTGCCCTTACATTTGGTCGAACAAGTCATCAATCTGAGGTGAGGATACCTATTCTTGATGGTGACATGGTTCGATTCAGATAGTCGATACAAAATCGCATACTCCGTCTTTCTTCTTTCTGAAATAAAGCAGGGGAGCACCCCGAGGAGATGTCTTGGGGCCAGAATGAAACAGATGTCCAACAATTCACGTAGTTGGACCTTTAACTCTGAAGTTCAATAGGAGCCATTCGATATGGGGTTTTAGAAATGGGCTTTGTGCCGAGGTTCAAGATCGATAAAAATTGACTTCACGTTACGGGGTAGGCAAGGGAAGTTCTTGAAATCGTCGGAAAGTCGATAACAACGGGAATATTATTCAAATTTGGCGTGTCTTTATTCAAATCCATAACATGGGCTAAGAAAGCTTGACATCCGTTTTTAATAAGCGAATAGCTTTATGATTAGATATGATGATGATTGATTTTAATGGTTTAGTTGCTTGAATTAAATCTGACGGGTTGGTTAGGAATATGAAAACTAACAACCTTACGAAAACAATCAATTTTGGCATGATGAGTAGTTAACGATCAATCCTAAAATCACATCAAAAGCAAGTATCTTTAAAGAGATAAGGTCACGGGTAAAGGTAATGGTGCCAACTTGAATCAAACAAGATTTATAAGCGATGGATGTGATGAAAGTTTCTCTAGCGGAGTTTCCACGAGATAGGTCAAAGTCTAATTTCTCGGTCGAGTTTAAGCGTTGAGCACATGCGGGAGAGATAAATGAATGGGTATGCCGTTATCAAGTAAGGTATAAACTTAGCGAAATTTATAAATAGCTTACCGTGATCACCTCGTTTGGGTTCTCGCATTTTGACCGATCACAACAAAGCGCTCTTCCGGAATCGTTGACTTTGACTTTTACGGGACGATCTTTTGAGTCACCGTCCCCATTGAACTAGGTTTATTCTCTGCAATGTACAATCTCGGCGATATGTCCTTCCTTTCCACAATTATAGCATACCTTGAGCTGTTGTGGGCGGTTTGGTGATATGTCCCTCTTTTCGCATTTGTAGCATATGGCCGGGTGGTGGTTCTCCTCCACTTAGAACCGATTCTTTGCTTAAACATCGTCTTCACATAATTAGTTGTTAAATCTCCTCTTTTTAAAATCTCCTCTGACTTCGCTTCTTACTATTTTCATGGCCATGATTACCACGGAGTGGTTACCATTTTGTCCGTCTGTTTCTTTCTCATTTGGTTATCATTATTACATTGGCTTTTATCTCTACGATCTGATCTGGTTGTGGTCCCTCGGTTGGTAGTACTAGATTATCTCGCTCTAAATAATTGAGCCACATTTTACAACATCTGAATAAAGAAAATTTATGAGAAATGAGATCTTGGCGTATCTTGGGTTTTGAAACCTCTAAGAAACATCCGCGTCATCGTTCCTCATTCTCCACCAATGAGGTCTGAACACGGATAACTCTGCAAACTTTGCCTCGTCTTTGAGACAAATCGTATTGTTTTGTTCGAATCGATGAACTCCTTCTTCCTTCGTATATGCGAACACTTTCGGGAAAGTATTTGTCATTAAATAACCTGAAAGCGTCTCCCAGACATCTTTGAGTGCGGTTTGGATGGAGTGCAACTTCACAGACTCCCACCGATGATACGCACCTCGCGGAACATAAAGGTGGCGAATGGAACCTTCTGTTCCTCAAATGCATCCCAGACATCGAATATCTTGGTAATTTGTTTGACCCGTGTTTCCGCCGTGGCGATGGGATCGGCTTTCCCTTAAATTACAGGTGGTCCCGACTCTTTGAGCTGCTTGCATTTGTGACAACTTGGTGAATTCTTATCATTTCCTCTGTATTTTGAACACGAGTCTCCTAAATGCGATTTTGCATGAGCTGCAAAAACTTCTAAACATCCCTCGTTCATCATACGCTTTCGATGGTGTTGTTCGCGGGAGGAACATTGCCCGACTGTTGCACGTTCTCCTCGTTGGTGAGTCTGAGCGTCTCCACGGTCTCATTTCCATTGTTAATATTCTCGATCGACATTCTCAAATCTTGTCGTAAAACAAGGGTTAATTAAGAAATCAATATATCACATAATATCCTATATCTTGACCAACTAACAAATAAGCTTAGGTAGGACACCTTTAGCGAAGGATTTACTCGTCTCTCCCTCTGTTCATTCCCGATCTCACTTGGAGATCGTATCCTAAGCTACGATACCAATTGTGGCGCCCCCAAAATAGGTATACATCACCCATTACGAGTTGTCGATCGTGAGTGCGAAAACAACTACAACTTTATTATTACAACGATAAAAGCGAGTTTGAATACAAATATTATCTTACAGACAATATCTATACTCAAATAAATCCTCATCACATTTATTGATACATTATTTTACAAAATGGTGAGGACTACTAAACAATCCTTTCTAAAACCTTCATTCCATTACCCAGGCTAAATACTTTCATATATATTCTAGCCTCCACGAGAAAAAAAATGGAACAAAAAGGAAAAGGGTGAGCTCAACTAGCTTTCGATAAAGAATATTATGACTAAGATAATATCTGACAAATTATCGTTAGTCTTGACGAGGGAAAAATCTAATAGAATCTGATAGACAACAAATTTTAAATCAATATTACATGATGAAATAATAATTCATTAGAAGAGTTAAGTAGAGAATGCAAACTACTATCTTACATGTATGAATTTAAAAGTTCATCGTCTATCTTTTATCCTGTAACATCAATCGATATACATACGGAATCAAATATTCATCTTTGCACTCTGGGCGAAGATATTCATCGATTAGTCGTATTCATTTAAACACTGTTCATCTTTTTGCATCTGGGCGAAGATATTCTTGAAATCATTCATCTTTTTACTACTGGGCCGAGATATTCTTAAAAATCATTCATCTTTTGCTACTGAGGCGAAAGATATTCCATAATATCATCATTTAAGGCGAGGATGATGAAAATATTTTTTTTAAAAAGCGAATCGGTGAAACAAAATGACAAGGATTAAGGATTAAGGATTAGTACTTGGTTTTATCCGTCAAAAATACCTCAAAAATAATCATAGTGGTGTAAAATTCGAGAATGATCAAAACATGGATCTGATCGAGTTAGTATCGAAATAGATATTTTAGACGAAAAGAAGAAATTTTATTTTTAGATTGAATAATCTTAGTATCGTGAATAGTCTTGAGTATCGTGAATAGTCTTGCTATCGTGAATAGTAACTCAGACACCAAAAGATAGAAATTCCACAAAAAAAACATCTTCACGACTTACGTGAATAGTACTAAATGAATAGTAACTTCGTGAATAGTAACTTCATGAATAGTAACTTCGTGAATAGTAACTCATGAATAGTAACCCATGAATAGTAACCCAGAGCATGAAAAAGTTCCAAATTTGATAAAAACTTGGATCGATATTTGACATAATGATATTGAAGAAATAATATCATTTGAGAAAAAAAATAATATCCACTTACCTCGAAAGATCGGTACTTACAGCTAGAATCTAGGATATAGTCTTTGAAGGAACTTGCATAGTCTAGCAATACTCAAAGTATACTCAAAATACTCACAAGAATCGCTCGATAATATAGAGAGAAAAACTTGATTTACGGTGTGATTTTCAATTCTAACCTAAGCACCTATTTATAGGAAATTGCTTAGAAACACCAAAAGCGAAAAAATTTAATAAAATATTAATATATATATTATAATTTCCTCTTTTTACTTTCTAAGATTCAAATTATCAATTCAACAAATGGTCCCCCCATCACCTCAATCAATAAAAACGTTTTTTAATAATAAAATTAATTAAAACTCCCAAAAATCGATTATTTGAATTTGAACACTTCAATAATTCATAATAAATAGCCCTTTTATCAGAAAATTCGAATCTCGCGTGTTTTTATAGGAAATTCAATTCTCTACAACTTTGCGAGAAGAAAGTTTTTCCAAATTCCAAATAGAAATTGGCCAAAATCCACAAGCAGGCGATTTTACGGTATAATCAAATTTGATCGATAAATGGGGTCCCATGAGCATGTTTAACATGTTTTAAACATTTATTGCAACAAAAATCTCTTCCTCCTCGTATACTCATATATCCCACATTCGTTGTAAAAATATCACCATTATTATATTATTAAAATAATAATATATTTAAATTATTATTTTATCGAGAAAAAAGATAAAATTTCAATTTTCAACAATTGTCACATTAAAATTTTCTCCATCTATATCCACATAAAATCAATATTTTCCTCATCATATGAATCAATAATTAATTATTCACAAATAATATTACGAGAATCACGATATTATTGACAAGGTAGGTTCAGGAAGAGGGGCTTTCGATAAAATTTCTTCTTCTTGGCGGCATGATTAGGTGACCAAACCTCTCCTTAGGCGCGAACTTTCTAGACATTGCCAATAATGTTATCTAATAATATTATTAGGATAATATGAATTATTGCTTCGATAATGAAAAATCTTGTGTAATGACAATTATTGAAACAACAATGATATAAAATATCAATGCGACAATTATTAACTCGATAAAATCTTTTTGCGGTAATTCTTTGTAACCATTATTGAGTAGTGCCTTCTTACGTAAGAATCAATAATTGGTGCGTCTGGTAGTATCTTCTTGTTCGACAACAGCGTTATTAGTGTGTTTTAACCACAATTATTCAATGATGATACTTGGTAACAACTCTGTGCGTTATTTAAAAACAACTTATATTTATGCGTTTTCTTCATCCAATAAACTTTCGTTATGGGGCCCACACATGGGCATTTATGCGCGTAAATACGAATATTCCCAAAGCGATCGAATATTCCACGACCAAGCGAATATTCCCAAATGATAATGAATATTTTATAACCACTTGCTTATTTTGAAATATTTGCGTATTTAACCCTATAACTATCCACATTAATCAAATCAACCCTTACTATTTCAAAATAATAAATAAAAAATTCCTTTTTATTTAAAAATTTTAGACTTCACAATAATTTATAATTAATTTACGTAATAACCGTTCGGGTTTCTCGATCAAAGCTATAAGCTTAAATTACAAGGTTTGACTTTCTTATAGGTACATTCCACCCTTAAGTGCTTCTTCGTATTCACGATCCATGATTTGAATCATTATTCTTTGATCCATGCTCGAATTCGGGTTGGCCGCTATACGCGAGGTAATTTGAATTCGATGTTGGAATTCTCGATTCTTTGTCAAAAGCAAAGTCCATTTCATCTATTTTGGCTTTATTGGATCGGACGTCTTTTTCTACACTATCAATTAGCGTTGTGCGACTTTTACCCATACATCGTCTATTCTCCTTCGTTCGATTGTTTCTTCTTTCATCGATCTTTGATTTTAAATTCTCGATTCGACTTTAATATCTTACACCACCTTGGCGTGATTTTGTTCGAGCATCACATATCGGGTAACCCGATTTTGAATTGTTGTATCCCTTTGTTCCCACGGTTGTTTGCCGTTCTTGACTTTGTTCTTAGCTCACGAACACGATTTTGTAATTCTAAGTTTTGATCATAAACTTCTTACAACCAATTCTCCTCGGGTTCCTCTTCTTCCTCTTCTTCCTCACTTAAAAGGTACCACCTCTACTCTGAACTAGCTCGGGTGCGACAATTAGTTCTTCATTCACTACGTGGATATCTACAATTTGTTCCTCGTCGACCTTTGCGTTAACACGATTAGTGATTAAAGGTGTCATGGCGGTCACATTCACTCCATTGTGAATATTTTGTTTGCCATTTCCAAACAACTTTGCCACAACCTGAGGTTAATTAATATATCAAATATTATCCTATACTACGTGAAACAAATTAAATAACAAATAAACTAAGGTAGGTCAATACTTAGCGAAGAAATTTCCGTCTCTCCCCTCTGGTTCTTATCTACGCATCTTAGCAGGGATCGTATCCTGGCTACGATACCAATTGTGGCGCCCCCAAAATTAGGTATTCATCACCCATTTTGAGTGCGCGGGATACGTGGTACAAAATCTGAAATACAAACTTAATTATACATACGTAGGTGTAATATCGACAATCGTAAGCGAGGAGTTCTAATAGGAATATTGTCATTTAGGCAATATCCATACTCGAGGAGTCCTCATTACATTTATTATTACGATATTTAACGAGAATAGTGAGGACTACTAATGCTATCTTCAGGACCATCTGTAAGACCCCAAATTATTAATAAATGAAATTTATTTTCCTCTATTTATTATTTTGAAATAGTAAGGGTTGATTTGATTAATGTGGATAGTTATGGGTAAAATATGCAAATATTTGAAATAAGCAGTGGTTATAAAATATTCATTATTGTCGGGGAATATTAGTTTGGTGGTGGAATATTAAATGCTTTGTCGGGAATATTAAATGCGACAGTAGCGATCTTTTATGGGCCCCATGTGAGCGATTGGATGAAAAAAGCGACAAATATAAGTTGTTTATAAATAGCAGGCGTAGTTGTTGGAATACCGGTGGTTAAAACACACTGTCTGCGTTGTTGAGCGATGGCACTGCGGTATTGCACCAATTATTGATTCTTACGTGAAGAAGCTACTCGATAATTATTACGATAATTCTTATTGATATTTTATTTTATTGATTCAATAATTGTTGCGTTGATATTTTATATTCTTGTTGTTTGATAAATTGTCATTACGATATTTTCCATTATCGAAGCGATAATTCATATTATCTGAATAATATTATTAGAAAACATTATTGGCGATGTCTAGAAAGTTACATACAGGAGAGGTTTGGTCACTAATTGCGCGCCCGATGAGGAGAAATCTTTATTGGAAGCCCCTGCTTTCTGGAGCGGCACAGTTGCCGATCTTGTGATTACGTAATATTATTTGTGAATAATTAATTATTGATTTATATGATGAGGACAATATTGATTTCATGTGGATATAGATGGAAAAATTTTAAAATGACAATTGTTGAAAATTAATATTTTATCATTTTACGATAAAATAATTCGTTTAAATATATTATTTTAATAATATATTAATGGTGATATTTTATAATGAATGTGGGATATATGAGTATATGTGGAGGAAGAGTATTCTTGTTGCATTAAATGTTTAAAACATGTTAAACATGTCGGTGGACCCCATTTCTTGGTGAAATTTGATTATAGCACAATAAAATTGTCCGTATGTGGATTTGGTCAATTTACATTTGGAATTTGGAAAAACTTTCTTCTGCAAAGTTGTAGAAATTGAATTTCCTATAAAAAGTCATGAGATTTGATTTTCTGATAAAGGGCTATTTATTATGAATTATTGAAGTTTTGGTATATCGAAATTGAATTGATTTTGGAGTTTAAATTATTTTTGTTAAGAAAAACGTTTTTGTATTTTTTGGACATCATTAACATGTGTGGCTGGTGTTTTGACCAAAAAATGGGCTAAGGAAAATTTGTATAATTATATTAATATTATATTAAATTTTACTGCTTTGGTGTTCTAGCGTTTTCTATAAATAGGGTCTTGGGTTAGAATTGAAAATCACACGAAGCTGAAGTTTCTCTCTCTATATTATCGGCGTATTCTTGTGAGTATTTTGAGTATACTTTGAGTATTGCTATCTGGTGCAAGTTCAAATCATAGCTTTATGTCAGGTGTTTTATTAGAAATCTTGTCTTTCGAGTAAGGGATGTTATTTTATTAGAAAAATGATATTATTTCTTGATATCATTATCTTTGAAATATTGGTTGAAACTTTTATCAAATTTGGAACTTTTTCATGTAGGGAGTTCTTATTCATGAGTTCTTATTCACGAGTTCTTATTCATGAGTTCTTATTCACGATTCTTATTCACGAGTACTTATTTATGAAGCGTGAAGATGTTTTTTTGTGGATCTTTTTGTGTATTCTTTTCACGTGTCTGATTCTACTATTCACGAATCTGGCACTATTCATTCAGAAAAATGAAAATTTTCTTTTTTTGTCGAAAATATCTAATACGGATACTAGCTTTGATTGTATCCATGTTTTGATCATTCTTGAATTTTACTTCACTATGATTATTTTGAGGTATTTTTGGATGTGGATAAAACAAAATCTGAATCCTTAATCCTTAATCCTTGTCATTTTGTTTCTTTGGATTCGTTTATTTAAAAATATTTTCATCATCTTGATCTTAAATGATGATATTATGGAATATCTTTGGCACATGGTGCAAAGATGAATGATTTCGAAGAATATCTTTGGCCGTAGTCAAGATGAGCAGTGTTTAGATGAACATGACCCGGTGATGAATATCTTTGGCACATGGTGCAAAGATGAATATTTGATTCGGATGTATATTGATTGATGTTACGAGGGATAAAATATGATGATGAACTTTTAAATTCATATATAGAAGATAGTAGTTTGCATTCTCTACTTAACTCTTACAATGAATTATTATTTCATTGCGAATATTGATTTAAAATTTGTTGTCTATTGTATTACATTAGATTTTTTTTGTTGAAGACTAACGATAATTTGTTGTATATTATCTTAGTCGTAATATTCTTCTTTGGGCTAGTTGAGCTCACCCTTTTCCTTGTTGTTCCATTTTTTTCTTCTCGGGGAGGCGAGAATGTAGCGAGTCTTAGTCGGGGTATGGAATGAAGGTTACAGAGAGAGTTGTTTAGTAGTCCTCACCATTTTGTAAAATAATATATCAATAATTATGATGAGGATTTATTTGCGTGTGGATATTATCTAGATGATAATATCGTATTTAAACTCATGATTTATATGTTGTAATAATAAAGTTGTAGTTATTTACATACCATGTATTTGGCGACTTCGAAATGGGTTGGATGGAATGGACCTATTTTGGGGCGTCGCGGTTGATTATCGAGCTTAGGGATATGATCTCTGGCGGAGATCGGGGAATAGAACTAGGAGGGAGGCGAGTAAATCCTTATTTGAGTGTCTACTACTAAGCTTATTTGTTAGTTGGTCGATATATATAGGAATATTATGTGATATATTGATTTCCTTAATTAACCCTTGTTTTATGGCGATATTTGAGAATGTCATTTGAGAATATTAACGATGGAGTAAATGAGGCCAGTGGAGATGCACCTTTTCTCACTGCGGAGGAGATTCTGACAGGTGACAATGTTCCTCCTCACTGTGAAACAACACACCTTTGACGAGATGATGAGCGAGGGATGTTTAGAAGCTTTTGCAGTTCATGCAAAATCGAATGAGAGGAGACTTCGTGTTCAAAATCACGGAAAAAATGATATGTGATTCACGGGTTATCCTGACAGCGCGATTCAAAGTTGGGACCACGAATTTAAGGAAAGCCGGATCCGATCATGGCGGAAACATGGGTCGAAACAAATTACGAAGATATTCGATGTCTTGGGATGCGGAGAACGAAGGTTCCATTCGCTACTTTATGTTAAAATGGCGAGCGGAAATTCTTGGTGGGATACGTGAAGCGTACCCATCATTTACTTTCGGCGTGTCGTGGAAGACGTTTGAAGCAGTTTCGATAGCAAGTACTTCCACGAAAGTATTAAATCGTATGAAGGAAGTGGAGTTTATTAGGCTGGAGGCGAAATAACATGGCGGTGTCGATGCGGCGAAGTTAAGCGGAGTTATCGAGTTTACCTCATTTAGTGGAGAATGAGGAGCGTATGGCGGGATGTTTACGAGAGGTTTGAAACAGGCGTCGTCGATATCTCATTTCTCATAAATTTTCTCTCTATTTGGATGTTGTCAGCGAGGCTCGGTTGTTAGGCGAGATAAATGAAGATACGTTCAACTAGGGACCATAACGAGGATCATCTGAAAGATAGGCGATCATCGGAATAATGATAACTAGCGGAGAAAGAAGAATACGAAGACAAAATCGCGTAACCACTACGGTGGTAATCATGGCCGTGAAAATAGAAAAAAGCGAGTCGGGAGGAGATTTTAAAAAGGAGATTCAACAACGACCGTGTGAAGATGTCGATGCCCGTGTAGCTGGTTCCAAGGAAATAGGTATACATCACCCATTACGAGTTGTCGATACATGAGTGCGAAAACAACTACAACTTTATTATTACAACGATAAAAGCGTGAGTTTAAATACAAATATTATCTTACAAGACAATATCTATACTCAAATAAATCCTCATCACATTTATTGATACATTATTTTACAAAAATGGTGAGGACTACTAAACAATCCTTTCTAAAACCTTCATTCCATTACCACAGGCTAAATACTACTTCTTCTAAGCTATATTATAGCCTCCACGAGAAGAATGGAACAAAAAGGAAAAGGGTGAGCTCAACTAGCTCGATAAAGAATATTATGACTAAGATAATATCTGACAAATTATCGTTAGTCTTGACGAGGAAAAAATTTAATAGAATCTGATAGACAACAAATTTTAAATCAATATTACATGAAAATAATAATTCATTAGAAGAGTTAAGTAGAGAATCAAACTACTATCTTACATGTATGAATTTAAAGTTCATCGTCTATCTTTTATCCTGTAACAACAATCCATAAACATACGGAATCAAATATTCATCTTTTTGCACTTCTGAGGCGAAGATATTCATCGATTAGTCGTATTCGTTTAAACACACATTTCATCTTTTTGCTTTCTGAGCCGAAGATATTCTTGAAATCATTAAATCATTCATCTTTTACTCTGAGCCAAAGATATTCTTGAAATCATTCATCTTTTTTACTGGGGCGATATTCAATAATATCATCATTTAAGGCGAGGATGATGAAAAATATTTTTTTAAAGCGAATCGATGAAACAAAATGACAAGGATTAAGGATTAAGGATTAGTACTTTGTTTTATCCGTGTTCAAAAATACCTCAAAATAATCGTAGTGGTGTAAAATTCGAGAATGATCAAAACATGGATCTGATCAAAGCTAGTATCGAATAATAGATATTTTGAACGAAAAGAAGAAATTTTATTTTTAGATGAATAGTGATATCGTGAATAGTCTTAGTATCGTGAATAGTCTTAGTATCGTGAATAGTAACTCAGACACCAAAGATAGAAATTCCACAAAAAAAAACATTTTCACGCTTCATGAATAGTACTTTCGTGAATAGTAACTCGTGAATAGTGAATAGTAACTCATGAATAGTAACTTCGTGAATAGTAACTCATGAATAGTAACCCAGAGCATGAAAAAGTTCAAATTTGATAAAAAGTTCGACCCGATATATTTGACGTAATGATATTGAAGAAATAATATCATTTGAGAAGAAAATAACATCCACTTACCTCGAAAATCGATTACTTGGAAGGAAAGATCGGAAGTGATCTTTGAATGAAACTTATCTTGAGCAATGACTCTCAAAGTATCTAAATACTCACAAAATCGCTCGATAATATAGAGAAAAGAAAAACTTTGTTTACGGTGTGATTTTCAATTCTAACAGCCCTCTATTTATAGGAAAATGTTAGCCGTAGAAAGCGACTTGACTTGACTGCTTACACGATGGCTTTACACTTTATTATTGCCACCACCACATTTGAAATAAAATTCAGCACATTTTTTTCACCAACCACAAGTGGGGCCCTCAATTCTAAATTTTCCACCAAAATCAATTATAACCCTACTTTCAAGATCAAACACCTCTTAAAATTTATAACAAATCATTAGTTCATTTTAACGGTTCAAAATTTGTGAACATATACTCGACTTATATATGTATAACATATCCAAAAATACATAGCGATCAGCGGTTGATTAAAAATTATAACTCACATGATATATATAAATAAAAATCTTGATTTGATTTTAATACCTCCATTCAAAAACAAAAATCTTGATAAAACACCTCAACATTAAATCCTTGATTATAACCACATATAATAAATAAATCCATCATTTATATCCATATCAAATAAATATTTTCTTATCATATAAATCAATAATTAATTATTCCCAAATAATATTACGAATCACAATTATAATGACCCGGCGGTTCGAGGAAGGGGGCTTTCGATAAGGATCTCTCCTTCTTGGCGGCGCATGATTAGGTGACCAAACCTCTCCTTGAGGCGAACTTTCTAGACATTGCCAATAATGTTATCTAATAATATTATTCAAATAATATGAATTATTGATCGATAATGGGAAATCTTGTGCGGTGACAATTATTGAAGCAATGATAATATAAAATACCAATATGACAATTATTGAATCGATAAAATAAAATCTTTGAGCGATAATTCTTTGTAACAATTATTGAGTAGTGCCTTCTTACGTAAGGATCGATAATTGATGCAATCTGGTGTCTTCTTGTTGACAATGGCGTATTAGTGTGTTTTTTTAACCATAATTATTCAATGATACTTGGTAACAATTCTGCAGATTATTTTAAACAACTTATATTTGTCGTTTTCCTCGTCCAATCGCTTTCCGTTATGGGGCCCACACATGGGCTTTTGTGTAGTCGTGCGAATATTCCCAAACGATCTGAATATTCCACGACCAAGCGAATATTCCCAAACAATGATGAATATTTTATAACCACTTGCTTATTTTGAAATATTTGCGTATTTTACCCTAACTATCCACATTAATCAAATCAACCCTTACTATTTCAAAATAATAAATAAAGGAAATTCCTTTTTATTTAAAAAAAATTTGAGGGTCTTCTGACCTCCCTCCTTATGAAATTTAGATCCTCGAAATTGGCGTCGTCGTACACAGTGTTTGAAAAGGTGAGGATACCTCGCTTTCATTTTTAGTTTCGATTCCCGGGTCATTTCCTCTATAGCATGATTCCTCCACAAAACTTTAACTTGTGGTATGACCTTTCTTGTGGGGCGTGCTCCTTCTATCAAAATCTTGGCGGTACCTCCTCATCGTTAAGTCTTGGCTATCTCGTCCGGTTCTAACTTTCTATAACGTGGTTGGGTCTTTCACATATTCTGAAATGCGGATATATGAAACACATTATGAACACGAGACATACTTGGAGAATGCTTGATCTATAGGCTACATTTCTACTCGGTCGAAATTTGAAATGGACCCGATAAATGCGTGGATTGAGCTTTCCTCTCTTCCCAAATCTTGTAACTCCCTTCCATGGAGCGACTTCATGATATCATACATGATCCCTACACTAAATTCCGTCCTTTCGATGAAGATCCGCATAACTCTTTTGTCGATCTTGTCTTGGTTTGTATCGTTGTCGAATCATTTGGATCTTTTCGGTGATCATACGTCTTAACTTTCGGGTCCCAACAATGTTGCTTCACCCTCATCCCAACATATTGGAGAACGACATTTTAAATCCATATAATGCTTGAATGGAGCCACACTATACTTGCACGATAAGCTTGTTGTTGTAGGAGAATTCCACGATGGTAAATACTTATCCCAAGCGCCCTTGAAGTCTAGGACCACGAGTCTTAATAAATCTTGAGAGTTTGAATAGTCCTCTCGATTGTCCGTCCAGTTTGGGGATGGTATCTTAGAACTAAATCGCAAATCCGTGCCCGTAGCTTTTTGCAAACTAACCCAAAATCTTGAAGTGAATCTTGGGTCACGATCAAAACTATGGATCTGGGCATGCCATACTGACCTCCTGATCTCATTTACGTGCATACTAGCAAGGCGTTCGAGGAATAAGTCTCCGTGTCGGCAAAAATGAAGCGATTTGGTTAATCTATCAACAATAACCCAAATAGCATTGATGCCTTGAAAGCCGTAGGAAGACCCGTGTGAAATCCATGGTAATGTGTTCCCACTTCCATTCAGGAATCTCAGTGGTTCTGAGCGGACCCTTAGGTACTAGATGCTCGCCTTTACGTTGACAAGTTAAACACATTGAGATAAACTTTGCAATCTCTCTCTTCGTATTTGTTCCACCAAAATGTATGTGAAGATCACGATACATTTAGTACTTCGAGGATGGATTGCAAATGGTGTATTGTGTGCCTCCATCGTAATCTTGTTCTTGAATCAGTCGTTAGGAACCTGAAAAGTCTAGAGTGGACTCGAAGTATTCCTTCTTCATCGATTCTAAACTTAGGAATAGCTCCTTCTTGTACTTTCTTCTTCATATGCATCGATTCTCAAGATTGGGTGGCTTGAGCGACCTTAACTTTTCTATTAAAGTTGGCTCTGTCGTATACTTGACATCATCGCTTTCGTTCCGCATATGATCTTCTACTTTCGATCGTCATTTACCGTTAAACTTTACGGGATGGTATTGAATAGTGTGGTCGTAGTCTTTCAATAGTTAGAACCAGCGTCATTTTAGCGTGTTGAGTTCTTTTGAGTGAAGAAATATTTAAGGCTTTTATGGTGCGAATATATCTCACTTTCTCCCCGTATATAGATAGTGCCTCCATATCTTTAGCCAAAGCTTATTGCTGCTTTGACTCTCTAGATCATGAGTAGGATAATTCCTCTCATACTCTTTAAGTTGTCATGAGGCATAGGCTATGACTTTCCCGTTGCATGAGAACACATCCTAACCCTTTGCACGAAGCATCGGCGTAGATAACAAATCCATCCAGAACCGGATGGTATTGTTAGAAACAGTCTTAGAAATAAGTCTCTCTTAAGCTCTTGGAAACTCTTCTCGCGTTCTTCATTCGAAGCAATTTTGTATCCTTAGGTTAGGAGAGTTAATGGAGTAGCGATTAGAAAACCCTTCCACGAATCTCAGATAATAACCGGTAAGCCCAAAAAGCTACGTCTTGATCCGCAAACTTGGTTGCTCCCAACTTTGTATTGCTTGATCTTGGCCGGATCAGCGGATACTCCATGTTTTGACACCACATGCCCGAAAATGCTACTTCCTCGAAGCGAACTTCGCATTTCTTCAATTTGGCATATAGTTGGTTTTCCACGAAGCCTTTGGAGTACCGACTTCAAATGGTGCTCATGATCTTCCGACTTTTGGAATATATAAGGATGTCATCAATAAAAACAACAACAATGATCAAATATTCCTTGAATACTCGGTTCATCATATCCATGAAAGCGCGCGGGAGCATTAGTTAGTCAAAAAGACATGACTAAAATTCATAATGCCCATCTGGGGATTACGAAGGCGGTCTTTGGAATATCCTCGATTCTAATCTTGGTGATGATATCGAGCGAAGATCGATTTTGAAAAAGAATTGTGCCCCTTACTGGTTGGTCGAAACAAGTCATCAATCGAGGTGAGGATACTATTCTTGATGGTGACATGGTTCGATTCAGATAGTCGATACAAAATCGCATACTCCGTCTTTCTTCTTTCTGAATAAAGCAGGAGCACCCCGAGGAGATGTCTTGGGGCCAGATGAAGCAGATGTCCAACAATTCACATAGTTGGACCTTTAACTCTGAAGTTCAATAGGAGCCATTCGATATGGGGTTTTAGAAATGGGCTTTGTGCGGGTTCAAATCGATAAAGAATTGACTTCACGTTACGGGGGTAGGCCAGGGAAGTTCTTGAAATCGTCGGAAAAATCGATAACAACGAGAATATTATTCAAATTTGGCGTGTCTTTATTCAAATCCATAACATGGGCTAAGAAAGCTTGACATCCGTTTTTCGATAAGCGAATAGCTTTATGATTAGATATGATAGTGATTGATTTTAATGGTTTAGTTGCTTGAATTAAATACAACGGGTTGGTTAGGAATATGAAAACTATGACCTTACGAAAACAATCAATTTTGGCATGATGAGTAGTTAACGATCAATTCCTAAAATCACATCAAAAGCAAGTATCTTTAAAGAGATAAAATTCGACGGGTAAGGTAATGGTGCCACTTGAATCAAACAAGATTTATAAGCGATGGATGTGATGAAAGTTTCTCTAGCGGAGTTTCCACGAGATAGATCAAAATCTAATTTCTCGGTCGAGTTTTAAGCGTTGAGCACATGCGGGAGAGATAAATGAATGGGTATGCCGGTATCAGTAAGGTATAAACTTGCGAAAATTTATAAATAGCTTACCGTGATCACCTCGTTTGGGTTCTCGCATTATGACCGATCACAATAAAGCGCTCTTCCGGAATCGTTGACTTTGACTTTTACGGGACGATCTTTTGAGTCACGCAATCCCCATTGAACTAGGTTTATTCTGCTGCGTCTGATCTCGGCGATATGTCCTTCCTTTCCTGAACTATAGCATACCTTGAGCTGTTGTGGGCGGTTTGGTGATATGTCCCTCTTTTCGCATTTGTAGCATATAATGGGTGGTGGTTCGTTCTCCTCCCTTAGAACCGATTCTTTACTTAAACCTTTGTCGTCTTCACATAGTCGTTGTTAAATCTCCTCTTTTAAAATCTCCTCTGACTCGCTTCTTACATTTTCATGACCATGATTACCACGGTGTGGTAACCATTTTTGTCCGTCTGTTTCTTTCTCATTTGGTTATCATTATTACATTGGCTTGCTTATCTACGATGCGATCTGGTTGTGGTCCCTCGGTTGGCCGTACTCGTTATCTCGCTCTAATAATTGAGCCACATTTTACAACATCTGAATAAAGAAAGTTTATGAAAATGAGATCTTGGCGTATCTTGGGGTTTCAACCTCTAAAAAACATCCGCGTCATCGTTCCTCATTCTCCACCAAATGAGGTCTGAAACACGGATAACTCTGCAAAAACTTTGCCTCGTCTTTGAGACAAATCGTCGTTGTTGTTTTGCTCTAATCGATGAACTCCACTTCCTTCCGTATAGCGAACACTTTCGGGAAAGTATTTGTCATTAAATAGTCTCTGAAAGCGTCTCCCGAGAGACATCTTTGAGTCTTGGTGGATGGAGTGCAACTTCAGAGACTCCCACCGATGAATCTGCCTCGCCATGCGGAACATAAAGGTGGCGAATGGAACCTCTGTTCCTCAGTGCATCCCAGACATCGAATATCTTGGTAATTTGCTTGACCCGTGTTTCATGGCGTGATCGGATCGGCTTTCCCTTAAATTACAGTGGTCCCGACTCTTTGAGCTGTTTGGTTTGTGACAACTTGGTGAATTCTTATCATTTCCTCTGTATTTTGAACACGAGTCTCCTGATGCGATTTTTGCATGAGCTATGAAAAGCTTCTAAACATCCCTACGTTCATCATCTGCTTTCGATGGTGTTGTTGTTCGCGGGAGGAACATTGCCCGACTGTTGCCGTTCTCCTCGTTGGTGAGTCTGAGGCGTCTCCACGGTCTCATTTCCATTGTTAATATTCTCGATTCGACATTCTCGAATCTTGTCGTAAAACAAAAAAGTTAATTAAAGAAATCAATATATCACATAATATCCTATATCTTGACCAACTAACAAATAAGCTTAGGTAGGACACCTTTAGCGAAGGATTTACTCGTCTCTCCCTCTCTGGTTACATTCCCGATCTCATGGAGATCGTATCCTAAGCTACGATACCAAGCTGTGGCGCCCCCAAAATAGGTATACATCACCCATTACGAGTTGTCGATCGTGATGCGAAAAACTTACTTCTGACTTTATTATTACAACGATAAAAGCGTGAGTTTAAATACAAATATTATCTTACAGACAATATCTATACTCAAATAAATCCTCATCACATTTATTGATACATTATTTTACAAAAATGGTGAGGACTACTAAACAATCCTTTCTAAAACCTTCATTCCATTACCCAGAGCTAAATACTCATTATATATTCTAGCCTCCTCTGACGAGAAGAATGGAACAAAAAGGAAAAGGGTGAGCTCATTAGCTTCGATAAAGAATATTATGACTAAGATAATATCTGACAAATTATCGTTAGTCTTGACGAGGAAAAATTTAATAGAATCTGATAGACAACAAATTTTAAATCAATATTACATGTGAAATAATAATTCATTAGAAGAGTTAAGTAGAGAATGCAAACTACTATCTTACATGTATGAATTTAAAAGTTCATCGTCTATCTTTTATCCTGTAACAACAATCCATCAAATATTCATCTTTTTTACTCTGAATCAAATATTCATCTTTTCACTTTCTGAGGGATTATTCATCGATTAGTCGTATTCGTTTAAACACACACATTCATCTTTACTTTCTGAGGCGAAAGATATTCTTGAAATCATTCATCTTTTTACTGGGCCAAAGATATTCAATAATATCATCATTTAAGGCGAGGATGATGAAAAATATTTTTAAAAGCGAATCGATGAAACAAAATGACGAGGATTAAGGATTAAGGATTAGTACTTTGTTTTATCCATGTTCAAAAATACCTCAAAATAATCGTAGTGGTGTAAAATTCGAGAATGATCAAAACATGGATCTGATCAAAGCTAGTATCGAGAATAGATATTTTGAACGAATATTTTTAGATTTTTGAACGAAAAGAAGAAATTTTATTTTTAGATGAATAGTCTTGTATCGTGAATAGTCTTAGTATCGTGAATAGTCTTAGTATCGTGAATAGTAACTCAAACACCAAAGATAGAAATTCCACAAAAAAAAACATTTTCACGCTTGAATAGTACTAGTGAATAGTACTTTCGTGAATAGTAACTTTCGTGAATAGTAACTTCGTGAATAGTAACTTCGTGAATAGTAACTTCGTGAATAGTAACTCATGAATAAGTAACCCAGAGCATGAAAAAGTTCAAATTTGATAAAAGTTCAAACCATATTTGACGTAATGATATTGAAGAAATAATATCATTTGAGAAGAAAATAACATCCACTTACCTCGAAGAATCGATTACTTGGAAGGAAAGATCGGAAGTGATCTTTGAATGAAACTTATCTTGAGCAATGACTCTCAAAGTATCTAAATACTCACAAAATCGCTCGATAATATAGAGAGAGAAGAAAAACTTGTTTTACGGTGTGATTTTCAATTCTAACAGCCCTCTATTTATAGGAAAATGTTAGCCGTAGAAGCGGACTTGACTTGACTGCTTTACGATGGCTTTACACTTTCTACTATTGCCACCCACCACATTTGAAATAAAATTCAGCACATTTTTTTCACCAACCACAAGTGGGGCCCTCAATTCTAAATTTTCCACCAAAATCAATTATAACCCTACTTTCAAGATCAAACACCTCTTAAAATTTATAACAAATCATTAGTTCATTTTAACGGTTCAAAATTTGTGACATATACTCGACTTATATATGTATAACATATCCAAAAATCATAGCGATCCAGCGGTCAGATTAAAAATTATAACTCACATGATATATATCGTAAAAATCTTGATTTGATTTTTAATACCTCCATTCAAACAAAAATCTTGATAAAACACCTCAACATTAAATCCTTGATTATAACCACATATAATAAATAAATCCATCATTTATATCCATATCAAATAAATATTTTCTTATCATATAAATCAATAATTAATTATTCCCAAATAATATTACGAGAATCCTGAATTATAATGACGAGGCGGTTCGAGGAAGAGGGCTTTCGATAAGGATCTCTCACTTCTTGGCGCTTGATTAGGTGACCAAACCTCTCCTTGAAAGAACTTTCTAGACATTGCCAATAATGTTATCTAATAATATTATTCAAATAATATGAATTATTGATCGATAATGGGAAATCTTGTGCGGTGACAATTATTGAAGCAATGATAATATAAAATACCAGCGCGACAATTATTGAATCGATAAAATAAAATCTTTGAGCGATAATTCTTTGTAACAATTATTGAGTAGTGCCTTCTTACGTAAGGATCGATAATTGATGCAATCTGAGTGTCTTCTTGTTGTTGACAGCGTATTATTGTGTTTTTAACCATAAGGGGTATTCAACGATGATTACTTGGTAACAATTCTGTAGTTATTTTTAAACAACTTATATTTGTCGTTTTCCTCATCCAATAAACTTTTTAGTTATGGGGCCCACACATTTTTGCTTGGCGTAGTCGTCGAAATATTCCCAAGACGATCTGAATATTCCACGACGAAGAATATTCCCAAACAATGATGAATATTTTATAACCATATTCCCATCACATTAATCGAATCAACCCTTACTATTTCAAATAATAAATTTATTTTATAACCAAAATTTTGGGGTCTTGACTTCTTTTTTGAAAATATTTGCGTATTTTACCCTAACAAATCTATCCACATTATTAATCAAATCACCCTTACTTATTTCAAAATAATAAATAAAAAAATTCCTTTTATTTAAAAAATGAAGATCTTGGATAGGAAAGAACATGTCCTATGTCTGAGGGTTATACCACAAGTTAAAGTTTTGTGGAGAAACCGTGCTATTGAGGAAATGACACAGGGAGTTGGAAATGGAAATGAAAGCGAGGTATTCTCGTCTTTTGAAACACGGTGCGTCGTCGATTTAGAGGCGAAATTTCATAAGGAGGGAGGTTGTAAGACCCCAAATTATTAATAAATGAAATTTATTTTCCTCTATTATTATTTTGAAATAGTAAGGGTTGATTTGATTAATGTGGATAGTTATGGGTAAAATATGCAAATATTTGAATAATGAAGTGGTTATAAAATATTCATTATAAATTAGGGAATATTAGTTTGGTGGTGGAATATTAAATCTTTGTCGAGAATATTAAATGCTGACAATAGCGATCTTTTGTGGGCCCATAGCGAAGCGATTGGATGAAAAAAAGACAAATATAAGTTGTTTATAAATAACAGGCGTAGTTGTTTAGAATACCGTGGTTAAAACACACTAATCTGGCGTTGTTGAGCGATAGCACAGCGGTATTGCACCAATTATTGATTCTTACGTGAAGGCACTTTTTCGATAATTATTCTGATGTAATTCTTATTGATATTTTATTTTATTGATTCAATAATTCTTTGCGTTGATATTTTATATTCTTGTTGTTTGATAAATTGTCATTACTGATTATTTTCCATTATCGAAGCAATAATTCATATTATCTGAATAATATTATTAGAAAACATTATTGGCAATGTCTAGAAAGTTACATCTAGGGAGAGGTTTGATCACTACTTTAATTGCTTGGCCCGATGGAGAATCTTTATTGGAAAGCCCCTGCTTTCTGAGGAGCGGCTGGTTGCCCGATGTTGTGATTACATGTAATATTATTTGTGAATAATTAATGATTGATTTATATGATGAGAAAAATATTGATTTTATGTGGATATAGATAGAAAAATTTTAAAATGACAATTGTTGAAAATTAATATTTTATCATTTTACGATAAAATAATTCGTTTTAAATATATTATTTTAATAATATATTAGCGGTGATATTTTATAATGAATGTGTGATATATGAGTATATGAGGAGGAAGAGTATTCTTGTTGCATTAAATGTTTAAAACATATTAAACATGTCGGTGGACCCCATTTCTTGGTGAAATTTGATTATAGCACATAAAATTGTCCGTTATGTGGATTTGGTTCGATTTCTGTTTGGAATTTGGAAAACTTTCTTACGAAAAGTTGTAGAAATTGAATTTCCTATAAAAAGTCGCGAGATTCGATTTTTCTGATAAAGGGCTATTTATTATGAATTATTGAAGTTTGATTATATCGGTTGTGAATTGATTTTTTGTAGTTTAAATTATTTTGTTAAGAAAAACGTTTTTTGTATTTTTTGGACATCATTAACATGTGTGGCTGGTGTTTTGACCAAAAGGTGGGCTAAGGAAAATTTGTATAATTATATTAATATTATATTAAATTTTACGCTTTGATGTTCTAAGCGTTTTCTATAAATAGGGTCTTGGGTTAGAATTAAAAATCACACCGAAACTGAAGTTTTCTCTCTATATTATCGGCGTATTCTTGTGAGTATTTTGAGTATACTTTGAGTATTGCTATCTGGTTGAAGTTCAAGTCATAGCTTTATATCCAATTGTTTATTAGAAATCTTGTCTTTCGAGGTAAGGGATGTTATTTTATTAAAATGATATTATTTGTGGCGCCCCCAAAATAGGTATACACAACACCCATTACGAGTGTGCCAAATACATGAGTGCGAAACAACTACAACTTTATTATTACAACAAAGATAAAGCGTGAGTTTAAATACAAATATTATCTTACAGAGCAATATCATACTCAAATAAATCCTCATCACATTTATTGATACATTATTTTACAAAAATGGTGAGGACTACTAAACAATCCTTTCTAAAACCTTCATTCCATACCCCAGGCTAAATACTACATTATATTCTAGCCTCCACGAGAAAAATGGAACAAAAAGGAAAAGGGTGAGCTCAACTAGCCCATATAAAGAATATTATGACTAAGATAATATCTGACAAATTATCGTTAGTCTTGACGAGGAAAAATCGATAGAATCTGATAGACAACAAGTTTGAGATCAATATTCGCGGTGAAATAATAATTCATAGAAGAGTTACGTAGAGAATGAAATCTACTATAATCTATGAATTTAACAGATCCATCATCAATATTTTATCCATGTAACATCAATCGATATACATCGGAATCAAATATTCATCTTTGCCTTTCTGAGGCGAAAGATATTCATCGATTAATTCATATTCATTTAAACACTGTTCATCTTTGCACTCTGAGGCGAAGATATTAATCAATCGGTCGTATTCATCTCAACACTGTTCATCTTTTCTGAGGCGAAGATATTCTTGAAATCATTCATCTTTTGCTTTCTGAGGCCGAAGATATTCAATAATATCATCATTTAAGGTGAGGATGATGAAAATATTTTTAAAAAAGCGAATCCGGTGAAACAAAATGACAAGGATTAAGGATTAAGGATTAAGTACTTGGTTTTATCCACGTAAAAATACCTCAAAAATAATCGTAGTGGTGTAAAATTCGAGAATGATCAAAACATGGATCTGATCGAGTTAGTATCCGAAATAGATATTTTGGACAAAAGAAGAAATTTTATTTTTAGATTGAATAATCTGTATATCGTGAATAGTCATAGTATCGTGAATAGTCTTGAAATATCGTGAATAGTAACTCAAGAGCACCAAAGATAGAAATTCCACAAAAAACTACGTCTTCACGCTTAATGAATAGTACTAAGTGAATAGTAACTTCGTGAATAGTAACTCATGAATAGTAACCCATGAATAGTAACCCCAGAGCATGAAAAAGTTTCAAATTTGATAAAACTTGGATCAACATTTGACATAATGATATTGAAGAAATAATATCATTACAAAAAAAATAATATCCACTTACCTCGAAGATCGATCTTTACAAATTTGAAACAGGATATAGGCTATGACTTGGACTTGCCGTAGTATAGCAATACTCAAAGTATACTCAAAATACTCACAAGAATAAACTCGATAATATAGAGAAAACTTGATTTACGGTGTGATTTTCAATTCTAACCTAAGCACCTTATTTATAGGAAATTGCTTTAGAACACCAAAGCGAAAATTTAATAAATTAATATATATATATATATATATATATCAAATTCATCATCAACCTTAGAATTCAGATCCTAGCATTTCCCACATGCCACCTTCTAGAAAGAAATGATAAAAAAACGTTTTCATAAAATAAATAATTAAAACTTACAAAAATTAATTATTTGAACTTGAACTTCAATAATTCATAATAAATAGCCCTTTCATCAAAAAATTCGAATCTCAAAAGAGTTTTATAGGAAATTCAATTCTCTACAACTTTGCGAGAAGAAAGTTTTCCAAATTCCAAATAGAAATTGGCGAAATCCACAAGCAGGCGATTTTACAAGTTATAATCAAATTTGATCGATAAATGGGGTCCACAGACATATTTAACATGTTTTAAACATTTATTGCAACAAAATACTCTTCCTCCTCATATACTCATATATCCCACATTCATTGTAAAAATATCATAGTTAATATATTATTAAAATAATATATTTAAATGAATTATTTTATCGAGAAAAAGATAAAATATTAATTTTCAACAATTGTCATTTTAAAATTTTCTCCATCTATATCCACATAAAATCAATATTTTCCTCATCATATAAATCAATAATTAATTATTCACAAATAATATTACGAGAATCCTGATATTGTGACGAGGGTTCGGAAAGAGAACTTTCGATAAAATTTCTTCTTCTTGGCGCCTTGATTAGGTGACCAAACCTCTCCTTGGAGCGAACTTTCTAGACATTGCCAATAATGTTATCTAATAATATTATTCGAGATAATATAATTATTGCCCGATAATGAAAGATCTTGTGTAATGTGAATTATTGAAACAACGATGATATAAAATATCAGCCTTGACAATTATTAACTTCGATAAAATCTTGAGCGGTAATTCTGTAACCATTATTGAGTAAGTGCCTTCTTCGTAAGAATCAATAATTGGTGCAATCTGGTATCTTCTTGTTCGACAAGCAGCGCGTATTAGTGTGTTTAACCAAGAGGGTATTCAATGATAATAGCGGTAACTTCTGCCGATTATTTAAAATAACTTATATTTATGCGTTTTCTTCATCCATAAACTTTCCGTTTATGGGGCCCACATGGTACTTTGTACATATTCAAAATAATCTGAATATTCCACGATGACGAATATTCCACGACAATGAATATTTTATAACCAACTTGTTATTTTGAAATATGAACCTTACCCTATTTCAAAATAATAACCCTTCTTATTCAAAATAATAAGGAAATTCCTTTTATTTAAAAAAAAAATTAGAGGTCTTGACCTCCCTCCTTATGAAATTTAGTCCTCGAAATTGGCGTCGATACAGTGTTTGAAAAGGTGAGGATACCTCGCTTTCATTTCCGTTTCAATTCGGTCATTTCCTCTATAGCGTGATTCCTCCACAAAACTTTAACTTGTGGTATGACCTTTCTTGTAGGGCGTGCTCCTTCTATCCAAAATCTTGGCAGTACCTCCTCATACGTTAAGTCTTGGCTATCTCGTCCGGTTCTAACTTCGATAACGTGGTTCGGGTCTTTCACATATTCTGAAATCTGGATATATGAAACACATTATGAACACGAGACATACTCGGAGGTAATGCTTGATGTATATAGGCTACATTTCCTACTCGGTCGAAAATTTGAATGGACCAATAAATCGTGGATTGAGCTTTCCTCTCTTCCCCGAATCTTGTAACTCCTTCCATGGAGCAACTCACGTGTCATGATCCCCTACACTAAATTCCACGTCCTTTCGATGAAGATTCGCATAACTCTTTTTATCGATCTTGTGCGTTTTGTATCGTTGTCGAATCATTTGGATCTTTTAGGTGAGTCATACGTCTTAACTTTCGGGTCCCAACAATGTTGCTTCACCCACCTCATCCCAACATATTGGAAGCGACATTTTAAATCCATATAATGCTTGAATGGAACCATGCTATATTTGTTTAATAACTATTGTTTTATGAGGATTCCACCATGGAAAGTACTTATCCCACTTCCTTTGAAATCTAAGACCACGAGTTTTAATATATCTTGAGAGTTTGAGTAGTCCTTTACGATTGCCCATCCGTTTGAGGATGGTATGCCAAGCCCAGATAAATAAATTCGTGCCCATAGCTTTCTAACCCAAAATCATGAAGTGAATCTTGGGTCACGATCTAAAACTATGGATCTTTGGCATGCCATGCAATCTCACAATCTCATTTACGTTACATCACGAGAAAAAGGCGTTCAAGGAATAAGTCTCCGTGTCGGCGAAAATGAAGCGAGACTTGGTTAATCTATCAACAATAACCCAAATAGCATTGATGCCTTGAGAAACCGCGGGAAGACCCGTAACGAAATCCATAGTAATGTGTTCCCCACTTCCATTCCGGAATCTCAAGTGGTTGCAGCGGACCCTTAGGTACTAGATGCTCTGCCTTTACCGTTGACAAGTTAAACACATTGAGATAAACTTTGCAATCTCTCTCTTATATTGTTCCACCAAAATGTATGTTGAAGATCATAATACATTTTGGTACTCCCGAGATGGATTGCAAATGGCGTGTTGTGTGCCTCCATCATAATCTTGTACTTGAAATCGAGTCGTTAGGAACCAAAGTCTAGAGTGGACTCGAAGTATTCCTTCTTCATCGATTCTAAGCTTAGGAATAGCTCCTTCTTGTACTTTCTTCTTCATACGCATCATTTCAAGGGTGGGTGGCTTGAAGCGACCTTAACTTTTCTATTAAAGTTGGCTCTGTCGTATACTTGACATCATCCTTTTCGTTCCCGCATATAATCTTCTACTCACCCGCGTCGGCTACCACGTTCGCTTTTCCGGATGGCATGATCGAACATGTCTTTGAAATGAGTCTCCTCTTGAGTTCTTGAAGCTCTTCCCACATTCCTTGCTCCATTCAATTTTGTATCTCTACGAGTCAATTTGCGTTAATGGAATAGCGATTCGAGAATATCCTTCAACGAATCTCGATAATAACCAACTAAGCTGAAAGCTCGTCTTTCGATAAGCGACTTAGGTTGCTCTCAAGCGTGACTCATATCCCAATCTTGGATATGCGTCACAATGACACCTATCGATTTACTATCGCATTGAATATGGCGTCCCCTACGGAGAAGTGCGGCTTAGGTGAATTCCACAAAGGAAGTCACAAAATAAAGGCTCGGTACCAAATTCTATAGTTGAATTTTTAACTCCGAAGTTCGATAGGAGCCCATTCGATGTGAGATTTTAGAAATGAGTTTTCTCTAGGTTCAAAGTCGATACAAAATTTAATATCGAACTTTGGGAGTAAGCGAAAATTCTTCGAAAATCGTCGGGAAAAATCAATAACAACAAGAATATTATTCAAATCGGCGTGTCTTTATTCAAATCCATAACATGGACTAAGAAAACTTGACATCCAAGTAATAAGCGAATGACTTCATGGCTTGATATGAAAATGTTTGATTACAATGGTTTGATTGCTTAAATTGAATAACGAGGTTGCTTAGGAATGTGAAAACTAACAACCTTACGAAAGTAATTAATTTTGGCATGATGAGTAGTTAACCTTAAAATCACATCAAAAGCAAATATCTACTATAGAAATAAGGTTAACGAGGTAATGTGATAGTGCTGACTTGAATCAAGCAAGATTTTTAAATAACGGATGTAATGAAATTTTCTCTAATGGAGTCTCCACGAGATAGGTCAAAGTTTAATTTCTCGTGAAGTCAAGTTCAAGCGTTGAGCCTTGACCAAGAGAGATAAAAGAATGGGTAGAACCGGGTATCTAGTAAAGGTATAAACTTGCGAAATTTATAATTAACTAACCCGTGCTAACCGTTCGGGTTCCTCGCATTTTTGACGTCGCGACAAACGCTCTTCGAAGCAGTTGACTTTGACTTTTACGGGACATCCTTTTGAGTCACCATTCCACGGCTGGTGGGTTTTCGATATCGTCTGATCTCGGCGATATGTCCTTCTTTTCCACAATTATAGCATACCTTGGAAGGCTTTGAGCAGTTTGACCTTATATGTCCCTCCTCTCACATCTTTAGCATCTAAGCGGCGATCGTTCTCTTCCCTAGAATTTGTTGATGGTGCGATGTTCTTCTTAAGCGTCTTCCGTCATCGTTAAATCTTCTCTTTTAGATTGGACATCTCTTTCCATAATATCAACGCGTCGTGCGGCTTTTACCCATACATCACTCATTCTCACTCGTTCGATTATTTCTTCTTTCGGCTTCGATTCGGCTTTATCATCTTATACTCGCCCGAAAGAGTGCTTACATTCAAGCATCACGTGTCGGGTAACCTGAAGCTTGAATCGTTGCATCCTTTTGCTCCACATTTTGAATTCTTTAGCTTTGCTCTTCTAACTCATGAATACGATTTTGCAATTCTATATTTTGATCATAAAATACCTCTAATAAACTCTCTTGAATACCTCTTCTTCCTCTTCTTCCTCACTCTCATTTTGTTACCTCTGCGATTATCTTAGGTGCAACTATCAATTCTTCACTCACCACATGGATATCTCTAATTCCTTCTTCGCTTTGACATCACATTATCACAGTTTGGCGATTAGAGGTGTCTCCACGATCTCATTCACTCCATTGTTAACGTTCTCGTGACCGTTCTAAAAAACTATCATAAAACAAGGGTTAATTAAATAAATTAACAAATCACATAATATCCTATATCTTGACCAACTAACAAATAAGCTTAGGTAGGACACCTTGGCGAAGGATTTACTCGTCTCTCCCTCTAGTTCTATTCCCAGATCTCTTGGGAGATCATATCCTAAGCTACGATACCAATTGTGGCGCCCCAAAAATAGGTATACACAACACCCATTACGAGTGCCAAATACATGAGTGCGAAAACAACTACAACTTTATTATTACAACAATGAAATGAAAGCGTGAGTTTAAATACAAATATTATCTTACAGACAATATCTATACTCAAATAAATCCTCATCACATTTATTGATACATTATTTTACAAAATGGTGAGGGACTACTAAACAATCCTTTCTAAAACCTTCATTCCATACCCGGCTAGGCTACGTCTTCCTATATTCTAGCCTCCACGAGAAAAATGGAACAAAAGGAAAAGGGTGAGCTCAACTAGCCCGATAAAGAATATTATGACTAAGATAATATCTGACAAATTATCGTTAGTCTTCAACGAGGAAAAAATCGATAGAATACAATGAACAACAAGTTTGAGATCAATATTACGTGAATTGAAATAATAATTCATAGAAGAGTTACGTAGAGAATGAAATCTACTATAATCTATGAATTTAACAGTCCATCATCAATATTTTATCCATGTAACATCAATCGATATACATCTCGAATCAAATATTCATCTTTTTTGCACTACTGAGGCGAAAGATATTCATCGATTAGTCATATTCATTTAAACACTGTTCATCTTTGCACTCTGAGGCCAAAGATATTAATCAATCGTATGTCATTCAACACTTTTCATCTTTTGCCACTGAGGCCAAAGATATTCTTGAAATCATTCATCTTTTTACTACAGGCCAAAGATATTCAATAATATCATCATTTAAGGCGAGGATGATGAAAATATTTTAAAAAAACGAATCGATGAAACAAAATGACAAGGATTAAGGATTAAGGATTAAGTACTTGGTTTTATCCACGCCCAAAATACCTCAAAAATAATCATAGTGGTGTAAAATTCGAGAATGATCAAAACATGGATCTGATCGAGTTAGTATCCGAATAGATATTTTGGACAAAAAGAAGAAATTTTATTTTTAGGTTGAATAATCAGTATCGTGAATAGTCAGGTATCGTGAATAGCTTAGATATCGTGAATAAATAACTCAGACACCAAAAGATAGAAATTCCACAAAAACATCTTCACGCTTACATGAATAGTACTCGTGAATAGTAACTCGTGAATAGTAACTCGTGAATAGTAACTCATGAATAGTAACCCATGAATAGTAACCCATGAATAGCATGAAAAAGTTCCAAATTTGATAAAACTTCGAGATCGACATTTCGAAGTAATGATATTGAAGAAATAATATCATTACAAAAAAAATAATATCCACTTACCTCGAAAGATCGATCTTACAATGAAACAGGATATAGGCTATGACTTGGACTTGCAGTATAGCAATACTCAAAGTATACTCAAAATACTCACAAGAATAAACTCGATAATATAGAGAGAGAAAACTTCAGTTTCTGGTGTGATTGATGATTATACCTCGTAAGATTCTAACTCTTGAGATATAACCTTTGAGCGTAGAATATATTCATTCTTATCTAACATTTTAACAGGTACCTCTTTATACGTTAAATCTTCCACTATCTCATCCGGTTCTAATTCAATAATGTGGTTCGGGTCGTCCACATATTTACGTAACATCAATACTTGAAAAACGTTATGAACACGCGACATACTTGGCGGTAAAGCGAGTCTATAGGCCACAGTTCTTACTCGATCTAGGATTTCGAATGGCCCAAATAAATCGAGGGTTGAGATTTACTCTCTTCGTCGATTCTTGCTTCTAACGCCCTCTTGAACCTTCTTCTTCACATTCATCAGCTTCGGGTGTGTAGCTTGAGCGGTTTTAACTTTATCGGTTAACGTCGATTCTACTCATATTATTTGACATCATCACGTGGGTCCTTAGAGTCTTTAACTCTATATTTATCATTTGCAAGTCATATGAAATGGGTCTTTATGTTAACAACGTTACAATGGTAAACTCATACGATCTTCTACTCAATGCATCAGTTACCACATTCGCTTTTTCCACGATAATATTGAATGGTATGGTTGTAATCTTCAACAGCTCGAGCCAACGTCTTTGGCGCATGATACGTTCGTTTTGGGTGAAGAAATATTTAAGGTTTTTAGAAATGGGTTTTGTACTGGGGTCAATATAAAATTCGATTTCACGCTCTGGGGTAGGCCAGGAAGTCTTTAGAGAACACGTCAGGAAATTTATTAACGATAGAAATATCATTTAAAAACTGTGACTCTCATCCAAGACTTGGATACCACATGTAATGAAGGTTTCTCCTAACGGAGTTTGAATAGATAAGTCAAAGTCTAATTTCTCCGGAGTAAAATTTAAACGTTGAGCGCAAGTAGGAGAAATAAAAGAATGGGTAGAATCGGTATCTAATAAAGTATAGACTTCTCAAGAGTTTATGATTAACTAACCCGTGATAACTTCGTTCGGGTTACGCGCGTTTTGAGAAGTTACGAAAAACGCTCTTCCCGAAACCACCGTCTTTGTTTTGTCCGTATCTGCCTTTGGTGCCACCGTCCCAGCTAGATTTTATTTCACTACAGGACAAAATCGAGCTATGTGACCATCTTTTCCACAACTAAAACATACCTTGGAAGGCTGTGAATAGTTTGGACGTATGTGTCCCTCCTCTCCGCATCTGTACCATCTAACTGGCGGTCGTTATCCTCCCCTAGAAGTCGTTGCTAGTGCTGGTGCTGCTGTCGGCGTCTTCCCATCATCGTTAAATCTACTCTTCTTGAATTTTCCACTTGAATAATTTCTTCTATTATCTTGGCCATGTTACCACCGAAGTGGTTACCATTTCTGGCATGATAATTTCCTCCACGATGGTTATCATTGTTCCAATGGTCATTTCCACCGGTACGATTGTTATGGTGTTGTTGGTCATTATCTTTTTGTTGGGCTGGCTCATTATCTCACTCCAATAACTGAGCCCTATTCACAACATCTGAATATAAACAAAGTTTGTGAGAAATGAGGTATTGACGCATCTCAGGTTTCAAACCTCTTAGAAACATCTGGGTCATTCTCTCCTCATTATCAACCAAGTGGGACGTAAACCCGGATAACTCGACAAACTTATCTTCGTACTGCGACACGGTCATATTGTTTTGCTCCAACTTGATAAACTCCACCTCCTTCATGTGACGAATACTTTTGGGAAAGTACTTGCCGTTGAACAATTCTTGGAACTTCTCCCAAGACATCTTGGTCTGGCCAGTGATTATTATTTTTCTGATTCCCACCAAGTCTCGCCTCTCCTCATGATATGAAGGTGGCAAAGGGAACCTTTTGCTCCTCGAAGCATCCCAAGACATCAAATATCTTGGTGATCTACTTTATCCACGTCTCCGCCTTAAGTGGTTTTAGCTCTCCCAAAAACTCCAATAGTCCCAGCTCCTTGAACTGCTTAGCGGTGACCATCCGAGAGTTGCCAGTGTTTCCACCTGCATTTTGAACCGGAGTATCTCTCGCCTGATGTTGCATGAATTGTATAAAGCCTCTGAACATCCCATCGTTCATCATCTGATCAGTGTTATTGTTTACCTGAGGATTATTGTCTTACTGATGCACATTATCCTGGCTATTAATCGTTAGTGACTCAACAGTCTCATGTGCTTCATTGCTTATCTCGACATTTTTAGATGCCATTTTCAAACACTGCCACAAAACAAGGGTTAATTAACATATCACATATTATCCTTATACTCATACCAACCAATTAAATACCAAATAAACTTAGGTAGGTCATACTAGCGAAGGAATTCTCCATCTCTCCCCTCCTAGTTCTTGTCTCACATCTCAGCCGGGGATCATATCCTAAGCTACGATACCAACTTGTGGCGCCCCAAAATAGGTATACATCACCCATCTTGGGTCGCCAGATACATGGTACAAAATACAAATACAAACTTAATTATACAACATGAGCTGAGAGTTTTTACACGAATATTGTTTTATAGACAATATCCAAACTCAAATGGAGTCCGCATTACAATTATTATCACACTATTTTATATAATAGTGAGGACTACTATAACACCATCTCGGTCCATCACTTCGTTCCCCGACTAGTCACGGCTACGTGCTCATTTCCTGAAGAGAACAATGAAAGAAAAAGGGTGAGCTCAACTAGCCCGATGAAAATATTATGACTAAGATAATGCGAATAAATTATCGTTGGCCTTGATAATATAACAAGTGATAGAATCTGATAGACAACAAGTTTTAGATCAACAAGCGCAATGAATAAGCAATCCATTAGAAGAGTTAAGTAGATCATGATATCTACTATCTTCTATGATTTAAAAGTTTTTCATCAACTTTATCATTTGAGACTCATCTTAATAAATAAACCACATCATCGAATCATCCATGCACTCTCTTGGCGAGGATATTCATGTAATCATCAATAGTCATGATTATCTTGAATAATCCACAGTCATAATCATACCAACAACTGTTCATCAATGCACTACATGCCAATGAGGACTATTACCACATCATTTGTAACATTACGGGTCATGATTATACCACATGATCTCTGGTCATAATCATACCAATCTACAGTCCATTTATGCACGTTGTAAACACTCAAAATTTTCTGCACGCCTGTTACTAACATTGCAGGAGGGCAAAATTCATCTTTCGGAGATAACCCTGGAAGACAACTTACATCCATTCCAGATACTACAGGAAGTTCAGTTCCAACCCGGAACACAAACCGGGAATTTCATCTCAAACCCGAAACACACACCGAGAATGTCATTTCCAATCTCGGAGATAACCCCGAAATACATGAAACAAAAAGACCCAAGCAACAACAAGAGAGAGGGCGATTACATCTCGGTGATAACACCGCAACGCTTCGGTTCCGATCCCGAAACAACACTTGGGAGTAGCGACTCCATCCTTGGTGATAGCCCCGAGGATGCCATTGCGATTCCTGATAACTCAAAAATGCTTGTTTCAAATACATGCGATCAGCTTCAAGCTCAAACCTCCTGCCGAGGCACTCATACCTCAGACCTAGAGCTAACAACGGGCAGACAGGCACACTCACAAATGACAGTGAGGCATACAAACAAGCAGTCTAATCTCAAATATAACCCTAAGCAACGTCTGCTTTCAGCTCAAACCAGCGATGACCTCGGTGAAGAGTTGAAACGTCATCTTACTGCCTCAACGTTTTCTCTCACAAGATGATATCGCGGAATACAAACAAGTAGTCCAATCTCAGATGTAACCCTGAGCAACGTCTACTTTCAACTCAAATTAGCGATAACCCCGGCGAAGAGTCAAACATCATCTTGCCTCTTCAACACTTGTGCGTCGTCTCAACACTTCATACATACATACATACATCCAACAATGTCCCACAAGAACCGAGGAGTAACAATCCCGAGTGACTATTATGCATGACAGTACTTTGGATAGAATTTGAAGCTTGAAGACCATGGTCATGGACCCTCTTTCGACTTCAGACGACCTCTAATCCATGTCGTTCGTAACTCTCAACACAAAGCCGGTCCAAGAAGGTCGGATATACCTCGTTTGGATGCTTAGATTGAAGTTACGCAAGTTCGAGCGGACATTACAGTGCAAGAGTGCACGTACTTCAAGACGATGGGACTTGCGAGGCCCGGATGCACCACGACTAGCCGCAGGTACAATCGCGGTACCACGAGTGTACTCTATGACCATCGATCTATAAATATGAGCCTTGGGGTCGACCCGTTTGAGGAGGAGAAGGAGAGAAAAAGCGAGGAAGCCCATCTTTTTACTCTATATACACCCCTATTGAGTGTTTCCTCTTACTATAAACATCTGTTAGCTCACATATAGCTATCTTTTTATCCGTGAGAGTGAGTGTTTATCCATATAAAGTCATAGAAATCTACTTTGGCGACACCGTAAGCCTTCTCACATTTTATAAAGTCTTCTTCTCATATTAGCACACTGCTTGTTATACACATTGAGAGTCGTGTTATGTGCATTTGCTTTTGACTTGATCCAGTGGTTTTCGTTCTGCACTTTTGTATATATATACTTATATATATATATATTTCATATATGGACTATCATTATCAAGTTATGCCTCGATTGAGCCTAGACTTAGAGTGCAGGCGTTTACTTATATATATATATATATATATATATATATATATATATATATATATATATATATATATATATATGCATGTTAGACATATCTGTTGAGCTTTGGATTTTATATCCGAAGCATTTACCTTTTTTATATATATATATATACTTATATATATAATTGTTGTCGGACATATCAGATGAGCTGGATTTACATCTGGTATGCGTTCTTTATATATATATATATATATATATATATATATATATATATATATATATTCACATTTAAGTTTACTTAGTTGGCGAGTTGATTGCTTTATAGCTTTATTTACATTTAAATCTGCCAGAGTTTACTTACGTGGCGATTTGATCGCTTCTGACTTTATTTACATTTCGTCCCACAGGAGTTTACTTAAGTGGTGGTTGATCATATCCATATATATATATATATATATATATATATATATATATATATATATATATATACATTTATAAACTTTTTATATATTTACATTTAGATCCCCATGGAGTTTCTTATGGTGGTTGATCATGTCTGTATATATATATTTACTGACTTTTATATATATAACTTCTATCGCTTTCCATACAAACTGCGATATCATGTGAGCCTAGGAATCATGTGATCGCATGATTCATCTCTTGAATCTAGATTACATTCCCATGATGGACATTTTTCATTTGTGCGACTTGTACATTATTCTGATGTCTCGAATTTCCTTGGATGGTTATGCCATGCAGGTGAGGAGTTTAGGCATCTTCTTGTATATTATTTTCTAGAATGCTTCGCATCTCGAAAATAAAAGCAAACAAGTCGAACATTTAATAATAAAATGGAAGTATCAAAGGCCTCAATTACTATTGAGCACAGGGTTTGAAAAGGCCCTTTTTACAAAACTTCGCTGCTATATCTTGTTTAAAACTGAATTTTTCTATAAAATTCAAACCCTATGTGTATAGGTGCGAACGAGGTACATCACTACTTCCAAATAATTGCACATTGATCCACACACACACACATTCATACAACAGTTTCTTTAAAAAGTGGCGGTCACCGTGGTAACACGGATGTCGAAGTGCCTAACACCTTCCCTCCGCATAATCAAGCCCCGGACCCAAAAATGAATCTCGGTTTAACGAGACGCGTTTAGCGATGTCACATCATTTGGGTCAATGTGCAAACCTTTTCGATTTCGTTAGTGCAACCAATTAAATACACCAATGGCGACTCTTAAAGTTAAATCGTCGACATTATACATGTCGGACCTTTTTCACTTGTTTTTTTAAACAAATCTCACATTAACATGAGAACACCAAAGAACAAGTAACGAAAAGGGACACTCAAAAATCTCGACGTCGACAGGTGGCGACTCTGCTGGGGACTCCAGTAAGAGGGCTTAAGCCGCTATTACAAGCTTTTTAAAACTGTTATATGCTTGTGTGTGAATGTTGCATTTATATTTCTGATGAATGTGTATGAATGCATTTTACTTACTGCACTATACTATATCTATCTGTGATACTAGTGCTTCGCACATGTCATCATTTTCATAAACGGTGAGACACGTTGTATGTGAATGTATGTTGTGTGGTTCCTCCATCAGGAGGCTATCCTGTCGGTGTTTGATTACTAGACTTGTAGGAAGAATAATTCCAGCGAGGCTCAATAAAGGCACCACCCAGATTCGCTACAGTTGAAAGACCAGATTAACTTTCCGTCAAGTAAATTGCGATGATCTGGGAACCTTTATGCCAAAAAGCCGCGAGAGTAACCCTAAGATAGGTCAACCTTTGATGAACCAAACGCGGAGGAAAGTCTCTTCATACTTTCCATTTTTAATTACTTGTAAAAGCATTTACTTATAATTTTATTCTATGTTCATCCTTATGTAATGGAAAATATGAAGAATATATGTGCATGCATGACATGTTATCAATTAACAACCGATTTTGTAGGACAAAATTCCTAAAACGGACATGTTATGATAACATTCACATTACCCTAAGACTAAACTATGTAAGTCTTTTGTAGGGAAGCAATTGGGCCTGTTACCCGCTCAAAATCCAAAAAGGCCACGCGAACTTTCTGACCACCCAATGTCTTCTTGACTAGTCTAATCTGTCTTTGTTTCGAGAAGAATTTAACGGATTGAGTAAACAAATTACAGACTTGGCTATTCTACTGAAAGAATTGCACCATTCCACTCAGGGTACGACGATACCTACACATACAGAATCCTCTTCACAAGGAGGAGTTCAAGGTTTGGAAAAAACAATTCCAGAACCTCAGTTGGATACGACCAACAAAGACCTTGAAAACACCCATCTTAGAGGAGATCCAGACACCAGTGATATCAGGAAGAAGATCCTTCAAATGGAGGAAACTATCCGTGTTCTCAAAGGGATTGGAACACATGGCAGTGTTTCATATGCAGACCTTTGCATATTTCCTAGTGTTCATTATCCAGAGAAATTCAAAACCCCTGATTTTGAAAAGTATGACGGATTAGGGGATCCTTATACACATTTGAAAGTGTTCATTGGAGAACTTGGGTCTTCTGTGAGAAAATGAAAAGCTCGAATCACATTTTGTTTGAGAAAAGTCTGATTGGAAGCCCGTTCATGGTATACCAGTTAGACAATTCAAAGATCCATGCATTTGAAGAGGCGGCTCACGCCTTCCACACTCAATCGATTTTCAATCTCAGATGGCTCCTAATCGGTATCAAATTACCAAGGTCAAGAAACAGTCTAATGAGTCTTTCAGAGAGTATGCTCAAAGGTGGAGGCGCCTTGTTGCTCAAGTTATTCCTTCCATGACGAAATCAGAAATGGTCATGACGTTTGTAACGCCCCAGAAAATTTGAATTTTTGAGAATTAAATTTTTATTTTGATTATGTTGATTAAATGAATTTAATTAATTAATTATGGGAGTAAGTTATTCGAAGGTTGTTCTATGACCTAGATATGTCGGAACGTCATAGTATTCTGTCTACGTGATAGAATTAAAGTGTTTGAATTTTCAAGAAGAAAATAAAAACTTTCTGAGAAATTTTTCAAAAAACACTATTCACGCATTTCTGCTCGGGAATTATTTTTGAACTTCTGAGAAATACGTAATGATATAATATCGAGGTGAGATTGATTATGTAATAATAATCTAAGTATGGAAAATGTAATATTTCGCATGCGGACCTAATTTGGGAACGTTAGAAATATTAAGCGTTAAGAAAAGAATGTGTTAATCGTATAATGCGTAGGCATTGTGCGAGTTATTGAACATAAGTATGATACGACGTATTATACGAGTATGTATGAAGAATGGAATAATGTATATTATGAATTAGTATACGAGTTAGCATACGAGAATTATACGTGGTGTATATATGTTAAGATTCTAAATTTAATGTAATGGACTTGTAGGATTATTAGCTTAATGGTAGAAGACCAATTAGTAAGTGATACTCAAGCCCAAGTGTTTGATATGTCATGAGTCCAAACTATTGTAGTATAAGCCCAACAAGAAATTAGCTAGATTAATTAAGCAAGCCCAATGAATTGGCCATGATCCATGGAGCAAACCAAGTGAGATGTGGGGGTAGACTTAATGGGCAAACATTTTAAGTGGTGAGCAAGTGTTGTGATGACCAAGTATTAGAAGTGGCTAGCAAGTAGACTTGGTTGTTAAGTAATGAATAGTAAGGAGGTGATTAAGGAGGTGGAGTGGCTTTATGACCATTATACCCTAACTTAGACTTTCCTATAAATAGCAAGCTTGGTTTTCATTTTGTTGGTTATTCATTTCATCTAACAAGTTGAGAGCTTATTTGTTAGAGAGAATAAGTGAGAATAAGTTAGAAAAGCTAGAAGGCTAGTCTTCCATTATGAGATTTTCAAGAAGTAAGAAGGAGATTAAAGCTTAGTCAAGTGATATTCAAGGGTAAGAACTTAAACCATGAATCTCTTTCTCTTCCATTGGTAGGGAGATGGGTAGTGGTAGAACATGTATGCTAAGGAATGATAGGAATGAGTAATCAAAGAGCTTAAGTCTTAATAAGTAGTATAAGTCGTGAATAAGCTATTAAGTAATCATATAAGTTATGAAACAAGGAAGAACTTGTAGGAACTTGTTTTATGTTGAAATAATAAGGTTGTATGATAATAAGAAGTAAGGATGATGGTTAAAAGATTTAAGCTATGATAGGTCATGCAAAGTGAATTCATAAGTAATTTATACTTTTACAAGTTATAGACTAATGAAGAACAAGTAATAACTTATCATGTCAATAAGTTAATGAAGTATGTATGTCAAGATGTTAATATGATGGATTGAATCCATTTAAAACGAGGAACAAATCATAAGAGATGAAGTTAAGGCAAAATTTACAAGTTTGGACGATAATCGTCGAATTCGTGAAATTCTCGAAATGGAAGTCAAATTTTGATATTGAGCTTGGAAACATTGGTTTTCAATGGAGACAAGTCATATTTGGAATTATAGAGTTGTGGACTCAAAAATGACCGGATTTCGACTTAGAACGAAGAAACGAGCGTTGAACGTTCACGAACGTTTATCGTTTTCGTTAAAAATGAACTAATAGGTGAATTTTTAGCAAACAAAGTCAAATAGATAAAATTCTTGCATGAACGTGTAGAGTATGTAATTTGTGAATCGTAGGCTTTTGAACGAGCCAATTCGAACTTATAACGAAGAAGTTATAAGTTCGGGAGTTTCGTAAAATTTTCAAATTTTGCAAACTAGCGAGAGAGCGGAGAGTTGGCTTGGCATTTGAACCCAAAACAAATGGGTGGCGCTAATGACGCCATAACAATGTCGAGATCATCTCTAACTCACTTGTGGCAATGGCGAGATGAAGAAACTAAGTGTGGCGCATGGCTGATCCTAGAGTTTTGACAGACAAGAATGTTTACAAGTATAGAATGAAAGATAACTCATAATAATGAACTAAGGTGTAAATATAACATTGTTAAAGCATTGTTAGACACTTAATGTATGATGATTAAAGGTTAATAATCAATTAAAGATGAACGTAATTAGAACAACATAATGTGCTAAGCCGGCTGTAGAAATTTGTTGACCAAGTTGATTATAAATCCAATGGTTTGCAATACCAGTATGGGTTATGTAATTACTTAATGAACATGATAAGACTTTTCCTAAATCATTGTTATAGTAATGACTTTAGGAATTTAATGTTGTTTAATGAGTAGTTAAACGACGAACATAAAGTATAAGAAAGTGAACTGTATTCAATAATGATAATGACTATAACGTTGAGAGTTATAACTAAATGTTGTTAAATATTACGTAAACTCGAAATTATAACTATAATGACTATAATGTTGTTAAATAGTACTTAACAAATGACGATCGAGTTTCGATTAATAACATAAGGATGTTAGTAAGCCGTGAGGAAGGATGATTAACTCGAAATGAGTTGGATTAATGAAGTAAATCTACGTAAGACATAGAAGAGAAAGAAGTTGGTAAGAATAATGTAAAATATAATGGCAAGCCAGAACCAATAGTAACAAATCTAATATATGATTAGATTGAGAAGAAGGGTAAGATTCATTAGGAACCATGTAAGTTCATTCATGACCTAATGTGGTATGTTATGTGGTTATGTATTGTAGAGGCCAGTAAAGGCGAAAGGAAAAGTTATTTTCTTTGTGGCGAATGACTGAAGGCAAGTTTTTCTTAAACGCTTGTCTAACCTTCGTGTTAGCCAAGTTTTCTATGATTCATGTTATGAGAAGCATGAAGTGTTTTACTAAAGGGTTGATGCCAGTTTTATCTCGGCTAGACTAATCTTGAAGAATTGATTGATTTAGTTACAAGTCTTTCAATATAGAATTGTTAACGCTATCCTACGCCAATTATTTGGTACGGATTCAAGGTAAGCCTGAGTATGAATAAACAAATGTATTTTTCATTGATTATTCGATGGGCACGCGAGGTTGCCAAAACTTAAACTTACATACATTTAACAGGATGTAGTGTTGATCAACATAGAGTACTATGGGCTGATCACCCAGAAGTGCTCGTAAGATATATCAGACTTACGGACTTAGTGTCGGGTTGTCCTTTTCAAAGAAATTATGCACTGCTCATGGTTTTGAGCTAGGATTGATGTTTTACTGAATATTGTCATTATAAAACGTTTTGAAGGAAAAGAAGTGTTATTTTGAATTATCAGTAGTACTTCATAACTATTATCCAGTTATTGAAGATATACAATTCCTATGTTTCAAGCATGTTGTTTAAAAAGAAATTGTTGTACTTGCTGAGCTTGTTATGCTCACTCTTGCTTGAACCATATGAATCTAGCTAGGACCGAACGAACCGAGGGATCTGACAAGGATAGAGGAAAGACGAAGCTGAATGATTAGTTTACCTTGTAATAAACTAGTAAGTTGTATATTTTATAGAATGATGAACAAAGAATGTAATGGTTATAGAACCTGGGAACGAGATGTAATATTATTAATGTAATAAGAATGTCATTGATACACACATTTTGATGTCGTTTCAATAGAATAAATGTACAGTTATGAGTACCGTGTAGCACCATCTGTTGGGTTGGAAGATACCCGGATTTGGGGGCGTCACAACGTTCATAGATGTACAGGAAACTCCTTTCTATGAGAGAGTCTTAGCTGGTATTGGCAAACCATTCTCTGAAATGATCATGCGCATTTGAGAGATGGTTTGAAATGGGATTGAAGTGCGGTAAAATTCAAGACCTAAATTTGCTCTTAAAAGGCATTCTTTGGGCACATCGGTCCGGATCTTATGGAAATAACCCTGGAGAGTCCATAAAAGAAAAGGAGGATGTTTCCTTGATACTACAAGGTCAAAAAGGCAATCAAAGCATGCCTATGCAGGAGGAGAAACTACTCCCTTTTCAATCACAATCTTCAAATCCTCCATTACCTAAAGGTGGAGATGCAAAAAGCGTCCTCGAACGTTCACACCCTTAGGGGTACTCGCCGAGAATATTCTTGCTCTTATTTTCGGAAGAAAATTACATCTTCTTTCACCACCCGACCTTAATGGGAGGGGTTTTAATGCTACTTTCGAAGTATACTTATCATCTTAGGAGCACTGGACATGATACTTTCAAGATTGTTGGGCCTTGAAACACAAGATCCAAGATTTAATAGACAACGGTGAGATCGTGGTCACCAAACCAGATCAACCTCACGTGCAAGACAACCCTCCTCCTCAACACAAAGAAGAAGAGGTCAACATGATCAGTTGGAGCCTTTGGGCGGGGTTCCAATTCTAATGGCGAGTCATCCCAAACCATCAAAGACGGTGTTGACAGATGGGATTATGCAAAGTTCCAATTTACAATGGAACGAAAGATGAAAGCTCTTTGCAAACAAATTGAGCAACTGGCAGAACTGGTGACTCACCATCATCAAGTCACACGCCAATTAATCAGGCAGGAGCATGCCTATCTCCTTCCTTTTGTTATGAATGCCTCCTCACCACCTTCAGAAAGCGAAGCTATGGAGGATAAGGTTGTGAAGAGAGCAAATGCTAAAGCCCATCGGGATTTTGCCAATTAGAGGGAATTTACCTATTTGGGCCAATCTATGGAGGAGATACTGCAGATGTTGATCAACGAAGGAAGAATTACTTTCCTTCTCCCTCCAATCAATCCCCGCTCAGGACGTTTCAATTCTGATGAAGTGTGTCAATATCATTCACATTCTCGTGATCACGGCCGAGAAGAATCTTTGGGCACTCCACCATCTCATTCGAAATCTTATTGATAGCGGTGTCCTGCCAAATAGCGGATGATTACCTTTGTCTGACTTAAGGGTGGGAATGCATGTCCTACCAAATGGAAGGGATAAGTAGCAATTATATCCTAAGTGGATGATGAGACTATCAAAGTATTTCCCATACAGCCAATTCAACTCAAAGGAGCTGTCAATCCTTTGAAAGTGGCCGCACCAGAACCAATTTATTTACCTTTGGGACTCTGATATCACATTGTCCGACACACAAAGTTCCATGGAATTATGGAGAAGCTGAAGGATCCACGTCTCATACTACTACTACAGTGTTGAAGGAAAATCCACTATATCTTCCTCAAAGGGTTATGAAACCTACTTGCGAAGCAAAGGGAAAGATTCCCATGGAGAAGATTGAAAAATTCCTTCGCACTATGGTTCATAATGAAGCCAAAGTGGTTTTAAGCTTGCGAGAAGCTCCACGCCAGATATCTATACTGGACTTGGTTTTCTCTTCCAAGGATCATCGGAAGACCTTACTGAAGGTTTTGGAAGAAGCCTACTTGCCAAAATCAATGGATGTGGAAAAATTTCAACATTTGGTTGATCACATTTTCAACAACAATGTGATATCTTTCACTGATGACGATATACCGCCCGAAGGGACCGGCCATTGCAAGCCATTTCATATTACAGTTTTGTCTTTCGGGTACATGCTAGCTGGAGTTCTGATAGATGGAGGCTCATCTCTAAATATCTTTCCTTATGCCACCTTGGTAAAGATGAATGTCAATCTCAAGCAGATCCAAAGCAGACATACGGTTATTAGAGCTTTTGATGGATCCTGACAAAATTTCGTCGAAAAGATTGAATTGCCAATTGAGATTGGTCCAAATACATTCAATGTATCCTTCCACGTCCTCAAGATAGATTCAAGATACAACCTGCTATTGGGGAGACCCTGGATACACATGGCTGGAGCCGTTCCCTCCACGCTACATCAATAACTCAAATATATTATCAACAATAGTATAGTCAATGCATCAGCGGCCGAGCGAAATGTCACGAACAAGGAACTCTACCAATCATCAGCTTCAATTCAGAAGTTGAACCGACCAGTTTTCATTCTCTGGAAGTGAATACCACGCAATACCATTCTATTGGAGCACCACTTCCCATACCCAAGATTTCTGTCGAGGTTATGTCGGCCACTCAAGAAATGGTGTCATTGGGTTATCAACCTGGACAAGGGTTTGGTAAAAATAAGCATGGTATTAAGCACCCAATCCAAGTGTCCAGCCAAATTGGAACAGCCGGACTAGGCTATTCTGCCAGTTCCAATCACAGGAATCCTCATAAGCACAAGCAGGTTCCTCAAGCTTCTGCCGCACAGCGATTTTCTATACCTTTACCCCATGAGCTAATGCAGTCTCCAGTAAAGGTGCCAGCCCATGTTGTGGCCATGCTGTTTCCTAAACCAGTACCAATCAAAGCGAAAGAGGTTCTAATTCCTGATCCCGAAGTGGAAGAAAAGGAACAAAACGTAAACATGACATTGCCTTGATGATGGCAGGCATACGCATCATTGTTCATGATGAACATACAAATAGATACACCCCAGACAATGATTTCCCAGATGGCATGGTTATTATTCGGGAGAAGGAGGACAATGACGATCCTTCCATCACTGCAGTCCATCAGGACTTTGCCCTCGACAATTGGAGTAGCACTCCATGCATTGGTCGACAAGGGTAAAATGGGCAGAAAAAACCCTCTGCCCTATAGATAACTTTAATTGCTTGCTTTCCTTTATAGTACTAGCAGTTATTTTATCAAGTACATGCTAACACTTTTGTATTATCGAACAGTTGCATATATTAAGTGAAAGCATATTTTGTTTCAGGACTCTGAATTTAGATGTGCCTGTACTTGCTGATGAGGTGCCTTCTCTCCATAACGGCTGTAACTTTGATACAAAGTTGGACTCAGACTTGATGGACATACAAGAGGACATTGAGACACCTCAGGAGATTAAAGAATGGGTCGCAGACAAACCCAAACCCAATCTTGATCAAACCACTTCTTTTAATCTTGGAACCTTAGACAACCCTAAGCTAATCCAGATTGGTTCAGACCTTACTACAAATCAGCGGAATGACATGGTTACACTATTAACCCAATTCCAGGATGTGTTTGCATGGTCTCATGAAGACATGGTGGGTTTGTCCACTGACATTGTTCTTCATCGCCTTCCCATTAAAGAAGGATTCAAGCCAGTTAGGCAAAAGCTCAGACAATTGAAACCTGAGTGGAGTTTAAAGGTTAAAGAAGAAATTGTGAAACAATTTCAAGCTGGCATTATCATGGTGTCTACATATCCAGAGTGGATATCTAACATTGTTCCCGTACCTAAACCAGGAGGAAAGGTGCGAGTCTGCGTGGATTACCAAGATTTGAACAAAGCTTGCCTTAAAGATAGCTTTCTCGTGCCATTTATCCACATTCTTATTGACAATACTGCTCAATACGGCATGTACTCCTTTGCTGATTGCTTTGCGGGGTACCATCAAATTATGGTTGCTGAGAAAGATCATGAGAAAACTGCTTTCATCACGCCTTGGGGAACCTTTTGCTACAGATGATTGTCATTTGGCCTCATCAATGCCGGGGCAACCTATCAGCGAACTATGATGGCTCTTTTCCACGATTTAATGCACAAGGAGATAGAGATCTACGTGGATGACATCATTGTCAAATCCCAAAAGGAGGAGGACTAATTAGACCATCTCAAAAAGCTTTTCAACAGGTTGCGTAAGTATAACTTGAAGTTGAATCCAGCCAAGTGCGCCTTTGGTGTTAAGTCAGGCAAGCTGCTAGGATTCCTAGTCAGCCACAAAGGGATTGAACTGGATCCTACCAAAATCCAGCCCATCAAAGAAATGCCCATTCCTTAGACAAAAAAGAAAATATGGGGATTTTTGGGAAGAATCAACTTCATTAGCAGATTTATTTCTCAACTCACAGCAACCTATGAGCCTATTTTCAAGCTGTTAAGGAAGAACTCCTCCATGAAATGGAACGGTGAGTGTCAGAAAGCCTTCCTTACCATTAAAGAGCAACTGATTAACGCTCCTGTTTTTGTACCTCCCAGGGATTATGTTCCCCTGTTCATGTACTGTCCATAAATGATAATGCCATGGGGAACATATCTTTAGGAAAAAAAAAGCGATAGAGGCCAAGAGCGAGCTATCTATTACCTCAGGAAAAGATTCAGCATCAGTGAACACAAGTACACTCTGATTGAGAAGACTTGTTATGCTTTAGCATAGGCTTCCATGAGGTTACAACATTACCTCCATGGTCATACAACCCATCTCATATCCCGTGGATCCTCTCAAGTATGTGTTCGAAGCCCATCTTTGAATTGTCGATTTATCCGGATGGCGATTGATCCTACAACAGTTTGATATCGTCTACGTGATGCAAAAGTCTGTCAAAGGTCAAGTAATTGCGGATCAATTGGTCGCCACACCCGCAGGGGACTACAAACCCTTGGAAACATACTTCCCCGATGAGGGGGTAATGACAGTTCAGCTACAACATCAGTACGATACATGTCGTACGTGGAAAATATATTTTGATGGAGCTACTAACGCAGAAGGCTGCGGAGCTGGGCGATTCTAATATCCGTGCAGAGGGAGCAAGATATCCGTCCCCGTTAAATTACGATTTATCGGCACTGATAACACAATTGAGTATGAAGGCGGTACATATCATGGGGCTAAAACTTGCCCGATTCAATAGGCGTCGAGTGATTAAGCGTCTTTGGGGATTAGAATGGGTAATCGGATAATCCACGAAATTTATCAAACCAAAGAATTACATTTCTTTGCCTTACCACTCCAAGTTTTGAGATGGCTTGGGATGTGGCGTCCCCAAAATAGGTATACATCACCCATCTTGGGTGCCGGATACATGATGCAAATACAAATACAATCTTAAATATACAACAAAAGGCGTGAGTTTTAATACAAATATTTTCTTCTAGACAATATCCACTCTCGAATAAGTCCTCATTACAATTATTATCACACTATTTTATAGAATAGTGAGGACTACTAATGCTATTATCCGGACCATCGCTCCGTCCCCCAGGCTAGTCCTCGCTACGTTCTCATTTCACGAAGAGAACGGTGAAAGAAAGGGTGAGCTCAACTAGCCCAAGAAGAAATATTATGACTAAGATAATGCGGATAAATTATCATTAGCTTTCAAAATGTTAAAAACCGATAAAATACAATAGACAACAAGTTTAACTGCAGCGAAATAAGCAATCCATTAAAAGAGTCAAGTAGAGAATAAAATCTACTCTCTTTTATGATTTAAAAAGTTTTTCATCACTTTTATCGCTGAGACTCAGCTTAATAAATAATCCACATCATCCATGCACTACGGCCAAGGATATTCATTAAGGTCACGACCACAAATTATCCATGCACTACGGGCCAAGGATATTCATGTATTCATCAATGGTCATGATCATGCCAACAACTGTCCATCAATGCACTACGGGCCAATGAGAACTTTTACCACATCATTTATAACATTACGGTCATGATTATACCGAATAATCCTTTGTCATAATCATACCAAGTCCATCTATGCACTTTCTGAGCCACGAGATGACTTTAAAAATATAAACATGAGGATGATGACAATGATATAAGAATTCAATAAAACAAGTTCAAGAATTAGTTTATCCGAGGGAACTAATAACGTCCAAATTGTCAACATGATACTTCTTTGTAGAGTAAAATTCAAGAATGCTCGGAAGAATATTTCCATGAAAAGATCTTTGGATGAAGCCTTGAAATATCAATGATATTCCACTAATTTCATGGAGTATAGAAGTCAAAACTTTAACCAACTGAGTATAATAAGGAATGGAATAACAAAAGAAATCACCAGACATGTGATAGATAGCACAAGCAGGTTATTCCAACAAAATAATAAATACGGAACTAGGTCGAACTACATCGTAAATCCATGCCCATAGCTTTTTGCAAACTAACCCAAAATCTTGAAGTGAATATTGGGTCTCGATCATAAACTATGGATACTGGCATACCATGCAATCTTATAATCTCGTTTATATACATACTAGCAAGATGTTCAAGTGAATAAGTTTCTCGTATTGGTAAGAAATGAGCAGACTTAGTCAATCTATCAATAATGACCCAAATCGCATCTATGCCTTGAGAAACCTTGGGAAGACCAGTAACGAAATCCATGGTAATGTGCTCCCACTTCCATTCTGGAATTTTAAGTGGTTGCAATGGACCTTTTGGCACTTGATGCTCCGCCTTGACTCGTTGACAAGTTATAAACCTTGAGATAAACAACGCAATCTCTCTCTTCATATTTCTCCACCAAAATGTATGACGAAGATCACGATACATTTTGGTACTCCCAGGATGGATTGCAAACAGTGTGTTGTGCACCTCCATCATGATTCTATACTTTAAATCAGGGTTGTTAGGAACACAAAGTCTGGAGTTGATTCGAAGTATTCCTTCTTCATTGATTCTTGCTTCCGGCATAGCACCTTCTTGCACTTTCTTCCTCATACACATCACCTCCATATCGTAGCTTGGCGACTTTAACTTTATCAATTAAAGTCGATTCTGCTACTCGTATATTCGCCATCATCACATGGGTCCACAGAGTCTTTAACTCTATCTCCATCCTTTGCAAGTCACACAAAATGGGCCTTTTCGTTGTCGATATCGCTTTTCGTGCGCGTATGATCTTCTACTCAATGCGTCATTTACCACGTTAAACTTTTCGGGATGGTATTGGATGGTATGATCATAATCTTTCAACAGATTCAAGCTAACGTCGTTGTCGCATGTTGAGTTCCTTTTGAGTAAAGAAATATTTGAGGCTTTTATGATCCGTAAAGATTTCCACTTTCTCCCCATACAAGTAATGTCTCCAAATCTTTAGTGCAAAAACGACTGTTGCCAACTCTAGATCATGAGTAGGATAATTCCTCCTATATTCTTTGAGTTATCGAGAGGCATAGGCTATGACTTTCCCATGTTGCATGAGAACACATCCTAACCCTTTGCCCGAAGCATTCATCATAGATGACAAATCCTCTCGAGGCGGATGGTATTGTCGAATAACAGTCTTTGAAATGAGTCTCCTCTTGAGTTCTTGAAAACTCTTCTCACATTCCTCGTTCCAACCAAATTTTATATCTTTTCGAGTCAGCTGAGTTAGTGGAGTAGTGATTCGAGAAAACCCTTCTACGAATCTCCGATAATAACCAGCTAAGCTGAGAAAGCTACAAACTTCGATCACTGATTTAGGTTGCTCCTAGCTTTGAATAGCTTCAATCTTTGCTGGGTCAACAGATATTCCATGACTTGATACTACGTGCCCAAGGAATGCTACTTCCTCAAGCCAGAACTCGCATTTCTTCAACTTGGCATAAAGCTTATATTCACAAAGCTTTTGGAGTATCAGCCTCAAGTGTTGCTCATGATCTTCACGGCTTTTGGAATAAATAAGGATGTCATCAATGAAGATGACCACAAAGTGATCCAAATAATCCTTGAATACTTGGTTCATTATATCCATGAAGACAGCAGGAGCATTAGTCAATCCAAAAGACATGACTAGGAATTCATAATGCCCGTGCCGAGTTTTGAAAGCCGTTTTTGGAATGTCGTCGGTTCTAATCTTCAATTGGTGATATCCGGAACTAAGATCAATCTTTGAAAAGAATTTGGCACCTTGCAACTGGTCAAACAGGTCATCAATACGTGGCAATGGGTACCTATTTTTGATGGTGACATGGTTCAACTCCCGATAATCAATACAAAGTCGCATACTCCCGTCTTTCTTTTTCATGAATAGAACAGGAGCACCCCAAGGAGAAATACTAGGACGAATAAAGCCAATGTCTAACAATTCCTGCAGTTGGGTCTTTAACTCCTGAAGTTCAATAGGAGCCATTCGATATGGGGCTTTGGAAATAGGTTTTGTCTGGGGTTCAAGGTCGATACAAAATTCAATTTCATGCTCTGGGGTAGGCCAGGGAAGTTCTTCGAGAATACGTCGGAAATTCATTAACAATAAAAATATCATTCAAAAGCGGCGTATTTTTGTTTAGATCCGTGACATGAGCTAAGAAAGCTTGACATCCATTTTTCAATAAACGAATAGCTTTATGGCTTGAGATGACAGTGATTGATTTTAATGGTTTGATTGCTTGAATTCGCATAATAGGTTGGTTAGGAATATGAAAGCTAACAACCTTACGAAAACAATCAATTTTTGTATGATGAGTAGTTAACCAATCAATCCCTAGAATTACGTCAAAAGCAAGTATTTTCAATGAAATAAGATCGACATGTAATGTGAGGATACCGATTTGAACTAAACAAGACTTATAAATAGTGGATGTAATGAAGGTTTCTCCCAACGGAGTTTCAACAGCTAAGTCAAAGTCCAATTTCTCTGGAGTAAATTTTAAACGTTGAGCGCAAGTATGAGAAATAAAAGAATGGGTAGAACCGGTATCAAATAAGGTATATGCTTCGCTAGAGTTTATGATAAGCTTACCCGTGATGACCTCATTTGGGTTCCTTGCTTTCTGGGAGGTCACGATAAACGCTCTCCCTTGCACTACTGGCTTTGACTTTTCTAGGACGACCTTTGGTGCCTCCTTCCCAGCTGGACTTGTCTTCGGTGAACGACAAAATCGGGCTAGGTGTCCTTCTCTTCCACAATTGTAACATGCTTTGGATGGCATCGCGCAGTTTGGACTGATATGTCCCTCCCCTCCGCATTTGAAGCATATAATAGGTGGTCGTTCTCCTTCCTTAACAACGGGTGATGGTGCTGACGTCTTTCCATCATTGTTGAATCTCCTCTTCTTGAAATGTCCATTCTTATTGTTTTGGCCATGATTACCACCGAAGTGGTTACCATTTCTGGCATGTTGATTCCCTCCACGCTTATTGTCACCGCTTCGATGACTGCTATCACTAGTATTATCATTTTGTCGGCTGCTCTCTTTTGGTTGGGTTGACTCATTATCGCATTCCAATAACTGAGCCCTATTAACAACATCTGAATACAAACACAGTTTATAAGAGATAAGATATTGACGTATCTCAGGTTTCAAACCTCTTAGAAACATTTGCGTCATTCTCTCCTCATTATCAACCAAATGGGACGCAAAAGCCGAGACAACTTTCGCAAAAAAGTCTTGTGACACGGTCATGTTGTTTTGCTCCAGCTTGATGAACTCTACCTCTTTCATGTGACGAATACTTTCGGGAAAGTACTTGTCGTTGAACAGTTCTTGAAACTTCTCCCAAGAAATCTTCAGTGCGGCAGGTTGAGTACGCTTTACAGATTCCCACCAGTAATCTGCCTCTGCCCACAACATGAAGGTGGCAAAGGGAACCTTTTGCTCCTCGGAGCAACCCAAGACATCAAATATCTTGTTGATCTGTTTTATCCACATCTCCACCTTAAGTGGTTTTGGCTCTCCAAAAAACTCCGGTGGTCCCAGCTCCTTGAACTGTTTGGCGGTGGCCGTCCGAGAGTTGCCAGTGTTTCTACCTGCATTTTGGACAGGAGCCGCTCTACTTTGATGTTGCATGAATTGCATGAAGCCTCGAAACATTCCATCGTTCATCATTTGGTCGGTGTTGTTGTTTGCATGAGGATTATCGCCTTCTGATGCACATTGTCACTGGTTATTGATCATGGAGACTCAATGGTCTCACATGCTCCATTGATGTTCTCAACATTCTCGGATGCCATTTTCAAATCGCCACAAAACAAGGGTTAATTAACATATCACATATTAACCCTATACTACGTGACCAATTAAATAACAAATAAACTTAGGTAGGTCATACTAGCGAAGGAATTCCTCGTCTCTCCCTCTAGTTCTTATCTCACATCTTAGCGGGGATCATATCCTAAGCTTTGATACCAATCTGTGGCGCCCCCAAAATAGGTATACATCACCCATCTTGGGTCGCCCGGATACATAGTGCAGAATACAAATACAATCTTAAATATACAACAAAAGCTGTGAGTTTTAATATAAATATTGTCTTCTAGACAATATCCACTCTTAGAATAAGTCCTCATTACAATTATTATCACACTATTTCATTGAATAGTGAGGACTACTAATGCTATCATCTGGACCATCACTCCGTCCCCCGACTAGTCCTCTCGCTTCGTTCTCATTTCACGAAGAGAACAGTGAAAGTAAGGGTGAGCTCAACTAGCCCCATAAGAAAAATTATGACTAAGATAATGCAGGATAAATTATCATTAGCTTTCAACAATGTTAAACCGATAAAATACAATAGACAACAAGTTTAAACTGTAGCGGAATAAGCAATCCATTAAAAGAGTCAAGTAGAGAATAAAATCTACTATCTTTTATGATTTAAAAGTTTTTCATCACTTTTATCGTTTGAGACTCGACAATAAATAATCCACATCATCCATGCACTACTGACGAGGATATTCATTAGAGGTCACGACCACAAATTATCCATGCACTACGGGCCAAGGATATTCGTGTATTCATCAATGGTCATGATCATGCCAATAAGCATCCATCAATGCACTACGGGCCAATGAGGACTTTTACCACATCATTTGTAACATTACGGTTATGATTATATCGAATAATCCACAGTCATAATCATACCAAGTCCATCATGCATTACACGAATACGGATGACTTTAAAAAATATAAATATGAGGATGATGACAATGATATAAGAATTGATAAAACAAGTTCAAGAATTAGTGTATCCGAGGAACTAATAACGTCCAAATTGTTAACATGATACTTCTTTGTAGAGTAAAATTCAAGAATGCTCGAAGAATATTTCCATGAAAAGATCTTTGGATGAAGCGCAAATATCAATGATATTCCACTAATTTCATGGAGTATAGAAGTCAAAACTTTAACCAACCGAGTATAATAAGGAATGGAATAACAAAAGAAATCACCGGACATGTGATAGATAGCACAAGCGAGTTATTCCAATGAATAATAAATCTGAGAACCGGTCCGGCGTAAAATGCATGCAGACGGGATATTCCAATGAGAATAATAAAGAATGGAATAACATAAGGATTTCACCAAGTATAGAAGTCCGCGTATCAAAGTTATTCAATGAATAATAAAGATTTTAACCGGTCCGTGTAGAAAACGCATTGAGACAGGATATTCTAACAGAATAATAAATAATGGAATAACATAAGGATTTCACCAAGTATAGGGTATGCCGCGTATACAGGTTATTCCAACAGAATAATAAAGAATGGAATAACAGAAGTTCTCTTCATGAATAAGAAAGAATAACACCCCTTACCGTAAAAAGACCTTTGGATATCAAGTAGTGAAGTAGCGAGAATACTCTTCTTCTTTCTCTCTATAATTTCTCTCTCTAGAGTTTCAAAGAATTAAGTAAGAAATAATGAAGGAATGAGCTTCTATTTATAGAAGAATGGATTGAATAGTAACTAATTCCTGAACGGCCCAGATTGATTTACTTTTAAACGAACGGTTTAGATTGATTTACTATTAAAACTTAAAGCTACGGTCCATACTGATTTACTATTAAAACTTTAAACCAGCGATCCATATTGATTCACTATTATAACTTTCCACCAGCGGTCCATATTGATTCACTAATATAACTTTAACTAAACGATCTGAAAAATTAGCACATCTCCTCATGGAATAATATTGTACCCAAATACCCGAATGCACAATACTAGAGTGAATAGTAACCGGGTGAATAGTAACTCGTGAATAGTAACTCATGAATAGTAACTCGTGAATAGTAACTTATGAATAGTAACTCATGAATAGTAACTCGTGAATAGTACTCCGACATGAAAAGTTCCCCGAATACCCGATTGAACAATATAACCTCCAGACATCAATTATCATCGGAATAGATATCGATTTCTACTAACACAAATAATCCCAACACAATGAAACTATCAAATTCATCTTTAATCAACACGAACTTATTCATCATTAATATTATAACTCACAATATTTAGCAACCAGGTTGTTCCCAGGAAAGCCTTTCTCCCAAATGGCGCGCAATTAGGTGACCAAACCTCTCCTTGACAGAACTTCTAGACATTGTAAATATTGCAATTTAATAATATGAAAAACTTTGTCGTCTCAATTATTGATTTAATAATATAACATATAATGCAGATGATACTGTGACAATAATTGAATCAATAATATGAGAGATATGATGCAGCAATTACTGTAGCAATAATTGAGTATAACTGAGTGACTTCTCACGTAAGCATCAATAATCAATACAGTGTGCTACTATGCATTTACTACTGGGTAGTTCAACAGTTTTAACAATAACACCTCCACCGTTATTTATAAAATATTTTTGTCGTTTTCTCAATCCGACAATAATTCCGTTGTGGGGTCCACCAATGATTGTGCCGTTGTACGAATATTCCCGACAAAAAGAATATTCCCCGACCAATCGAATATTTTATAACAACTTGCATACTTAGTAAAATTTATAAATATTACCCACAACTATAACATTATATCAAATTCATTCCATAATATTCAAAAATGATATTTATAGAAAAATCATCTTTATTAAAAAAAAGTTGGGGTCTTACATTGGAGTTCTAAGAAATCTCTTTTTTACACATTTCTCGTAATATGAATGATTTTGCAGATGCATTAGCAACGTTGGCCTCCTTGGTTTACATACCTGACAAGGAAAACATGCCAAGCATCACGTTTGCTCTGGAAAAAAAAGCCCCAGTCTATGGGAATTATGTCGGAGAAGTATCATATGAACTACCTCCCATCCATAACCCTTGGTATCAATGCATCAAGGAGTATCTACAAGATGGATCTACACCCGCTGAGGCGAGCCTAACTGAGAAGAGGCAGATTCATCGACTAGCTATGAAATTCTACCTGAGCGGAGATGCACTCTACAAAAGAGATGTTGGATTAGGTCTCCTCAGATGTCTAGATAAAGACCAAGCTCAGAGACTCATGGATGAGATTCTGAAAGTAGTATGCACACAAGCCAATCATGTTTGATGATAAAGCATATACTTTGTAACAATCTTATTCATTTATTAATAAAAAGTATTCATTTATTAAAGGGTTTTAATTATCTACATGATGCTATTTTATAATATGTGATAAACCCATAGTTTTAAGCAATGCTTTTAGAATAATGATGATGATCATTCTAATGAGATCTAAATTCTTTGAAAGCTTAAACTAAAATAGTTCCCAATCGTTGGATTACTAAATTGGGGATTAGTGAATTCGGATAGATTGGTACATACGTTGCTTGCTCATTGGATGAGGATGATTGATCTCATGATCATTTGTGTGGAGACACTAAAGCAAGTATATAGGTGCTTATTAGAGAATAAGTTCATTTGAACGTGGGCTCGCTAAGGAATACCTAATGGAGTTTTATTTGCTGTCGATAGGAATTCCAGTAGTGATAGTAGTACAAGTAATCCTTGGACTTGAGATCATCATAGTATCTTGTGTATGATGAGTTATACTTTGACTTATTCCTTAAGACCCTTAGGGTATATCAAAGGGTATGCTTAGGTATAATAAGTTGTATATGGAGATAATGTATGATCGATAAAGAATCTACCACTTCTAATAAAAGAAGAGAAATGTCTATGTGATTCGATAAATGACAACCCAATAGTCCTTGGCAAAGGCGAATGAAATTAGAAAGGAGTTTCTAATTTGCATTATTTGAGTTGTGCATTTAAGAGTCGAAATACATATAATTAAATAAAATAAGACTTGTGATGTAATTCCATGTCTTATATTTAATTGGGACATCAGATGTATGGTGGAAGGATTGAATTGTATGCGGTAACTATTTACTCAAAGGTTCTTTAATGATTAATGTTGAAATCTATATTATCTGGAAAGTCGTTGATCGCTAGGGAGGCTTATCCTATTGTAGAATAAATATTATTTATTTAAATAAATTAATTGTCTAATTTATTTATTTAAATAAGATTAAATTGTTCTAATTGATTTATTCACAACCTATTTAATATGGAGAACCTAAAGGGTCACACCATAAAAGGAAGAATAATTATTTAAGAAGTTAATGGCATAATCGTAATAATATATTAAGTATATTTAATTTAATCTATGGCGATAGAATAAATTAAATAGCTTAATATTATTATTTAATATTTTAGAAATATTAAATATAAATTAATAAGAGGAGTCTTATTAATATTATTATAATTATTATTATTTTAATTTCTAAAAGAGTTTAGGAATTAATTTAATATAAGTACTCTCATTTATTCCTAATAAGATTAGGAGGTTAAATTAATTAAAAGAGTTTAATTAATTATCCCTAATAAGATTAGGGAGCCTAATTAATTAAAAGAATTTAATTAATTAAATAAAACCCAATTCCTTAATTGTTAAGGTGGGTTGCCCACATCTATTAATAAGAGGAGTCTTATTATGGGTGAGTGGGTTGTTGACTTTTTCAATATACGACATAATTCCAATTGTTGGGAGAGTACACCTTTTCTATAGAGATAGAAAAACTAGGGTTTAGCCAACCACCCATTCTTCTTGAATTTTCTTCTTCCTTGGTGGATCACCTCTAGAGGCCAAACATTTGGGTGGCTAACGTTGATCAAAGGAAGGAACCAAACCCGGTGGATTCAAGATTGAACGTGAAAGGATTTGGAGGTGAACTTGTACCTGAGGAAGCTCGATCTTCAAGGGTATGATTTATTCTTTATCTTTTCGTTTAATTAATAATTGTGCATAAAGGGTGATCCGGGTATATGGTTTGTAAATTTTTTAAACTCTGATTTTACACGATTCCGCACAAATTTTTGCAATTTGATTGCGCCCATGAATATTACAAACCTAACAGATTCATGGTGGAGTATGTGGCCCTCATATGAGCGGACCCTTACTTGTCAAGAAGATCCTCAGGACAGGGCATTATTGGCTTACACTCAAAGCTGACTGTGATGATCACGTCAAGAGGTGCTATCAATGCCAGATTCATGGGAATGCTATCCACGCCCCTCCAAGGGAACTCCACAATATGAGTTTGCCATAGCCCTTCTCAATGTGGGGAATGGACATGATCGGGCCCATCAAGCCCAAAGCAAGTAATGGACATCGATTCATATTCACCATTATCGACTACTTCACCAAATGGGTAGAAGCAGCCTCCTTCCCCAGGGTTACTAAAGAAGTTATCATTGATTTCATCGAAAACAATGTCATCTGTCGATATGGATAACCAGAGGTCATTGTGTCAAACAATGCTAAGAACCTCAACAACAAAATGATGGAGGAGTTATGCAGAAAATTCCACATCAAACACCTCAACTCCGTCATCTACCGTCCAAAGATGAATGGTGTTGTTGAAGCGGCTAATAAAAACATCAAAAAAATCATGCAGAAAATGTCCGCCAATCACAAAGGATGGCCTGAACTCTTGCCTCTGACTTAATTAGCCTACAGAACTTCCGTGCGAACTTCCACTGGGGCAACCCCCTACTCATAAGCCTATCGGATGGAAGCAGTGCTCCCCATAGAGGTGGAAATGGAATCTCTTAGAGTATTGATGGATGCTCAGTTGAGTGAAGACCAATGGGTACAAGATAGGTATCACCAATTGTCTCTAATAGAGAAAAGGTGAACCGCGGCTATCTTCCATAGTCAGCTATATCAGCAAAGGATCGCACGATCCTACAACATAAAAGCCCGACTGCTGCAGTTCAAACAACATGACTTGGTTTTAAGAAGATCATTGACAACCAAGATCAATCTAAGGGAAAATTCGCTCCTAACTGGGAAGGCCCATTTGTTGTCAAGGAGGTATTGACATGAGGTGCTCTCAGGTTGCAGGAAATGGATGGCGATGAATTTCCACAACTTATCAACTCAGACACCGTGAAACGGTACTATGTCTGAGGTTACCATCAAACAAACATCCTAGTTTTGGTCATCAAATCACCAGTCATTCCAGTTTTAAACCCTCTCCTTTTTATATACTCTTCTGCCCCTCAAGGAAACATACACTTTAAGCCAGCAGCCTGGTTTTACCTCAGTTCAAACCTTTTATAATTTTGGTTATCCTGAAGATGGGATTGAACCTTTCACATCTGCAGTTTATCCTGAAGACGGGATTAAACTTTTCACCTGCAGTTTATCCTGAAGACGGGATCAAACTTTTCTACGCTTGCAGTTTGTCCTGAAGATGGGATCAAACTTTTTACACACCTACAGTTTGTCCCCATTATGGGATCAAACTTTCTTCTCCCCGCAGTATAGCCTGCACATGGGATTCAAGTTTCTCTTCATCTGCGATTCGTCCTGAGGGGCGAACTACGTCGACCTGATCTCCTCTTCAATAAGAGTACGTAGGCAACCATATGCTATATGGCCCGGTCGCAACAAAAAAAAAATAACAAAAACATTTCTACCCTTTCTTCACAAAAAAAACAACAAAATAACTTCTACTCCTATCTGCCTTTCACATTCAGCGTTGAACCTCTTACACCAGGTTCGAACTACGCAGACTTGATCTCCTCTTCAATAGGAGTACGTAGGTAGCCATTCATGGTTCAGTCTAGCACCTACCAGAAAAAAATATTTGTCACACTTGCATTGGGATCAACCTTGATTCACCACATTTCATCCGGTTTTTCGGATCAAAGGGATGGAATTACCCAACCTCTTCTCACAAATAGAAGATTCGGTGACCATCTAAGCCGTGATCGTGCCTCGAAGAGCAATACCAACCCATAAGAGATGGAATTAACTAGGCTTCTCACAAATAGAAATCTTTGGCGACCATCGTAGTGCGGTCGATCTCGAGAGAGAAGAAGTCACCCTCCTCTCCATTTTTCCATACGAGATACGGTCCCAAGACACCAAAGATGGTAGGGATATCACAAATCAATGATCCATTCTGAGAGATCTTGTGACGTCTCAATGTCCATCTATCAAGGATAAGTTCAGAATGCATCAAGATCACAAGGCCATGAAGAAACAGGCAAATATCACGCAAGTATTAAAGCATAACTAAAAGGGAAGTTAATCAAAATATATTTCCCTGCCATATATAATACTGTTTGATATATACATGTGTTGTACATGACAAAATGGCTAAGCTAGTCTGTGCAGGAAAATACAAAGCTATCTACAGATCTGTGTGTATGCGGACTATCAGATGTAACATAGCATTCCTCTCTGAAGACGGAGGTAGCACTGCAAGCTCCTACCCAAGGGTATCTACACGAGCTAGTAGATCAGAGGCTAACTGCGTGGTGGCATAATGCTCATCAATGTAAGCACTCATGTCGGCAAGACTGACAGTCATCTGGGATCTAACTGAAGTACTATCTACAATGGTTGTATCCCTAGCAGATAAGGCGGCATCCCGCTCCACAATCAATGCATCCCTGGCTGATCTAGCCTCATCCCTCTCTAACAGAGCGGTATCTCTCTCATCAAGAGATGTCAACATCGCGGCCCTAGCCTGATCTCTCTCATAGGTCATCAGATGTAAGCTCTGCTCCAAATGATGTGTCAAATACTGAGTAACAGTGGCACTCGGGGTGGGAGAATCCATCACAAATGCTGGCACCCCATCGGTCAAGTCATCGATGGGAATGTCAGCCTCCTCTATAGGCTCCTCATCGTCGGAATCAGTCCCCTGCACTGTGGATACTACTGAAGCCAATGCAGTCTTTATCTCTATCCATGCGGAATACTCTGCAGAACAACCAGGATGACTAACAGAAAATCCAACCAGCTTTCGCTGATCCCAACAGGCATATAACTTGGATCTATCCTCCACTGATAAACGGTGTGAAGCAAAGCGCTGACTCACTGCCCCCTCATAAGGATGAAAATCCTAAAACTGGTCAAACTGACACATCACGGACAGTGGGTGGTAAGTAATCATGCCCCTTAATCTAGCCAGAAGGAGATAATCCATGCTCGGAGCATGAGTAATGAAGTTGTAGGGTGAACTAAGCCCTGAACACGGCAATATGGCAAACGAATCCCTAATCCTCGCCAGAAAGTCGACCACGATGCAAAGATCTCAGACACTCCAGCAGTTGAAAGGAGTACGACATGGCTATATCATGGGTGAAACAAAACCCCTGCCGTCTAAATGTGCCAATCGGTCTCAAGTGTGACATAAACCACACATACAGCATGACCGAGCTACCTGTGAACACTCCTGTTGGATAAGTGCATCAGTATGTAGCTGACCTCAGAGTCTCTGTAATGATCATCGGAATAATGGTATGACCCTCCCTGAGAGCTCTTACTGCCATAATGACGTCGATATCCAGCTCATCCATGTACTGCGGCATGAAGACGTATGACAATACGCACAAAAGCAGTACATCCACCCTGGCTGAACGCCAATGGTCCTCCGGTGTGGGGAAATCCCCGGAATGCCGTGCATAACTATCCTCAGCCAAATCTGTCAAACAAAAAATGCTAGGATATCACGTGGTCGGATGTAATCTCGTCCTGGACCACTCTACGCCTCAATCCGGTGAGGGTCATGAACCGTTTGCTCATGTCTCCGATAGCCATATGCACGCAAGGTCTGTCCAACGACAACATCGTCAACCATGCATACTCCTCCAAAGTAGGAGTCAACTCCTGGGTCCCAAATCGGAAAACCTGCCCCTCCGATACCCAGTGCTCTAGCATACCCTCTACAAATCTTGTGGGAACACAAAACATCGGCGAGGTCATAAGTATCATTGCGAAAGAATCATATACGATCACCACGTTCGATGGTGATATACTATCATACCATGAGTAAGATAGCGAGATACCACCAAAATGGTGGGGTATGATCAATACTGGCTAACTTCAAGAAGATATCTATGTGGGTACGTAATCATAAGACCATCCAGGTCAATGTTGAATATCTCTCGGACATACATACATATGCATAACATAATAACATACATGATACTGATAGATGGCAATATGATATAGGGAATGGAAAACTATGCATACATTCCTAAGTATATCATCATCTAATACATCTCAGACACTGACTAAAATATCTGGAAATGGGGCGAAGCTACCCAACATCTAACAAAGGCCTATCAAAAGATATAAGCGAGAATGGGGCGGTTACCTACCGGTAGCTAACGAGGCCCTATCAAAAGAGATAACGTGAAATACATCGTAAAAAGTTAATGGTGTCGATGTACATCATCGATCGTCCAACCGATATAACTCCTCCCGAGTCATTGGATCTCTATCTCTGTGGGGATGTCGGTAGATATAAGGGAGGATCTTCACAGGCAAAGCCATATGGGTCACCTGAGGGGCCAGCACCAGAGCTGGAAGGATCAAAAGTATCTACCTCTAAAGGATCTTTACCCAAATACCGAATGAAAAGATGTATCCCATTCCACTCTTTGGGTCAATCACATCTCTATGTCACATGAGTCGGATCTCTGACACAGGCTAGCCAATCCGTCATCATCACGGATCCTGGAACCATATCCTCCATGAACTGTGTGGCGCAGGTCTGAGCTCCAATAGTACGAGGGATCCACCAATGCTGGAACATCTCCTGAGACCAGGGGCCCTCTAACAATGTAAAACCGTCAATCCCCAACAATGGGATGTCAATGATGGGTGACTGCGAAATAGGCCAATAACGCCTGGCAGGAGGCAAGATCGGCATAAGGATCTCTCCTGTAGTGCTCCTGATAGCACACTCTCCTAAATAGATCTCCTATCCTCCATATGTAAAGAGAGGAATCCTGCGGGTGGAAATGACGTACTCTACTCCAGTCGGGTACCCATCCTCAAATCCGACTCTCAAATGCTCTCCAAAGTAGGGAATCCATGTGATGACATCCGCTGTTAACATCTCCAGCTGTAGGCGACAATGAGTGAAACCCTCAGCAACAAGGACCTCCGCCAGTATGGAATGATGCCATCTTCGTCCGGTGGATAGGTGTCTAAACCTAACACGCTCACAGGATGCAAACATGGAAGCCTCTCATAGCCCAAAACTACCAACACAAAGGCAACATCTGCTGTCAGTCAACACTCTTAACCTGTATACGGGAAAAGACAAGAGAAACACCCACCAGCAGAAACGGGTAGAATCCTAACCATGCCTCGGTCAAGCCCTGCGATCGCATACGCATTCCCCTGAGGAAGTAGGCAAAGGTGTAGGAACCCCAATCATACTCTCCTATACGATCCATGTGTCGAGTGGCGTTGATCAAAGCGAAGGACACCATAGAGGAATTATCAGCTATGAAGCAGCCCCTAATGATCATCAGGAACAATCGCCGAAGAATGCGATCCCTGACTCTCACATCATCGGGTATGGGCTCACTCAACAGCCCGCTCATAGCATCTACGCTCAAAGGACCTGTATGAACAGTCTTGCCCTTGAGCACCTCCGTCGGAACTCCCAACAAGGATCTGATGGTAGTAGGGGTAATATCCGTCGTGCAAGGCACCGGCACCCCTCCAAACTCTATACCTATGATAAACCGCCAATCCATCGGCGTCATCATCACCTCACAGTCCAACAAATGAAGTGACTAAATCTGGTGAAACCACCGCTCAGACAATGCCCTGAGGTAACCCCAGGGACAGCGACAGGGTAGAATGGAGAAGAACATCCCAAATCCCCAGCCATGGACGATCGCTCTGTAGTTATCATGCAAAGCCTGATACATAGAGTGGATGCTAAACCAGTTCCTTCGAGGCTATGTGAAGTTGGGAACCTACATCAAATGCAGATCAACATCAGAATCCTTGACCCCTCATCAATAGGAAATAAGGAAGATTAAAGATCTAACTTCATACCTCGTTTGCGTGCAGGTACACTAAAGGATGACTACTCAAGTCACCCAGAAGATCTGGGTTTGCCACTTGAATACCTGGCAATTCCCTACGGGGAACACGTACAGCAGGAGCAGGAACCTCGATCGGTACATCCTCCTCCTCGTCCTCAACATTCGGCACTTCAACCCAAATAGGACGTATTACCGCCTCCACTAAACGACAAGGCTGTCTGACAGAACGATATTGAGGCTCTTCAGAAGCTCTCCTCCGTACACCAGAGGTGGTCCTGTGGGGACTACTCGGCTGATCCGGATCCATAATATCTAGACAACAAATCTCCAAATCACCTTAGAAAAGGTGTGGTAAATTCTTACCTAGAGCTTTTCAAAATGCATTTTATGATTGCATGCATGCATGCATTGTTTTAACATACATCCATAGTAGAGTTAAAAATGCATGACTACCCAATACCTACATTTTGGGAAAATTTTGCCATAGCCCCCTTTGTAAATGGGACTATCCACATGCACATAAAAGTACTGACTAGGTGGCCATTCAAGAGAGCACACCTATACACAGTCATATACATCCTATATGCATTAATCACATCACAGTAAAAAATCTGTAAGTGTAGTCTAATTACCAGGATTATTTTGTTTTTCTACCTTTACTCATTTGTCCTCAGATAGGATAAGAAATGATAGTAAAATGTGCCAATTTGATTGTTTCAAAAGTCAAATTTTTTCACATCATTATGTTCAGCATGGTTTAATACTAACATTTGCTATGTTGAATATTTTTTAACAAGTCATATCAGCATGCATATTCACTACTATGTGTCTAAATGCATTTCATCTGATAAGTCATTTTCCAACGGATAGAAACTGGAAAAAAATACATGCATACATTACGGAGACGATGAAGAACGCTTATACTGGTGGCGAGAATATGCGAAACTTGCCTCAACTCAAACAGATCCAAGAAGAGCTCTCGATTTCCTTCATTGCAAGAACTTGAAAATGACTTATGAAAGCAACCATTCGCTTTATACATAGAAGCGGTTGGCCCATGCAGCTCACCATGCGGCTCCTACAAGTGTACCTGCGGCACTTCTACATGGGTCCCACACCTCCAGCTCACTCCAGTTAGAGTTGCAAAGGAGTTCTCACAAGCTGAAAAGGCCAAATTAGGAATAAAAATGCTACGCGATTGAGCAGAATAGCCGAAAATCCTGGTTTCTTGTCGGTCAGAGTTAAACTCCCATCGTCTCAATGGTATTCACTTGAATGCAGGGTATACTATACCAATGAGCTCAGCTTTCATAGATCATGCTCGACAATACCCCACAAAGGTCCGATGCCGCCATTTGCAGGGTCACAACCCTAAACATCCCCAGCGGGGGTTACAACGCAATGTAACCATTGATATACACATCAATGAAGGTCAAGCAACCTTGACGTCATGTCAACCGATGGCAAGTAAACCCATCAAAGTAACTCATCCACGTATCCCCGATGGGGGTTACAACGCAATGCAACCATTAATATACACATCAATGAAGGTCAAGTAACCTTGACGTCATGTCAACCGATGGAAAGTAAACCCATCGAAGCAACTCATCCATGTATCCTCGGCGGGGGTTTCAACACAATGCAACCATTGATACACACATCAATGAAGGTTAATCAACCTTGACGTCATGTCAACTGATGGCAAGTAAACCCATCGAAGCAACTCATCCACGTATCCCCAGCGGGGGTTACAACGTAATGCAACCATTGATATACACATCAATGAAGGTCAAGCAACCTTGATGTCATGTCAACCGATGGAAAGTAAACCCATCAAAGTAACGCATCCACGTATCCCCGGCGGGGGTTACAACGCAATGCAACCATTGATATACACATCAATAAAGGTCAAGCAACCTTGACGTCATGTCAACCGATGGCAAGTAAACCCATCAAAGCAACTCATCCACGTATCCTCGACGAGGTTTACAACGCAATGCAACCATTGATACACACATCAATGAAGGTCAAGCAACCTTGACGTCATGTCAACCGATGACAAGCAAACCCATCGAAGAAACTCATCCACGTATCCCCTGCGGGGGTTATAACTCAATGCGACCATTGGCACGTACATCAATGAAAGTCAAGCAACCTTGACAATGCACCCAGCAGGGATCTATTCGGTGATACACACATCAATGAAGGTCCGGTAACTCTGACATCAACAAAACTGTTGGCAGTAACTCCGATAGAATGAGGGAATGTGTTATACACATCCTCAAACAGACAAAGCTTTATCCCCACAGATCTCTTACACACAAGAGGTACCTCTATGGAATATAAGCCAATGTCTAGGATTTAAGACTTTGGTGATAGCCCCAACGTCAACATCCTTGAAGACTTGGATCGTATGTACAAGCCATCACTGATTGTCATCCCAACAAGATTACCTGACAATCATGCATCATACATTTGTATCATGTTGCTGCACATAGCATCATGTTTATTTCACTTGCATTTCAAGTGTCTAGGATTCTTTATCCTATCCATGCCTTGCATTGCATGAATATGATAAAGAGGGGCATCTGTGAGACACTCAAAATTTTCTGCACGCTATTACTTAACATTACAGAGGGCGATTAAATCTTCGAGAGATAACCACGAAGACGACTTACATCCATTCCGGATACTACCGTAAGTTCGGTTCAACCCTAACACAAATCGAATTTCATCTCAAACACGAACACACACTGGAATGTCATTTCCAATCTAGGAGATAACCCCGAGGTACACAGATGAAAAGACCCAAAATAACACAGAAGAGGACGATTACATCTCGGCGATAACACCGCGACGCTCAGTTCCAGTCCCAGAAATAACACTGGGAGTAGCGACTCCATCATTGGTGATAGCCCCAAGGATGCCATTGCAGTTCCGGCGAGAACTCCAAAAATGCTTGTTTCAAATACATGCGATCAGCTTCAAGCTTAGACCTCCTGCCGAGGCACTCATACCTCAGACTCGGAGCTAACAACGGGCAGACAGGCACACCCACAAATGACAGTGAAGCATACAAACAAGCAGTCCAATCTCAGATATAACCTGAGCAACGTCTGCTTTCAGCTCAAACCGGCGATAACCCCGGTGAAGAGTCGAAATGTTATCTTATCACCTCAATGTTTTCTCTCATAAGATGATATCGCGTCATACAAACAAGTAGTCCAATCTCAGATGTAACCCTGAGCAACGTCTACTTTCAACTCAAACAGGCGATAACCCTGGCGAAGAGTCAAACGTCATCTTGCCTCTTCAACACTTGCGCGTCGTCTCAACACTTTAAACATACATACATCCAACAATGTCCCACAAGAACCGAGGAGTAACAATCCCGAGTGACTATTATGCATGACAGTACTTTGGATAGAATTTGAAGCTTGAAGACCATGGGCATGGACCCCTCTTCCTGACTTCGTACAACCTCTAATCCATGTCATTGCGTAACTCTCGACACAAGCAGTCCGAAGAAGGTCAGATATACCTCGTTCGGATGCTCGGATTAAAGTTCTGCAAGTTCAAGCAGACATTAAAGTGCACGAGTGCACGTACTTTGAGACGACGGGACCCGCGAGGTCCTGATGCACCGACCGGCAAATTAGGTACAAACCATGCTCTGGCATCATGTATACTACCGCGACCATCAATCTATAAATATGAGCCTTGGGGTCAGCCATTTGAGGAGGAGAAGGAGAGAAAAAGGCGAGGAAGCCCTGTCCATTTTACTCTGTATACACCCCTATTGAGTGTTTCCTCTTCTATAAACATCTGTTAGCTCACATATAGCTATATTTTTATCCGGCGGGAGCTGAGTGTTTATCCATATAAAGTCATAGAAGTCTACTTTGGCAACCCACTGTAAGCCTTCTCACATTTTATAAAGTCTTCTTCTCATATTAGCACACATTGTTATACACATTGAGAGTCGTGTTGTGTGCGTTTGCCTTTTGAACTTCGTCCGTGGTTTTCATTTACATCGTATATATATACTTATATATGTATATATTTTATATATGGACTAACATTATCGAGTTATGCCTTGATTGAGCCTGAGACTTAGAGTGCTCGAGCGTTTACTTATATATATATATATATATATATATATATATATATATATATATTGTGTGGTTAGACTCATTCCTCGATGAGCTGAGACTTATGTCTGGAGTGTTTCTCTGCTTTTATTTATATATATACTTATATATATAATCATGTGTCGGATATATCGATGAGCCTGGATTTTATATCCTAGAGCATTTACTGCTTATATATATATATATATATATATATATATATATATATATATATATACATTTAATCTCCGCACAGTTTATTTCATGGTGGTTGATCATGTCCATATATATATATATATATATATATTTACCGCTTTTATATATTTACATTTCTGATCCCCCATGGAGTTGCTTCGTGGTGGTTGATCATGTCTGTATATATATATTTACATCTTTTATATATATAACTGCTTATTGCTTTCCATACAAACTACAGTATCATGTGAGCCCAGGAATCATGTGATCACAGATTCAGTCTACTGAGTCTAGATTCGGTTCCCATGATGGACATTTTTCAGCTGTGAGCAGCTTGTACATTATTTATAGTGTCTGAATTTCCTTGGATGGATGTCATGCTCGTGAGGAGTTTGGCACTGCTGTATATTATTTTCTCGAGAATGCTTCGCATCTCGAAAATAGAAGCAAACAAGCCGAACATTTAATAATAAAATGGAAGTATCAAAGTCCTCAATTACTATTGAGCACAGGGTTTGAAAGACCTCTTTTTACAAAACTTCATTGCTATATCTTGTTTAAAACTGAATTTTTCTATAAAATTCAAACCCTATGTATATAGGTGCGAACGAGGTACAACACTACTTCCAAATAATTGTACATTGATCCACACACTCACACACATTCATATAATAGTTTCTTTAAAAAGTGGCGGTCACCGTGGTAACACGGATGTCGGGGGGTGCCTAACACCTTCCCTCTGCATAATCATCAAGCCCCTGACCCAAAATGAATCTCGGTTTCACGAACCCGCTTAGCGTTGTCACATCATCGGGTCAATGTGCAAACCTTTTTTCGATTCTTGTTAGTGCAACCAATTAAATACATCCAATGGCGACTCTTAAAGTCAAATCGTTGACATTATACATGCTCGGACCTTTTTCACTTGTTTTTTCAAACAAATCTCACATTAACATGAGAACACCAAAGAACAAGTAACGAAAAGGGACACTCAAAAATCCCGACGTCGACACACGTAAGCCAAAGATAACTTTCATCACAATATAAGCATGAGGATGATGACAATGATATAAGCAATAATCAAACGAATTCAAGGATAAATATTAAAGACTTTAAATTTATCCAGAGTATAAAAAACATCCAAATTGTCAACATGATACTACTTTGTGGAGTAAAATTCAATAATAATATTCATGTATCAAAAATAATTTGGACAGAAAAAAATATATTTTTTGGGTGAATAATACCCCGTGAATAGTACCCTGTAAATAGTAATTTAGGAATAGTACCTCGTGAATAGTACCCCGACATGAAAACTGCCTCAAATACCCGAGTGAATAATATTTGAGTGAATAGTAACTGGGTGAATAGTAACCCATGAATAGTAACTCGTGAATAGTACTCTGACATGAAAAGTGCCCCGAATACCCGAGTGAATAATATTTGAATGAATAGTAACTGGGTGAATAGTAACCCGTAAATAGTAACTCATGAATAGTATTCTTGTTTTAAAAGATCAATAATTATCAATAAAGCTCATAATAATATTTCCATGAAAAGATACTGGATGAAGCGCAAATATCAAGGATATTCTACTAATTTCACGGAGTATAGAAGCAATACTTTAATAAAATGAGTGTATAATAAGGAATATGAGACAAAATAATATTACTCACATACTACAGAGTATGGAAGAAAATATTATTCCTTATGAATACTGAACAAAAATAATATCCCTTACGGCTGTTGAACGAAAATAATATTCCTACGAATATTGAACGAAGATGATATTCCTTACGAATATTGAACAAAAATAATATTCATACGAATACGAAAGATAATATCTCTTCAGAATATGAAATAAATAATACCCTTTACCTCAGAAGAAGACTGGATACTAGAATAGTGAGGTAGCAGACTTCTCTTCTTCTTTCTCTCTATAGTTTCTTTCTCTATAACTTCTCTCTCTATAATTGCTCTTGTGAGTCTTAGTGAATTGGTGAGAACGGAAGAAGAATGAGCTTCTATTTATAGGAAAATATAGTTTCGATAATTGCACGTTTTGGGGCTCAAAATATTACAATATAATACCTTCATCTTTTTCTTCATTTTTAATTTAGTCCGACAAGTATTATCAAACTTGCACCACCTCCCCTAATAATACATCATGTGAATCAATAGTACAATCATGTGACTCAATAGTTTTATACATGTGAAAAAAATAATTACAGTATAGTACCTTCATCTATACCTCCATTTTTAATTTAGTCATGCAAGTATTATCAATCTTGCACCACCTCCCCTAATAATACATTCATGTGAATCAATAGTACACACATGTGAATAAATAGTTATAAGCATGTGAATTAATAGCAGTTAATTGCTCATTTATCCGATTAATTACCCGATTGGTCAATATATCCTCCAGACATCAATTATTATCGGAATAGATATCGATTTCCACTAACACAAATAATCCCAAGACAATGGAAATATCAATTTCATCTTTAATCAACACGAACTTATTTATCATAAATATTATAACTCACAATATTTAACAACCAGATCATTCCCAGGAAAGAGGGGGCTTTTCGATAAGCATTTCTCCCTATTGGCGCACAATTAGGTGACCAAACCTCTCCTCGACAGAACTTTCTACACATCATCAATATTATAAATAATAATATGAATAACTTTGTCGTCTCAATTATTGATTTAATAAATATTATGCAGATGATACTGTGACAATAATTGAATAAATAATATGAGAGAAATTATGCAAAGAATTATCATAGCAAATAATTGAGTATAATCTGTGTGACTTCTCACGTAAGTATCAATAATCAATATCGTGTAAGGCTTATGCAACCACGCCAGATTCTTTATTTCTTTTACCACCGGGTAGTTCAACAGTTTTAACGGTAAAACTTTTTGTCGTTATTTTTATAAAAAGATATTTTGTCATTTTCTAACTACGACAATACTTCCGTTGTGGGGTCCACCAATGATTATGTCATTATACGAATATTCCTTGTTAAAACGAATATTCCCCGACCAATCAAATATTCCCCGACACAACGAATATTTTATATCAACTTGCTTACTTTACAAAATTTTCACATATCACCCTTAACTTTAACCCTTTCTCAATTTAACCATTTACTAAATAAAATAATAATTATAAGAAAATTGAATACTTTCATTTTATAAAATTCAGGGTCTTACAACAATTGATAGAGTGGAGCTCTCTTGACACCTCAACCCAACGTCTATATTGAGACGAGGACCTTCTTAAAATTGATCAAGCAATGAAATCAGTGTTGAATGTAACACCAAAAATTCCTAAACCCCTTGTTTTTTTTTGGAACAGGAACCTCAACACAATCGACGATTGAAGCGGTAGAAGACGCCACACAAAACTATGTATTGTTCTATGATAAGTTAAATTGAATCTCAAAGAATAAATTTAGAAATTACTTAGGAATTCTTCAAAGAACCAAAAGTAGAGAATAATCTCACAAGTAATTAAATCTAAATAATATTGAATGTAATAAAATTTAATGAATTACATCCATGAGTCTTAAATAATAGAAATTGAAACCCTAGAAATCCAAAAATGAATCAATAAGTGTTTTTGGAATGAAAATCTACTCTAACATCATAGTTATAATAGAAACATGATAATATATAGTTAATATTGAGTTTATGAAACAAATTCATGCTCAAAATCTATAAAAATGCATCTGTCTTGAAAAACGCGCTAACTAATTCTAGGCTACCACTCCTAGGCGGGTATTTTTGCTCTGTGAAGTATGCAAGGGTGGGATTTGACAGAGATTTTTGTGCCAGGGCGGCTTCAGAGCTCGTCGGGGCGGGCTTTGACAGATAGGTCTCCGCTGAGTTGGGGTTTCCTAGGCTTAAAAACCCATCAAGGCGGGCTTGCTGAAATTCCCATCTTGAAGTCTGATCTGAGACGCAACCTTGGATCATGTTAAGGAACTTGGGTATAGTCTCATCCTCCATAGACCAAGTATGCATGCCAGTCTCCTTCCAAATTTCTTGTACTAATCCCATCAGACATTCCTTGAACTATTTAGTTCATCCCCTCGTTACGGGTCCAATTGATACTTGCACTAGATTCAAGGCACGACCTTCATTTGAGTCCAAGTTAGTCATGTCCTCATTATTCCTCTCCTCTTGAAAAGGATTTGTCCTCAAATCGTCACCTACATCAAACGGGCTTAGATCAGAAACATTGAAGGTTGCATTAACATTATACTCACCCGGTAGATCTAGTTTATAAGCATTGTCATTTATGCGTTCCAACACTTAAAATGGACCATCTCCTCTTGGAAGTAATTTAGAATGTCTTTCAGCCAGAAATTGTTCTATCCGCATATGTAGCCATACACAATCCTCTAGTTCAAAGATAACTTGATGTTGACCCTTGTTGACCTGTTTGGCATATTGCTCTGTTCTCGTCTCAGTGTTGAGCCTCACCTTCTCATGTATCTGCTTAACAAATTCAACATTTTTCTTTCTATCCATGTTAGAGAAACAAGTAATGGTGATAAATCTAATAGAGTTAAGGGATTAAAACCATAAACAATCTCAAATGGTGAAAATTTAGTAGCAGAATGAACTGAACGATTATAAGTAAACTCAACATTTGGTAAACATTCTTCCCAATGGCTGATAGTCTTTTTAATGATAGCCCTTAATAATGTAGACAAAGTTCTATTTACTACTTCAGTTTGACCATCAGTTTGTGGGTGACAAGTAGTAAAAAATAACAGTTTAGTTCCCAATTTACACCGCAAGGTCTTCCACAAATAGCTTAAAAACATAGCATCTCTATTAGAAACAATGGTTCTAGGCATACCATGTAATTGAACAATTTCACTAAAGAACAAATCAACTATATGTGATACATCATCAGTTTTGTGACATGGAATAAAATGTGCCATATTTGAAAATCTATCCACAATCACAAATATAGAATCATTACCATGCTTAGGCCTAGGTAAACCCAATTCAAAGTCCATAGACAAATCCATCCAAGGTTCATTAGGTATGTAATACCCGAGAATTTCTGAATATTATTAATGGATAAATTAATGAGAGTCGAATATTTATTTGAATATAATTAAGAATTGTTGTGGCATGAGTTGTAAAACCTCGATTCAATTAAATAAGTATTGAGATCTTTATGACAGCTAAGAAATGTGATGAGACTAATAAAGATCTTATCATAAAGTCAAGAGAATTGCCTAGTGTGGCATAATGAGGAACGAAGGAATTCACTAAGTGAATTATAAGAAAAATAGTCTAATAAGAGGAAGATTAATTATGTGTAAGAATATAATTTCATTGACTTTTTAACTAGTAGTATTATCAATCTAGTGTTAGGTTTGTAATATTCATGAATGCAATCAAATTGCACAAATTAAGCGGAAGCATGGAAAATCAGAGTTTTAAAATTTTACAAACCATATACCCGGATCACCCTTTATGCACAATTATTAATTAAACGAAAAAGAAAGAACAAGAATCATACCCTTGAAGATCCGAGCTTCCTCAGGTACAAGTTCACCTCCAATCCTTTTCGCGTTCAACTTGAATCCACCGGGTTTGGTTCTTTCCTTTGATCAACGTTAGCCACCCAAGTGTTTGGCCTCTAGAGGTGATCCACCAAGGAAGAAGAAGGATTCAAGAAGATGGGTATTTGGCAAAACCCTAGTTTTTCTATCTCTCATAGAAAAATGTGTACTCTCCCAACTATTGGAATTACGTATTCACGTGTTGTGAAAGTGTCAACCTTCTCACCCATAATAAGACTCCTCTTATTTATAGATGTGGGCAACCCTCCTTAACAATTAAGGAATTGGGTTTTGTTTTAATTAATTAAATTCCTTTAATTAATTAGGCTCCCAATCTTATTATGAATAATTAATTAAACTCTTTTAATTAATTAACCTCCTAATCTTATTAGGATATTTGAGAGTACTTTTATTAATTAATTTCCAAACTCCTTTAGGAATTAAATAATAATAATAGTAATAATAATAAGACTCCTCTTATTAATTTATATTTAATATTTCCAAAATATTAAATAATAAATATTAAGCTATTTAATTTATTCTATCACCATAGATTAAATTAAATATACTTAACTTATTATTACGATTATGTCATTGACTTCTTAAATAATTATTCTTCCTTTTATGGTGTGGCCATTTAGGTTCTCCATATTAAACCGGTTGTGAATTGATTAATAATATTTATTCTACAATAGGGATAAGCCTCCCTAACGATCAACGACTTTCCAGATAATATAGATTTCAACATTAATCATAAAAGCACCTTCGAGTAAATAGTTACCGTACAATTCAATCCTTCCACCATACAATGTCCCAATTAAATATAAGACATGAAATTACTGTCAAATCTTATTTTATTTAATTATATGTATTTCGACTCTTAAATGCACAACTCCAAATAATGCAAATTAGAAACTCCTTTCTAATTTCATTCGCTTAACCAAGGACTACTGGGTTGTCATTTATCGAATCACATAGGACATTTCTCTTCTTTTACTAGAAGCGGTAGATTCTTTATTGATCATACATTATCTCCATGTACAACTTATTATACCCAAGCATACCCTTTGATATACCCTAAGGGTCTTAAGGAATAAGTCAAAGTATAATTCATCATACACAAGATACTATGATAATCTCAAGTTCAAGGATCACTTGTACTACTATCACTACAGGAATTCCTATTGACAGGCAAGTAAAACTCCATTAGGTATTCCTTAGCGAGCCACGCTTCAAAGGAACATATTCTCTAATAAGCACCTACATACTTGCTTTAGTGTCTCCACACAAATGATCATGAGGTCAATCATCCTCATCCAATGAGCAAGCAACGTATGTACCAATCTATCCGGATTCACTAATCCCCAATTTAGTAATCCAACGATTGGGAACTATTTTAGTTTTAAGCTTTCTAAGAATTTAGATCTCATTAGAATGATCATCATCATTATTCTAAAAGCATTGCTTAAAACTATGGGTTTATCACATATTATAAAACAGCATCATGTAGATAATTAAAAGCCTTTAATAAATGAATAAGATTGTTACAAAGTATATGTTTTATCATCAAACATGATTGGCTTGTGTGCATACTACTTTCATCTAGAATGTAATTCATGTTATGAGAAACTAGTACGGTGATAGAGGTCAAAACTGGGATAGAGCTAAACCAGTTTGACACTGCCAGAGACCGACGCGATTAAGGCTCCTCCTGAAGATAAACTAAGCGCGATTCTTATTAGTGGCTTAAACAAGAGTTAGTTATTGCGTTGGTACATTAAATTGAACATTATTGTAATGTGTGACACCATTCAAATTATATGATAAGAGTACATTTAAAAGGTATGAGGTACCCAATAGCCCAATAAAATCATATGTGACATTTTAATACAGAATTAATTAATTAACTGTGTATTCCAGAAATTTGGACAGGGATTAAATGTGTGAAATGGAAATTTAATATTAGATAGTGTCATAATGTGGTTATGTGAGTAATAATAATATCTATGGGAAATATCCGATCAATAATACCTAACTGCGTTATTTTATCAACATTAAATATTAAATTATGTGGACCCAATGTACATAGATTATATGATGAGGGTATATATTAAATCCCTAACTTTTCATATTGTGGTAACATTTGTACATTAAAATCACACGAGGGGACTAAAAAGGAATTAAACCAAACATAATTGAATTAAATGCAAAGTAATAGAAGCTTGTCCCAAACTCAGTTGCACAAATAGTGTCCAATTTCCCTTTACATGATCAGCAGAGCAATGAACAGTAGCTATGAAGCTAGGTGATGATGGCTAGAAGATGGCTGATAATGGGTTGTTGAAAACCCTTTGTTAACCATTGGCTTCTTCTTCCACCTCATGAATTCTAACCTTTAAGCAAAGCCATTAACTAGACAATAATTCTTCTATAAAAGGGTAGCTCCATTCTTCATTTCCCGTTAGTACATAATTATCTGTTAAATTCTAAGTTGGAGAGTGTGAGTTGCTGGTAATTGAGGAGGACTCAAGATAGTTCAGAGAGAAAGAACTAAGAATATTAAGCTACAAAGAAGGTAAAATTCTTGCTTGAATACTTAATTTCAAAGTTTGCAAATCATGAAAATTCTACTAAATTCTTGCAAATTAGATTTGGAATTGTCCTACCAAAGTGTTTGGGAAGTTTGTATACATGTATGGAACCTCTAAGAATGAGTTTAAGTATGCTTGGTTGAAAGAAATTCAAAGTTGGTTTAATACTCTGCAGAATAGAGCACCTTTACGGTTCTCGGTTCGGTCCAGAAGAAGCGCAATTGCTACCAGATTTATACTAGGGTGCAATGCATGCAATGCGTCGATCCCGTAAGCGATTCGGTTTTTGTTATGTTGTGTTGTTTTTAACCTAGTATTATGACCTATAAATGCATGAAAAGAAGTATAACATGTTGTATAAAGCTTTCTTATGAGATATGAATTGTCCAAAATTGTTTAGTAGGAATTCTTTAACAAAAACTTAAAGTTTCTAAAATGAACTTTAATGGAACTTGTATTTTTCAAATTTTGAGTATGATAGCATACATATATGACTGATTTCTGAGCATAAACGAGTATGATTGGTGATTTATAGTTCCTTTATTCATGACCAGCTTGTTTAGAATTTGAGTTAAATGACTAGTTCAAAGAAAACTTGACATGTTAAGATTAAAATCCATGAATACCACATAGAGTATGTTCTGAACTTGTGAGTGTGAAAACATGACTTAACTATACATGAAAAGAGATTTAAAGATGTTTTGTATATGTAGATTGCATTTTTCAAAGTTTAAAATGATTTTAAAAGAAAACTCGAATATTTTTCAAACTAAATTACATTTGTGTGATTAGTTAAGTATTGAATATTGAAGATGTCATGTTTATGTTCATCGTGTCTCTAAACATGATTCTTATGTATTAGACGTAATGAAAGTTAACTGTGACGCCCCCAAAATAGGTATACATCACCCATCTTGAGTCGCCAAATACATGGTACAAAATTCAAATACAACTTAATTATATAACAGTCGTGTAAAATACGACAAAACATAATCGAAGAGTTTTAATAAGAATATTGTCATCCAGATAATATCCACACTCATTGGAGTCCTCATTACATTTATTGTCACACTATTTAACAGAATAGTGAGGACTACTAATGCTATCATCTGGATCGTCACTCCGCTTCCCGACTAGTCCCTGCTTATGTCCTCATTTCCTCAAGAGAACAAAGAAAAGAAAGGGTGAGCTCGACTAGCCCAGTAAGAAATATTATGACTAAGATAATGCAGAATAAATTATCATTAATCTTCAACAATGTTAAACTGATAAAATACAATAGACATCAAGTTTAACTGCATCGGAATAAGCAATCCATTAGAAGAGTCAAGTAAAGCATGATATCTACTATCTTCTATGATTTAAATGTTTTCATCAATTTTTATCGCTGAGACTCAGCTTAATAAATAAACCACATCATAGAGTAATCCCTGCACTATGGGCCAAGGATATTCATTAAATCATCAATGGTCATGACTATACCGAATAATCTCTGGTCATAATCATACCAAAAACTGTCCATCAATGCACTACATGCTACTGAGGACTTTTACCACATCATTTATAACATTACAGGTCATGATTATACCAAATAATTCCTGGTCATAATCATACCAAGTCCATCTATGCACGAAAGCCAAAGATGACTTTCATCACAATATAAGCATGAGGATGATGACAATGACATAATAATTCTATAAAACAAGTTCAAGAATAAATTTTAAAGAATTTTAAGTTAATTTATCTTGAGTCAACATAATACTGCTTTATGGAGTAAAATTCAAGAATGCTCAGAAGAATATTTCCATGAAAAGATACCGGATGAAGCGCAAATATCCAGGATATTCTACTAATTTCATGGAGTATAGAAGCCAAAACTTTAACCAAATGAGTATTATAGAATATATGAAACTATGCAAATAGATTTTCACCTTAAATACGGTAATCCACGTGAGATGATCATTTCCATAATTTAATAAGGAATGAATATGAAGGATCATTCACCATGCATGTGATAATCCACATGTATGTTTATTCCAACGAATAATAAAGAATGGAACCAGTCACGCGCGTAATCACACAAACAGATATTCCAATGTAATAATAAAGAATGGAATAACAGAAGAATTCACCATGCATGTAATAGACCTCACAGACAGGTTATTCTAACAAAATAATAAAGAATGGAACCAGGTCTAGCGTAATTCACACAGATAGGATATTCCAACAGAATAATAAAGAATGGAATAACAAAGAATTCACCATGCATGCGATAGACCGCACAGACAGGTTATTCCAACAGAATAATAATGAATGGAACCAGGTCTAGTTTAATTCGCACAGATAGGATATTCCAACAAAATAATAAAGAATGGAATAACAGAAGAATTTCACCATGTATGCGATATTTCGCATAGACAGGTTATTCCAACATAATAATAAAGAATGGAATAACAGAAGAATTTCACCATGTATGTAGTACTTTGCATAAACAGGTTATTCCAACATAATAATAAGGAATGGAATAATAATAGCTCTCTTCATTAATATGAAAGAAATAATACCCCTAACTATAATAATAATATCCCTTACCTTATAAGAAACTAGATATTGGAATAGTGAAGTTGCAGACTTCTCTTCTTCTTTCTCTCTATAATTTCTCTCTATAATAATTGCTCTAAAGCTTTAGTGAATTGGTGAGGAATGAAGGAAGAATGAGCTTCTATTTATAGGAAAATATAGTTTCGATAATTGCACGTTTTGGGGCTCGAAATATTACAGTATTAATACCTTCCTCTTTTTCTTCATTTTAATTTAGTCCTGCAAGTATTATCAAACTTGCACCACCTCCCCTAATATTAAATAATGTGAATCAATAGTTCAATCATGTGAATTAATAGTTATAATCATGTAAAAATATGAATTACAGTATAGTACCTCCATCTATACCTCCATTTTTAACTTAGTCATGCAAGTATTATCAATCTTGTACCAACTCCTCTAATAGTACAAGAATGTGAATCAATAATACACATATGTGAACAAATAGTTATAATCATGTGAATTAATAGCAATTAATTGCTCATTTATTTGATTAATCACCCGACTGGTCAGTATAACTTCCAGACATCAATTAATATCGAAATAAATATCGATTTCCACTAACACTAATAATTCCAACACAATGGAACTATCAATTTTATCTTTAATCAACACGAGCTTATTCATCATTAATATTATAACTCACAATATTTAACAACCAGGTCGTTCCCAGAAAAGAGGGGGCTTTTCGATAAGGATTTCTCCTTATTGGTGCTCAATTAGACGACCAAACCTCTCCTTGACAGAACTTCTAGACATTGCAAATATTACAATTTAATAATATGAATAACTTTGTCGTCTCAATTATTGATTTAATAATATATCATATTATGTAGATGATACTGTGACAATAATCCAATCAATAATATGAGAGATATGATAAAGTAATTACTGTAGCAATAATTGAGTATAACTGAGTGACTTCTCACGTAAGCATCAATAATCAATACCGTGTGCTACTATACAACCACGCGTATTGCTGTACTTTTACTACCGGGTAGTTCAACAGTTTAACGGTAAATATTCCGCCGTTATTTTTATAAAAAGATAATTATGTCATTTTCTAACTACGACAATACTTGCGTTGTGGGGTCCACTTTGATGATTGTCTTGGTCATTTGCGAATATTCCCTGTTAAAACGAATATTCCCCGACCAATCGAATATTATAAAACCACTTGCTTACTTTGCAAAATTTGTAAATATTACTCACAACTATAACATTATATCAAATCCACACCATAATATTCAAAAATATATTTCGAGAGAAATTAATCTTTATTTATAAAAGTTGGGGTCTTACAACCTCCCCTTTTTATGAAATTTCATCCTCGAAATTAGGGTGCGTACTTGGTATGTCGAAGAGGTGAAGATACCTTGATTTCATCTCAGATTCTAACTCCCAGGTCATTTCATCCACATCGTGGTTTCTCCACAAAACTTTAACTTGAGGTATAACTTTAGAGCGTAGAATATGATCCTTCTTATCCAAGATTTTAATAGGTACCTCCTCATATGTTAAATCTTCCTCCATCCCGTCTGGTTCTAATTCAATAATATGGTTTGGGTCTTTCACATATTTACATAACATAGATATGTGGAAAACGTTATGAACACGAGACATACTTGGCAGTAAGGCGAGTCTATAGGCCACAGTTCCTACTCGATCGAGGATTATAAATGGCCAATGAATCCAGGATTGAGCTTTCCTCTCTATCCAAATCTTGTAACTCCTTTCCATGGAGCAACACGTAAAAACACATGATCTCCAATATTGAATTCCACGTCTTTTCGATGAAGATCAGCATAACTCTTTTGTCGATCTTGTGAGGTTTTTATACGTTGTCGGATCATTTGAATCTTTTTCGTAGTCATACATACCAAATCCATTCCCAACAATGTTGCTTCACCCACCTCATCCCAGCATATTAGAGAACGATACTTTATTCCATACAACACCTTAAATGGAGCCATGCCAATACTTGCTTGATAACTATTGTTATAGGAAAATTCCACCAATGGTAAGAACTTATCCCAACTTCCCTTGAAGTCAAGGACACAGAGTCTTAATAAATCTTCAAGAGTTTGAATAGTCCTTTACGACTGACCATCCGTTTGAGGATGATATGCCGAACTAAATCGTAAATCCGTGCCCATAGCTTTTTGCAAACTAACCCAAAATCTTGAAGTGAATCTTGGGTCTCAAACAGAAACTATGGATACTGGCATACCATTCAATCTTACAATCTCGTTTATGTACATACTAGCAAGACGTTCAAGTGTATAAGTTTCTCGTATCGATAAGAAATGAGCAGACTTGGTCAATCTATCAACAATGACCCAAATCGCATCTATGCCTTGAGAAACCTTAGGAAGACCAGTAACGAAATCCATGGTAATGTGCTCCCACTTCTATTCTGGAATTTTAAGTGGTTGAAATGGACCTTTTGGCACTTGATGCTCCGCCTTGACTTGTTGACAAGTTAGACACCTTGAGATAAACCCCGTTATCTCTCTCTTCATATTGCTCCACCAAAATATATGTCGAAGATCACGATACATTTTGGTACTCCCAGGATGGATTGCAAATGGTGTGTTGTGCGCCTCCATCGTGATTTTATACTTCAAGTCAGAATTGTTAGGAACACAAAGTCTGGAGTTAACTCGAAGTATTCCTTCTTCATCGATTCTTGCTTCTGGAATAGCACCTTCTTGTACTTTCTTCCTCATACGTATCAACTCCAGATCTGTAGCTTGAGCAGCTTTAACTTTATCGATTAAAGTCGGTTCCACTCGTATATTCGCCATCATCACATGGGTCCCTGGAGTCTTTAACTCTATTTCTATCCTTTACAAGTCATACACAATGGGCCTTTGCGTTGACAATAATGCACTCGTGCCCGCATATGATCTTCTACTCAATGCGTTAACTACTACGTTCGTTTTTCCAAGATGGTATTGGATGGTATGATTAAATTCTTTCAACAGCTCAAGCCAACGTCATTGCCACATGTTAAGTTCTTTTTGAGTGAAGAAATATTTGAGGCTTTTATGATCCGTATAGATCTCCACCTTCTCTCCATACAGGTAATGCCTCCAAATCTAAAGCGCAAAAACGACAGTGGCCAACTCTAAATCATGAGTGGGGTAATTCCTCTCATATTCTTTAAGTTACCGAGAGGCATAGGCTATGACTTTCACATGTTGCATGAGAACACATCCTAACCCTTTGCTCAAGCATCATCATCAGATGACAAATCCCTCCGAGCGGATGGTATTGTCGAACAGTCTTTGAAATGAGTCTCCTCTTGAGTTCTTGAAAACTCTTCTCATATTCTTCGCTCCAACCGAACTTTGTATCTTTCCGAATCAGCTGAGTTAATGGAGTAGTGATTCGAGAAAACCCTTCTACGAATCTCCGATAATAACCAGCTAAGTCGAGAAAGCTACGTACTTCGGTCACTGATTTAGGTTGCTCCCAACTTTGAATAGCTTCAATCTTTGCTGGGTCAACAGATATTTCATGACTTGATACTATGTGCCCAAGGAATGCTACTTCCTCAAGCCAGAACTCGCATTTCTTCAACTTAGCATAAAGCTTATTTTCACGAAGCTTTTGGAGTATCAACCTCAAGTGTTGCTCATGATCTTCGTGGCTTTTGGAATATATGAGGATGTCATTAATAAAGACGACCACAAAGTGATCCAAATATTCCTTGAATACTCGGTTCATCATGTCCATGAAGACAGCAGGAGCATTAGTCAATCCAAAAGACATGACTAGGAATTCATAATGCCCGTACCGAGTTCTGAAAGCCGTCTTTAGAATGTCATTGGTTCTAATCTTCAATTGGTGATATCCGGAACGAAGATAAATCTTTGAAAAGAATTTGGCGCCTTGCAACTGGTCAAACAGGTCATCAATGCGAGGCAATGGATATCTATTTTTGATAGTGACATGGTTCAACTCCCGATAATCAATACAAAGTCGCATACTCCCATCTTTCTTCTTCACGAATAGAACAGGAGCACCCCAAGGAGACGTACTAGGATGAATGAAACTGATGTCTAACAATTCCTGTAGTTGGGTTTTTAACTCCTAAAGTTCAATAGGAGCCATTCGATATGGGGCTTTGGAAATGGGTTTTATACCGGATTCAAGGTCGATACAAAATTTAATTTCACGCTCTAGGGGTAGGCCAGGAAGTTCTTCAGGGAATGCGTTAGGAAATTTATTAACAATAGAAATATCATTCAAATCTGACGTATCTTTATCTAAATCTGTGACATGGGCTAAGAAAGCTTGACATCCGTTTTCAATAAATGAATAGCTTTATGACTTGATATGACAGCGATTGATTTTAGTGGTTTGGTTGCTTGAATTCGTATAATAGGTTGGTTAGGAATATGAAAGCTAACAACCTTACAAAAACAATCGATTTTAGCATGATGAGTAGTTAACCAATCAATCCCTAAAATCACATCAAATGCGAGTATTTTTAAGGAAACAAGATCAACAAGTAATGTGCGGTTACCGATTTAAATCAAACAAGACTTATAAACAGTGGATGTAATGAAGGTTTCTCCCAATGGAGTTTGAACCGATAATTCAAAGTCTAATTTCTCCGGAGTCAAATTTAAACGTTGAGAGAAAGTAGGAGAGATAAAAGAATGGGTAGAACCGGTATCTAATAAGGTATAGACTTCGCAAGAATTTATAATTAACTAACTCGTGCTAACTTTGTTTGGGTTACTCGCTTTTTGAGAAGTCACGAAAAACGCTCTTCCTGAAACCACCGACTTTATTTTGTCCGTATCCGCCTTTGGTGCCACCGTCCCAGCTGGACTTGACTTTTTGTGCACGACAAAATTGGGCTAGGTCACCTTCCTTTTCACAATTGTAACATGCTTTGGACTGCATCACGCAGTTTGGACTAATATGTCCCTCCCATCCGCATTTGAAGCATACAACTGGTGGTCGTTCTCCTTCCTTGAAAACAGGTGTTGGTGCTGCTGTCTTTCCATCGTTGTTGAACCTTTTCTTCTTGAAATTTCCACTCCTATTATCTTGGCCATGATTACCACCGAAGTGGTTACCATTCTTGGCATGATAATTTCCCCCACAATGGTTATCATTGTTCGATGGTCATAGTTACCATGCATGACGATTATTATCGTGTTGTTGGTCGTTTCCTTTTGGTTGTGTTGACTCATTATCGCACTCCAATAACTGAGCCCTATTCACAACATCTGAATATAAACAAAGTTTGTGAGAGATGAGGTATTGACGTATATCGGGTTTCAAACCTCTTAGAAACATTCGCGTCATTCGCTCCTCATTATCGACCAAATGGGATGCAAACCGGGATAACTTCGCAAATTTAGCCTCGTATTACGATATGGTCATATTATTTTGCTCAAACTTGATAAACTCCACCTCCTTCATGTGACGAATACTTTCGGGAAAGTACTTGTCGTTGAATAGCTCTTAGAACTTCTCCCAAGACATCTTGAGTGCGTCAGGCTGGGTACATTTTACAGATTCCCACCAGTAATCTGCCTCTTCATGCAACATAAAGGTGGCGAAGGGAACCTTTTGCTCCGTGGAGCATCCCAAGACATCAAATATCTTGGTGGTGCTCTTTAACCATGTCTCACCTTTTAAGTGGTTACGGCTTTCCCAAAACTCCGTGGTCCCCAGCTCCTTGAATCTTGCTTAGCGGTGACCATCCGAGAGTTGCCAGTGTTTTCACCTGTATTTTGAACAGGAGTCTCTCTCGCCTGATTTTGCATGAATTGCACAAAGCCTCTGAACATCTCATCGTTCATCATCTGATCGGTGTTGTTGTTTGCATGAGGATTGTCGCCTTCCTGATGCACATTATCCTGATTATTGAACTGTGGAGACTCAATGGTCTCCTGTGTTCCATTGCTATTTTCAACATTCTCGGATGTCATTTTCAAATACTGCCACAAAACAAGGGTTAATTAACATATCATATATTATCCCTATACTCTGATCGACCAATTAAATACCAAATAAACTTAGGTAAGTCATACTAGCGAAGGAATTCCCCGTCTCTCCCCTCCTAGTTCTTGTCTCACATCTCAGCTAGGGATCATATCCCAAAGCTTTGATACCAACTGTGACGCCCCCAAAATAGGTATACATCACCCATCTTGAGTCTCCAAATACATGGTACAGAATACAAATACAATCTTAAATATACAACATGAGCTGTGAGTTTTAATACAAATATTGTCTTCTAGACAGTATGCAAACTCAAAATAAGTCCTCAATACATTTATTGTCACACTATTTAATAGAATAGTGAGGACTACTAATGCTATCATCTCGACCCAATCACACTCCGCTTCCTCGACTAGTCCCGGCTACATTCTCATTTCCTAAAGAGAACGGTGAAAGAAAGGGTGAGCTCAACTAGCCCAATGAAATATTATGACTAAGATAAAGCGTAATAAATTATCATTAGTCTTCAACAATGTTAAACCGATAAAATACAATAGACATCAAGTTTAATCGCAATCGGAATAAACAATCCATTAGAAGAGTCAAGTAGAGCATGATATCTACTATCTTCTATGATTTAAAATGTTTTCATCAATTTTTATTCTTTGAGACTCATCTTAATAAATAAACCACATCATCGAAGTCATCCCGCACTACTACGCCAAGGATATTCATTAAATCATCAATGGTCATGACTATACCGAATAATCCCTGGTCATAATCATACCAAAAATTGTCCATCAATGCACTACATGCTACTGAGGACTTTTACCACATCATTTATAACATTATAGGTCATGATTATATCGAATAATCCCTTGTCATAATCATTCCAAGTTCATCTATGAACATAAGCCAAAGATGACTTTTATCACAATATAAGCATGAGGATGATGACAATGACATAATAATTCAATAAAACAAGTTCAAGAATTAATTTGAAAGATTTATAAGTTAATTTATCTTGAAATCAATTACGTCTAAATTGTCAACATGATACTGCCTTGTGGAGTAAAATTCAAGAATGCTCATAAGAATATTTCCATGAAAAGATACTGGATGAAGCACAAATATCTAGGATATTCTACTAATTTCATGGAGTATAGAAACCAAAACTTTAACCAAATGATTATCATAGAATATATGAAACTGCAAATGGATTTTCACCCGCCATGCGGTAATCCACGTAGACAGGTCATTTCCATAATTTAATAAGGAATGAATACTGTAACATTCAAGAATTTTTAATTGTTATATTAAATATTTATTGAATTATTTAAGTATTTAATGGATATTTTTATTGTTGAATAAATAATTGTTCAAATTTGATTCGATTTGGTTAATTATTTGTTAACTAAATAATTAAGGAAATTAATTATTATATTCTAATTTAATTAATTATTAAGTTAGAGAGTTTTGATTAATTGAATTATTATATTTTAATTTGAGTTTGTAATTAAAAGGATGTGTTATTTGATTAAATAAAGTTATAATTATATAGAAAATTATAATTTTGTGGTATTAATTTATGTGTTAAAATAATTTAATAAATTGTTATTAGAATTAATTTAATTGATTATTGAAAAATTTAATTAAATAAAAGTGTGACAAATAACCTTTTATAAAGGAGTTATTAAAATAAATTAAAGGAGTTTAATTCAGTTTTGTCAAATAAGGCCTAATGTCTATTAAGTCTTTAATCTAATTGTGTTTTACCAAACAAGACATAAAGATTAAATGATTATATTTTAAGTGGGTAACCAAACAAGCCTTATGGCTTTTGATTTTTAAAAATATGATAACTGATATCAGTTATACTTATATTTATATTATATAATTAATATATATTATATCTTATACGTTATAACTCTAATACGTAAGATTAGAATAGAGAAGAAAGACTCAGTAGAAGGGAAGAAGAAAACTTACAGAGAGAAAATAAGAGAGAATTGGGAGAAGGCTAGAGAAATTGAGAAAGGAATTGGGGAAAAGAAGATTGATAATCAAAGGATAGCCACTATCTTCTAACTCTAAGGTATCATCTAAACTCATTTTTTTTTTTTTCAAAAGTTATAGTTGTTCTCTCTCCCAATTTTCTCTATAAAATCTTTGTAGAAGTTGAATTATTTGTTATAGATAGTTTTATATGATAAATTGGTTGTTGTGAAACTATTTTCATAAGTTATATATGAGTATAGTCAATGAATTGATGTTATGTATGTAATTTGTAAAGAAAAAATTATATTACGTTGAGTTTATATGAATATATATGAATATGGTTTAGTTTAAGGTAAAATTAAGGTTTAATTAGTTGTTTAGTTGACAAATTGACTATTGTATTTGAAAGAGGTTGTATAAACACAAATAAGGTACTTTGAATTAACTGTTTTGGTTGAAAAACAAAATCACAGTGTTGATTTTCATTGAAAATATCAAAAGGTGAGTTTTTATAAAAAAAAATAGTGAAATTAGATGTTTTAAATTTGAGTTGGTGTTGTTTTATGAGTATAATCATGTTAAGAGTCTTTGAAATATGTTTATATAAAGTCTCTGTATGAATTACATGTTAATTAGGCTGTTAGAAAGTAGCTTGTAGGCCAAAATTAGCTTTGTTCATGTGATTTCCGTAGCTGGTTGTCGAAGTCTGCAATTCGTAGCACATGCAGCGGCCAGTAGTATGGTTCTCATCCATAAGGCCAGCCACGCCGCCATACGACCTCATAGTTCTTGAGCTCGAGCGCCATCTCCATATTGCCACATGAATACCAATCGATTAAAAAGCGTGGCGCCGTTGCATGAAAGTTAGCGAGAATGGTCGATAATGTAATTTTTTTGTACTCAAAGTCTGAAGGAATTGTTATGTGTTAATAGTAGGACTATTAAACTATGATTTCAGTATTTCTATACCATGAATGAGCATGTTATTAACAATTAACTTGTTTTGTAACTTAATTATGTGATTAAAAATCAAATCTTATATGATGAATGTACTTAGTTATGTTTGTAAAGTGGTAGTGACTAACTATGTCATGATGACATATATATATATAGAGTATTGTGATTCGAATTGTTCGGTTTAGCCTACGAGCAAGGCAAGTTCTCTAAATCTATTATCTTGTTGAGCCAATTATTGTTTCCAATTCGATTACAATATAATGATGCAAGATTTCTAAACTTTATTTTGATATTGAGCAAGTTATTCTTATATTTAACTTGTTGTTTAGCATGCAAATTTATATATATACTAATGTTGAACAATTTTATCGTTCAAATGGCTATGCATGCTTAGTATTCAATTCTAAATAACCTTGGCTTAATATTGTTCAAGCAAGGTGTGTTATAGTTATTCAATATGTATGCTATTAGATTATTCCTAAAGCATGATTTAATTTACCATGTCGATTCAGTTATGATTATTCCATAGTATAATGTTATTAATTTTATTCAACTAATCCTTAGTTGATGTCCGTTGAATTCCAAATTACCTTGAAATGTATCCAAACCAAACTCACTTTGGTGCGGACTTGTACTCTAAATACTGAGATGAACAACCCTATTATTAGGGGTAATTTACGCTTAGCGTTGAAATGTTTGTGCACAATACATTGTACGAAGGGTTGATCCCCCTAAGTACGAGGAGTCCCTATAGTCTTATGACTGTTAAAGTTTAAGTTGAAAATTTACTTATAACTATGGACATAGTTCGTGGTCTTAGGACCCTCAGTTATATAATTCAGAATGTTGATAAGTCACATCGTTTAATTCTATCGAGCCTCTTATTTGATAGTTGTTGTAAAGATTTTTATTCATTGTTGTTTCAAGTGAGCTTTGTTTGCTCACTCTTGCTTATATAACTATTACAGTTACAGATGAGAAGGTTGATGTACCTAGCACCAGTAAGGGAAAAGGAAAGATGAACAAGTATTGAAGACTTGTAATATATTGATATTTTATTATCAGATTTTAATTGAATGGTTGTAATGAAGTTTATTTATTTCCGCATTCGAATGATTTTATTTAAAGGTTAGACAACCTGGGAGATTTTTATTATGTAACCCTTTAATGGGGAAGGTTTTATTATTCAATTTTATTGTGATTGGGTAGTTAGATATGAATGTTTGATTTAGTGAACACCAAATCCTGTGGAAATGAAGTACCTGGGTTTGGGGGTGTCACAAGTTGGTATCAGAGCCTTAGGTTATAAACCTTAGGTGGGGAAAAGCCTTAGGAAGTAACCTTCGAAAAGATAGTGATAATAAACTCTTATCGAGTTTTAAGGAAGAAGTAATAAAACACTTATGTGCTTACGTGATTACAACTTATGTGCTCGTGAGTGTCGAGTAATGATGATTAATAACTAAAACTTAAAAATCTTGTTGTCAGGAGGGCTAATGTCGGAGAATCTAATTAGGCTAGGGAGGAAGGACCTCAGATGCCTAGAGAGGAGGAATCTCGTGACATTCAAGTGGTGTGGGAACAACTACTTCCACGGCAGTCAGCCCCGTTGTTTACAGTGGTTGAAGATGAGGATGATGAGGTAGAAACAGATGAGGAAGACCCCGTTGAGTTGTCGCAGGCAAATGAGGGTGACGAGGACGAGGAGGAAGAGATCCCACTGACCTCGATGGCTGCTCGTATGTACGCTGAAGTCTACGACCGCAACGTGGAACTTCAAGATACTATCGAGTAATTGCAAGAGATAGTAGCTGAGCAACAGACCTTAATGGCACAAAAGGACGATGAAATCCACGACCGAGAGGAACATCTGAACAATGTTGAAGAAAAGTTAGTTCACATTGAAAGAGAGAACGAGCGAATGACAGCAGAGATTGCAGAATTGAAGAACAAGTTAAAAGAGAAATCTACTAAGAGGGCAAGAGCCGAAGATGCGTACGAGGAAGCCGATCAACGAGTCGAAATAGTAGAGGGAGACGCACAAGCAAAGAGAATGAAGATGCGGGAAATGAATAACGTGTTCAACACAGTGATTAATCGAGCTCAGGATCGGGTCATAGGTTATCCGATTTAGTTTGAGACGCTGCCATCGTACATACTAGATCGTCGAACCATGTTCCGAATTATGGATGAAGAGCATCGTAAGGCTATGCAGTATCTTAGTAGGACATCGTATGGAGTGTACTTGATTTATGATTTATGTTACGATAAATAATATGTAAATCCCAAGTGTTATGTAACCTATGGGATATGATGATGGTGTCCTGAAACTTTAGTAGTTCAGGAAAATAATGTAAATACCAGTGATGCTATTGTTAGGATGTTTTCAAAGAAATTATAAATGAATAAAAGTTGTTGTTTTCTTTTGTCCAAAGTGTTATGTGTTATGTTGGTATTACTTTTATGGGGCAAGTTAAGTAGAAATTACTTAAAAGAGTTGAGTAATAATCTAATGAGTGTATTTTTAACAGAAAATGCCTCCAAGACGCCAACCACCCCGAGCGAGAGAACCACAAGGAACCAACAACAATAATCTTTGAAGCTAACCCTGCTTCAGCATTGGTGACGTTCTTGACAGTGCACTCTGAGAAATCAACCACGAAATCAACCACAAAATCAAGCTAAAACGTTTAAGGACTTCAAGGCGGTTGGACCACCAGAATTCTGTGGGTCCATGAACCCGATTGAGGCACAGACCTGGGTTATGGAGATAGAGAAAGTGTTCGATGTTGTGGGAGTAGACGAAGATCGGAAGACTACTTTTGCAACATTATGTGTTGAAAGTAGAGGCTAGTTATTGGTGGCGAGCCAATAAAACTCGAGGAGGACCAGGGGTTATGACTTGGGATAGGTTTAAGGAGATGTTCTTGAGACCTATTTTCCGAGAGTTCAAAGAGTCGATTAGAAGTGCGCTTTTAGAACTAAAGCGAGGAACGATGACGATGTCGGTGTGAGAGTATGCCACGAAATTCAATGAGTTGGCGAGGTTTGCACCATACCAAGTCAAGACATGAGATGAGCGCAAGGCGAAGAGGTTTAAACAGGGACTGAAGCCCTGGTTGTATAGTAGGGTTTCCTTGTTCCAGTTGAAGACATTTGCAGCCGTAATGGAAAAGGAAATTCTCGCTGAAGGTGGAGGCGAGGCTGTAACCAAGTTCAATCAAGAACAGAAAAAGAAGAAGAATGAAGTGGAGGTTAAGAATGGAGTTGGTGGTAGTGGAAATGGTAACAATAATATGAAAAGAAAGTGGAATGGAGATGTGGCTGCTGGAAATTAATAAGGTAATCAGCAAAATAAGAAGTTTGAAGCATGTGCTCCATGCGGGAAGTTTCACAAGGGTGTATGCTTAATGGGGAAATGAGTATGCTTTAACTATGGCCAGGAGGGTCACATCACCCCAAATTGCAACAAACCCAAGAAGAATGTTTGCTACACTTGCGGGTCCAAGGATCACTTTGCTCGTGAGTGCCCTAAGAAGAAAGCTGGAGAGACAACGGGAAGCAAGGGAGGTAGCAGTGGAGGTACGTGGGCCATTACTGGACCAACGACGTCAAACAAACCCACAGCCAAAACCTTCAACATGACTGTACAAGATGTTGTGCAATCAAAGGATGTGGTGTCAGGTATTATCCCAATCAATGATATTGATGCTTATGTATTATTTGATTCGGGTGCTACTTGCTCATTTATATCTGATGAATTTGCTATGAGGTTAGGATTGCCTAGTGAAGAATTGAATTTCCCTTTAAACATAGAAATTGCGAATAAGGAAGTAATTCCTGTTAGGTTCATATACAAGAACTGTAGAGTGAATATTAAGGGAAATATTATGATGGTAGATTTAATTCCGATTAGGCTTGGAGAGTTTGATGTTATTTTGGGAATGGATTGGTTGTTCAATTGTGGAGCGATAATTGATTGCCAAAAAATGTGTAAACCTTATGACTCAAAATCAAAGGTAGTTTTCAATGGTAGCAAATCACCTAGACAAATGAGATGTCTAACGATTATGCAGGCCAAGAAGTTGTTGAGTCAAGGCTGTGTGGGTTATCTAGCTTACATAGTCGATACTCAGAAGAAGGGTGTGAAACTGGAAGAAATACCAGTGGTTAGGTAATTCATGGACGTGTTTCCGGAGGATTTGCCAGGACTTTCGCCTAACCGAGAGATCGAGTTTGTGATAGACTTAGCACCAGGAACCGCTCCGATATCGAAGGCCCCGTACAGAATGGCTCCGGTAGAGATGAAGGAACTGATGGTACAACTGCAGGAGCTATTGGACAAAAAATACATTCAGTCAAGTGTGTCACCATGGGGAGCACCGATGTTATTCGTAAAGAAGAAGGATGGGTCAATGTGTCTTTGCATTGATTATAGGGAGTTAAACAAAGTCACTATTAAGAACAAATATCCATTACGGAGAATAGACGATTTGTTTGACCAGTTGAAGGGTGCTAGATATTTCTCAAAAATAGATTTGAGAAGTGGGTATCATCAACTGAAAGTAAGGAAGGAGGATGTATCGAAGACGGCATTCCGAACTCGGTATGGACATTATGAATTTTTGGTGATGTCTTTTGGTTTGACAAACGCCCCTGCAGCGTTCATGGATTTGATGAATAGGGTGTTTAAACCATTTTTAGACAAGTTTGTGGTGGTGTTTATCGATGATATTCTGGTGTACTCTAGAACTCAAGAAGAACACGTGGAACACTTACGTCTAACGCTGGAGATGCTAAGAAAGGAAAAGTTGTATGCAAAATTCTCTAAATGTGAATTCTGGTTAGAACGTGTACAATTTCTTGGGCACGTAATTGACAAGGATGGAATTTCAGTGGATCCATCAAAGGTCGAAGCTGTGATAAATTGGGAACAACCAAGAACTCCATCAGAAGTGAGAAGTTTCTTGGGATTGGCGGTGGTATTACGAGATTTATTTATCCGAGATTTCTCCAAGATTGCCACTCGATTGACAAATTTGACAAGGAAATCTGTAAAATTTGTTTGGACAGAGAAGTGTGAAGGAAGTTTCCAAGAATTGAAAAAGAGGTTAAGTATGGCACCTGTGTTATCATTACCAGATAATACAGGAAATTTTGTGGTGTATAATGATGCTTCACATAAGGGATTAGGATGTGTCCTTGTGCAGATTGGCAAAGTCATCGCATATGCATTAAGACAATTGAAATACTATGAAAAAAGGGTATCCACTCATGATTTAGAGTTGGCGGCGGTTGTGTTTGCTTTGAAAATATGGAGACACTTATCTCTATGGAGAGAAATGTGAGATCTACACATGCACCATAAGAGTCTCAAGTACATTTTCACTCGAAAAGACCTCGAACATGCGTCGAAGGAGGTGGATGGAATTGATAAAGGATTACGATTGTGAGATCTTTTATCATCCGGCAAAAAAAACGTGGTTGCGAGATGCCTTGAGTAGGAAAGGCGAGAGAAAAGTTGATGTTGTTAATCGATAAGGAGGAGCTGATTTCAAAGAATGGCAAGGTTAGAGTTGGAAATCAAATTTCCAAAAGAATCGATGAAAAATTATACCAGATGGAAGCTACCCAACTTTGGTGGACAAAGTGAAGAACGCTCAACCGCAGGATGAGGAATGCAGAAAATAAGAGAAAGTGTGGTCGAGGAAAAGAAGTGAAATACAAGGTTGATCTGGGGGGAATCTTTGAGATTCGAGGGACGAATCTGGGTTCCAAAGATACCGATATTAAAGAAGACATCTTGATGAAGCTCATAGCTCGAGATATTCGATTCATCCGGGAAGTACGAAGATGTATCAAGATTTGCGGCGACATTTTTGGTGGCCAAATATGAAAAGAGACGTTGCAGAATGCGTTGCAAAGTGCTTAACATGTCAGAGAGTCAAGGCCGAGCATCAAAGGCCAAGCGGATTACTTCAACCGTTAGAGATACCGGAATGGAAATGGGAACATATCACAATGGATTTTGTGGTAGGTCTCCCACCGACTCAGAAAGGATACGATGCGATATGGGTGATAGTGGACAGATTGACAAAATCTGCACACTTTTTGCCAATAAAGATTAGATTCAATCTTGATCAGCTGGCAAAGCTATATGTTAAAGAGATCGTGACAAGACATGGAGTTCCAGTGTCAATTGTGTCAGATAGAGATCCGAGGTTCACATCAAACTTCTAGAAGAGACTACAAGAATGTATGGGAACACAGTTGCGAATAAGTACGGCATATCATCCGCAAATAGATGGCCAAAGCGAAAGAACAATCCAGACATTGGAAGATATGCTGAGAGCATGTGTCATGGATTTCAAAAGGAGCTGGGATGAACAATTACCATTGGTGGAATTTGCCTACAATAACAGTTACCATGCAAGCATCGGCATGCCTCCTTACGAAGCATTATACGGCAGGAGGTGCAGAACTCCACTGTGCTGGGACGAAGTCGGTGAACGTCAACTGTTAGGACCGTAATCGGTACAACAAACTACGAGGTTGTCAAACTCATCGAAAACAAGATTGATAGCTTTGCTCAAGATAGACAAAAAAATATCTTGATCAACACGCATAAAGATCGTGCATTCGATGTAGAAATTACGTTTTCCTAAAAGTTTCTACTTGGAAGGGAAAAATTCAGTTTGGTAAAAAGGGAAAACTAAGCCCTAGGTTTATTGGACCCTTCTGAAGTGTTGCGAAAAGTTGGAGAGGTGGCTTACGAGGTAGCTCTACCTCTAGAATTGCAAAACATTCATAATGTTTTTCACGTTTCGATGTTACGACCATATAAATCTGATTACAAGCACGTGATCGAGTACGAACCATTGCAGTTTGAGAAAGACTTGTCCATGAAGAGGTTCCTATCCAGATAGTCGACAGGAAAGAACAAGTGCTCAGAAATAAAGTGATACCTTCATGAAGGTAATATGGAGGAACCACAATGTCGAAGAGGCTACGTGGAAACTCGAAGTCGAAATGATGAAGAATTACCCAGGTTATTTGTTTAATCATGTGTCTTGATTCTGGGGATGAAATCTTTGTAAGTAGGGGAGAATGTGACGAATGAGTTGTTTGAATTGTGATTACGGGGACAAATCCTTTGTAAGGAGGGAAATGATGTAACATTCCGAATTTTTAATTGTTATATTAAATATTTATTGAATTATTTAAGTATTTAATGGATGTGTTTATTGTTGATAAAATAATTGTTCAAATTTGATTCGATTTGGTTAATTATTTGTTAAATAAATAATTAAGAAAATTAATTATTATATTCTAATTTAATTTAATTATTAAGTTAGAGAGTTTTGATTAAATGAATTATTATATTTTAATTTGAGTTTGTAATTAAAAGGATGTGTTAGTTGATTAAATAAAGTTATAATTATATAGAAAATTATAATTTTGTGGTATTGATTTATGTGTTAAAATAATTTAATAAATTGTTATTAGAATTAATTTAATTGATTATTGAAAAATTTAATTAAATAAAAGTGTGACAAATAACCTTTTATAAAGGAGTTATTAAAATAAATTAAAGGAATTTAATTCAGTTTTGCCAAACAAGGCCTAATGCCTATTAAGTCTTTAATCTAATTGTGTTTTACCAAACAAGGCATAAGGATTAAATGATTATATTTTAAGTGGGTAACCAAACAAGCCTTATGGCTTTTGATTTTCAAAAATATGATAACTGATATCAGTTATACTTATATTTATATTATATAATTAATATATATTATATCTTATAAGTTATAACTCTAATACGTAAGATTAGAATAGAGAAGAAAGACTCAATAGAAGAGAAGAAGAAAACTTACAGAGAGAAAATAAGAGAGAATTGGGAGAAGGCTAGAGAATTTGAGAAAGGAATTGGGGAAAAGAAGATTGATAATCAAAGGATAGCCACTATCTTCTAACTCTAAGGTATCATCTAAACTCTGTTATTTTTTTTTCAAAAGTTATAGTTGTATTCTCTCCCAATTTTCTCTATAAAATCTTTGTAGAAGTTGAATTATTTGTTATAGATAGTTTTATATGATAAATTGGTTGTCGTAAAACTATTTTCATAAGTTATATATGAGTATAGTCAATGAATTGATGTTATGTATGTAATTTGTAAAGAAAACTATATTACGTGAGAGTTTATATGAATATATATGAATATGGTTTAGTTTAAGGTAAAATTAAGATTTAATTAGTTGTTTAGTTGACAAATTTACTATTGTATTTGAAAGAGGTTGTATAAACACAAATAATGTACTTTGAATTAACTGTTTTGGTTGAAAAACAAAATCACAGTGTTGATTTTCATTGAAAACATCAAAAAAAGTGAGTTTTTTTTTTTATCAAAAATAGTGAAATTGGATGTTTTAAATTTGATGTTGGTGTTGTTTTATGAGTATAATCATGTTAAGAGTCCTTGAAATATGTTTATATAAAGTCTCTTGTATGAATTACATGCTAATTAGGCTGTTAGAAAGTAGCTTGTAGGCCAAAATTGGCTTTGTTCATGTGATTTCCGTAGTGATTGTCAAGTTTCTGAATTGGCAGCCATAGTATTGGCCAAGTAGTATAGTTCTCGCCTTGTTAGCATATACGCCTGCCAGCTGCAGCAGCCTCTTGTAGTATATAGTCTCGAGTCAGTAGCGCCATCTCATGGCAGTAATGAATCACACCCACAAGATAAAAGCGTAAGCCAGCATGAGAAAGTTAGCGAAGATGGTCGAACAAAGTGTAATTTTTTTTTTTACTCAAAGTCCGAAAGAATTGTTATGTATAATAGTAGGACTATTAAATTATGATTTCAATATTTTATACCATGAATGAGCATGTTATTATTAACAATTAACTTGTTTTGTAACTTGATTATGTGATTAAAAATCAAATCTTATATGATGAATGTACTTAGTTATGTTTGTAAAGTGGTAGTGACTAACTATGTCATGATGACATATATATATAGGGTATTGTGATTCGAATTGTTCGGTTTAGCCTACGAGCAAGGCAAGTTCTCTAAATCTATTATCTTGTTGAGCCAATTATTGTTTCCAATTCGATTACCATATAATGATGCAAGATTTCTAACTTTATTTTTATTGAGCAAGTTATTCTTGTATTTAACTTGTTGTTTAGCATGCAAATTTATATATACTAATGTTGAACAATTTTATCGTTCAAATGGCTATGCATGCTTGGTATTCAATTCTAAATAACCTTGGCTTAATATTGTTCAAGCAAGGTGTGTTATAGTTATTCAATATGTATGCTATTAGATTATTCCTAAAGCATGATTTAATTTACCATGTCGATTCGGTTATGATTATTCCATAGTATATGTTATTAATTTTATTCAACTAATCCTTAGTTGATGTCCGTTTAATTCAAATTACCTTGAAATGTATCCAAACCAAACTCACTTTGGTGTGGACTTGTACTCTAAATCTTTGAGATGAACAACCCTATTATTAGGGGTAATTTACGCTTAGCGTTGAAATGTTTGTGCAATAATACATTGTACGAAGGGGCTGATCCCCTAAGTACGAGGAGTCCCTATAGTCTTATGATCATTAAAGTTTAAGTTGAAAATTACTTATAACTATGGACATAGTTCGTGGTCTTAGGACCCTCGCTTATATAATTCGTAATGTTGATAAATCACATTGTTTAATTCTATCGAGCCTCTTATTTGACAGTTGTTGTAAAGATTTTTATTCATTATTGTTTCAAGTGAGCTTTGTTTGCTCACTCTTGCTTATATAACTATTACGATTAAAGATGAGAAGGTTGATGTACCTAGCACCAAAGAAGGGAAAAGGAAAGATGAACAAGTATTGAAGACTTGTAATATGTTGATATTTTATTATCGATTTTAATTGAATGGTTGTAATGAAGTTTATTTATTTCGCATTCAAATGATTGTATTTAAAGGTTAGACAACCCGGGAGATTTTTATTATGTAACCCTTTAATGGGGAAGGTTTTATTATTCAATTTTATTGTGATTGGGTAGTTAGATATGAATGTTTGATTTAGTGAACACCAAACAAAGAATTCACCATGCATGCGATAGGCATAATCCAGTCGTATGCATGGCGAGTTATTCCAATGTAATAATAATGAATGGAACTAGGTCTAAGCGTAATCCGCATGCATGTGATATTCCAATGAGAATAATAAAGAATGGAATAATAGAAGAATTTCACCATGTATGCGGTACTTCATATTACAGTCAAATTCAGAAACACAAAGACTTGGAGATTATAACGTAAAACATATATGTTAGGGTTATGTAACATACCTTTTGTTGCTTAAGAAATCCTTGTTAATCACAGCTAACTATTTGAAAGACTCAGGAACTCTCTCTCTCTCTCTTGATTCTCTCTCAGACTCTCTCAAACCTCTGAAAACTCTTTTCCTTTCTTAGTTATCAGTATAGGCCAAATACACTATATGTAAAGATCAAAACAAAACCAACGCACGATTTTTCAAACGTTTTAAAAACCGACGTTATAATAATTGCCCCTATTAATTTTATCAGTTACCAAACTTAATATATATTATTTATATTTTGTTTATTTAATTTATATTATTAAAATTCAAAATTTAAAAATTCAAAAGCCATAAGACTCTGTTTGGCAAAACTCTTTAAAAATTAAAGACTTAATATCTTTAAGCCTTGTTTGGCAAAACTAAATTAAACTCCTTTAATTTATTTTAATAACTCCTTTATAGTATGGTTATTTGTCACACTTTATTTAATTAAGTTTTCATACTTAATTTAAGTAATTCTAATAACAATTTATTGAATAATATAATAATTCATTTAATCATTATAAATTCTCTAACTTAATTATTAAATTAAATTAGAATACTATCTCATAATAATTAATTTCCTTAATTATTTACTTAACAAATAATTAACCAAATCGAATCAAATTTGAACAATTATTTATTCAACAATAAACACATCCATTAAATATTTATATAATTCAATAAATATTCAAAATTACAACTTGAAATTCTGGATTGTTACATCCTTCCCTCTTTACAAGGATTCTGTTCCCAAAATCACAACTCAAACAATCAAATCGTCACAGTGTCTCCTTGGGGAGCACCAGTGTTGTTTGTTAAAAAGAAGGACGGGTCAATGAGGCTCTGTATCGATTATCGAGAATTGAACAGAGTAACGATCAAGAATAGATATCCATTACCAAGGATAGATGACCTTTTTGATCAACTGAAGGGAGCGAAGTGTTTCTCGAAGATAGATCTACGGATAGGTTATCACTAGTTGAAGGTACGGGAGGAAGACATATCAAAGATGACATTCTGAACTCGTTACGGATATTTTGAATTTCTGGTGATGTCATTCGGGTTGACAAATGCTCCGACAACATTTATGGACTTGATGAACCGGGTCTTCAAGCCATTCTTAGATAAATTCATAGTAGTTTTCGTCGACGATATCTTGATCTACTCAAAAATGGAAGAAGAACACGTCGAATATCTGAAGATGGTTTTGGAAGCGCTAAGGAAGGAGAAGTTGTATGCAAAGTTTTTCAAGTGTCAATTTTGGATGAAAAAGGTTCAATTCTTAGGACACGTGGTGGATAAGGATGGAATTTTAGTAGACCCTGCAAAGGTAGAGGCAGTGAGTAATTGGGAGCAGCCAAAGATGCCAACAAAAGTAAGAAGTTTTTTAGGGTTAGTTGGGTACTATCAAAGATTTATCCAGGATTTTTCTAAGATAGCAACCCTGTTGACCAATCTAACAAGGAAGACAGTGAAGTTTGTGTGGACGTGAAGGGATTCGGTACAGAAACGCACAGCGAAATATAAAACTTTATAAAGCAATTTCCGAAACCCAACACAGGATCCATGCGAAAAATAATTAATTCAGTGGATTTATACCGATTAAGAAAGCTCGAAACGATGCGATCGAATCTCCAACGCAATTCGAACGGACTGTGTCTCTATGGTATCCACACGAACGCTCTGCGAATCATCGTACGATCTGCAGAAGAAGGAATCGCGGTACTAGCCACCAAGGATGAGGATTTTCGAAACTTTTTTCTCTCTAGTCTCTCTCTAAGAGCGGCTAGGGTTTTGGTTAATGAATAATACCTAAAATGGCTGCTACATATCATATATATAACGATTAAAAGGAATTATTCAAAAACCTAATTTAATAAAATCCGAATTTATATATATATCTTAATTAAGTCTTACTTAATTAATATATATATATATAAATTATCCTATTAATTTAAATTCATAATTTAAATACTATCAATCATATTGACATATTTAAATCTTTACAATTTAAATTAATTCCCTTTAATTACGTTCTATGTGTGTGACCCTATAGGTTATTATTACGTTGGCAATAATTTTAAAATCATATTATAAAATTATAAATGCGTGAAAGCGGCATCTAGTAATGCATCATCGCTACCCAAGTAATAATAAGATCGATGATTTGATGCAACCTTTTCGTGACCAATGTTTCAATGTAATTTAATCCTTTTAACCTTAATATCCTAGATTACACTCGAGTCATGGAATGTGTCATACTCTTCATAATTTAATCTGAGTTTTCTTGATCAATGAGTAGACTATATGAAATAAATCACTATTTTAGCATGGCCATGCATTTCATAGTTCTACTCAATCAAGAGGCCTATGGATATCACCCCTAATATATAGGAGGTTTAAATTCCATCTAGATCACTCATATTCCTCACACGATTCATGATGTACCCAATAATCACCTTTATAGTCCACCCTATTAAAGGTGACATTTGATGATATCAAAGTACATAAATTCTCGTATAGTAATATAGTGATTTCAGGTCGGAGGACCATTACATCATTGTCACTATGAGAATTGTTAATGACACTTCGCATAATGCTCCACATAGAATTCTCATGGTGGGTTTGTCCAGTACATCGTTCTCTAACATGTACCTATGCAGTGACTTAATATCTCATATATTTATGACCAATGAGATTTGGTCATCAGTCAATCCACATACTAGTCTTAATGCATCATTGTTGTCCCATCAACAATGATACTCGACTAGGGACATTTAAAAATAATGATACTAATTGTAATTATATAATCTAATGCTCAAGTCACATACTTGAAACTATATAATTTGTATCACTATTCTAAGGATTTTTTATTATGTTAACATTTATATAACGCAATAAATAAAACCATAATAAAATCATTCATTTATTCAATCAAATATAATATTAAAACGTTAAGCAATTATATCAAATAATTGGCCTCTAGGGCATAAACTCTAACAGGACGGACAAGTGCAAAGAAAGTTTTCAGGAGCTGAAGAAGAGATTGAGTGAGGCACATGTATTATCATTACTAGTTGATACGGGAGGATTTGTGGTGTATAGTGATGCGTCGCACAAAGGACTTGGCTGTGTGCTAATGCAGCATGGCAAGGTCATTGCGTATACGTCACGACAATTAAAGGATTACAAAAAATGATAACCTACTCACGACTTGGAGTTAGCGGCAATAGTTTTGCGTTAAAGATTTAGAGACATTATTTGTACGGAGAGAAATTTGAGATATACACGGATCACAAGAGTCTGAAATAAATCTTCATACAGAAGGAGTTAAACATGCGTCAGAAGAGATGGTTAGAATTAGACAAGGATTATGGCTACAATATTCTTTATCACCCAGGGAAGGCAAACATAGTAGCGACGCGCTAAGCAGGAAAGGAAGGGAGAATTTGTTTCAACTAACAACTCAGGAGAAGTTAATAAGAGAAATGGAGAAATTAGAGATAAAAGTAGAAGGACCGGAGAGGTCTGAAGAAATATTTTTTGCAGTAGAAGCTCGTCTAACCTTGTTGGACAGAATAAAGGAATCATAAGAGAAGGATGAAGAGTGAGAAAATCAGGAAAAGGATCGTAGAAAATGAAGAAGGGAGATTCAAAATGGATAAAGACGGTATTTTGAGATTTGAAGGGAGAGTGTAGGTACCAGCAATAACTGAGTTGAGGGATGAAATTTGGCATGAGGCACACAATACGACGTATTCCATTCATCTAGGGGGCACCAAGATGTATCGAGATTTGAGGCAACATTTTTGGTGGCCCAATCTGAAACGAGAAATCGCGGAGAGCGTTAGTAGATGTCTCACTTGCCAATGGGTCAAAGCAGAGCACCAGAAGCCAAGTGGTCTACTTCAACCATTGGAAATACTATAGTGGAAATGGGAGCACATTACGATGGATTTCGTGGTGGACTTCCAGTCATGCAGAAAGGTTTTGATGCCATTTGGGTTATCGTAGATCGACTAACGAAGATGACTCATTTTCTACCGATCAAAATCCGATATAATTTGAATCAGTTAGCGAGCCTGTACATAAAGGAAACTGTTTCACGACATGGAGTGTTAGTATCAATAGTCTATAATTGAGATCCACGCTTCACGTCAAAATTCTAGACAATCTTGCAAGAGAGGATGGGAACAAAGCTGAGGTTGAGTATTGCTTATCATCCCTAGACAGACGGACAAAGTGAGCGAACGATACAAACGCTGGAAGACATGCTTAGAACTTGTGTGATGAACTTTAATGGAAATTGGGACGACCACCTACCCATAGTGGAATTTGCATATAACAATAGTTATCATGCGAGCATAGGCATGCCACCGTACGAAGCTCTTTATGGGAGAAAGTGTAGAACACCATTGTGTTGGGATAAAGTCGGGGAACAAAAGATATTAGGACCAAAATTAGTTCAACAAACCACAGACATGGTGACAGTGATAAGAGCCAGATTGGTACCTGCACAAGATCGCCAAAAGAAATAAGCATATTTACATCGTCAAGACCGCGACTTTGAAGTCGAAAGTTACGTGTTTTTGAAAGTATCTCCTTGGAAGGGAAAGATAAGATTCGGTAAGAAGGGAAAGTTGAGTCCGAAATTCATAGGACCATTCAAAGTGTTGGAACGAGTGGGCGAGGTGGCGTATCAGGTAGCCTTACCACCCGAGTTGGAACACATCCATAACGTGTTTCACATTTTCGTGTTGCGTCCGTACAAATCTGACTACAAACACGTGATTTCCTACGAGCCCATTCGAGTGGAGAAAAATCTGGCGTATGAAGAGATTCCTGTCCAGATATTTAATAGGAAAGAGCAGACATTAAGAAATAAAGTTATATCTTCTGTAAAAGTATTTTGGCAAAACCACGACGCCGAGGAGACCACATGAGAATTAGAGGATAAGATGAGGAGGGATTATCCCCATCTATTCGTGTAACCTTGTACCAATTTCGAGGATGGGATTTTTATAAGGGGGAGGATGTAATACCCAAGAATTTCTGAATATTATTAATGGATAAATTAATGAGAGTCGAATATTTATTTGAATATAATTAAGAATTGTTGTGGCATGAGTTGTAAAACCTTGATTCAATTAACTAAGTATTAAAATCTTTATGACAGTGAAGCAATGTGATGAGACTAATAAAGATCTTATCATAAAGTCAAGAGAATTTCCTAGTGTGGCATAATGAGGAAAGAAGGAATTCACTAAGTGAATTAGAAAAAAAAATAGTCTAATAAGAGGAAGATTAATTATGTGTAAGTATATAATTTCATTAACTTTTTAACTAGTGGTATTATCAATCTGGAATGTAATTCATGTTATGAGAAACTAGTATAGTGATAGAGGTCAGAACTGGGATAGAGCTAAACCAGGTTTGACATCGCCGAGGATTAGCGCAACATTAGCGCCCTCCTAAAGATAAAACTTACTGTAATTTGCACTAGTGGCCAGAACTTGAAGAGTTAGTTATTGCAGTGACTATTAAATGGAACATTATTGTAATGTGTGACACAATTAAAATCATATGATAATAGTACATTTAAAAGGTATGAGGTACCCAGTAGCCCAATAAAATCATTTGTGACATTTTAATACAGAATTAATTAATTAATTATGTATTCCAGAAATTTGGACAGGGATTAAATGTGTGAAATGGACATTTAATATTGGATAATGTTATAATATGGTTATGTGAGTAATAATAATATCTATGGGAAATATCCGGAGGTCAATAATACCTAACTGTGTTATTTTACCTACATTAAATATTAAATTATGTGGACCTAATGTACATAGATTATATGATGAGGGTATATATTAAATCCCTAACTTAAGGGGCTGTTTGTTTAGAGCTGAATGGAGCTGAATCTGAATGGCTGAATCGGTCAGTGCGTTTGTTTTGGTCTGAATGACTGAATCGGTAAGATGGACGATCTAAATGGCTAAGTCAGATTTTTTGAACTGAATAGCTGAATGAGCAGCTGAATGAAATAAAATAAAAATTTAAAAACAATTAAAAACATTAACTATTATATTAAGTAATATTAAATAAATTTACAACAATTTTGAATTTTTTCAGAAGGGTAAAATAATAAAGTTTTGTCATTAAGATGTTTCAGACATGTCAATTATCAAACAACTTTTTTCATTTAGATTCAGATTCAACTTATTCAGATTCAAATTCAGCTCATTCAGATTCAGATTCAAATTCATTCAATTTTTATCAAACACCCCCTAAATCACATGAGGGAACTAAAAAGGAATTAAACCAAACACAATTGAATTAAATGCTAAGTATTAGAAGTTTATCCCAAACTCAGTTGCACAAACAGTGTCCAATTTCCCTTTACATGATCAACAGAGCAATAAACAGTAGCTATGAAGCTAGGTGATGATGGCTAGAAGATGGCTAATAATGGGTTGTTGAACAACCCTTTGTTAATCATTGGCTTCTTCTTCTACCTCATGAATTCTAACCTTTGAGCAAAGCCATTAACTAGATAATAATTCTTCTATAAAAGGGCAGCTTCATTCTTCATTTCCCGTTACTGCAAAATTATCTGTCAAATTCTAAGTTGGAAAGTGTGAGTTGCTGGTAATTGAGGAGGAGTCTAGATAGTTCAGAGAGAAGGAACTAAAAATATTAAGCTACAAAGAAGGTAAAATTCTTGCTTGAATACTTAATTTCAAAGTTTGTAAATCATGGAAATTTTACTAAATTCTTGCAAATTAGATTTGGAATTGTCCTACCAAAGTGTTTGGGAAGTTTGTATACATGTATGGAACCTCTAAGAATGAGTTTAAGTATGCTTGGTTGAAAGAAATTCAAAGTTGGTTTGATAATCTGTAGAATAGAGCACCGTTCTAGTTCTGGTCCAAGAAGAGCATAGCTGCGCTAGTCCCCAGAACCAGATTCTGGTTTCTGTTATGCTATGTTGTTTCTAACCTAGTATTATGACCTATAAATGCATGAAAAGAAGTATAACATGTTGTATAAAGCTTTCTTATAAGATATGAATTGTCCAAAATGGTTTAGTAGGAATTCTTTAACAAAAACTTAAAGTTTCGGAAATGAACTTTAATAGAACTTGTATTCTGCAAATTTTGAGTATGATAGGATACATATATGACTGATTTCTGAGCATAAATGAGCATAATTGGTGATTTATAATTCCTTTGTTCATGATGAACTTGTTTAGACTTTGAGTTAAATGACTAGTTCAAAGAAAACTTGACATGTTAAGATTAAAATCTATGAATACCACATGGAGTATGTTTTGAACTTATGAGTATGCAAACATAACTTAACTATACATGAAAAGAGATTTAAAGATGTTTTGTATATGTAGATTGCATTGTTCAAAGTTTAAAATGATTTCAAAAGCAAACTCAGATATTTTTTAAACCAAATTACATTTGTGTGAGTAGTTAAGTACTGAATATTGAAGATGGCATGTGTATGTTCATTGTGTCTCTAAACATGATTCATATGTGTTAGACATAATGAAAGTTAACCAAGCATGAATTTAAGCATGTTTTAAAGTGATAAACGATGCTAGCTATGAATCAATGATGTGAACACTTATAAGCTTGCGTAGTACAGATTATGTGATCTCTTTATGTGGACATATGGTTAACCTAGTAGGTATTGTAATTCCATGACCCTATTTGGCCTTAATGCCTTAGGAATCCCAAACTAAAACCATGACATGTAAAGGTGAGCTTAGGATGGTCATATGTGTATGTAAAGTCCTCTAGCATATCTGCATGCTATTTGTTAATGTCTCAGTATGCTAAAAATTGGACTAAAACTAGGAAAGCAGAAGCTCAACTTTGGTCAGTTAGAGGAGGACAAGCAATTGCTTCTGGCCGTCCCTAAGCCTAACAAGGGGCAGCAAATTGCCACACCCTACAATAAAGACCCATTTAATCTATTTGTAATATGAGATGTGGTACATGCTTGTATTATTGTCTTAATCTATAATACATGTCTAAATACAGTATTCAAAGTATCAATAAGCATTCTAATGATAAAAATCATAGATTAGATATGTGTTTATAAACTTTTGAACATTAAGTCAAAAGAGGATTTCGAACTATGTTATTTAATTTCATAGTGTTTTACAAACTGATTTTGTGCTATGTGTATGTAAGGTACGTGAGGACATAAATATGGAACTATAAGACTAAGTTTGACTCTTATATATACCTTTGAACTTACATATCAAGTATGGGTATTGAATGTACGTAACTAATGAATATCCTATATGTAACAATCCAAAATTTTAAATTATAATTTCAAATATTTATTGAATTATATAAATATTTTAATTGATGTGTTTATTGTTGAATAAATATTTGTTTAATTTGATTTGATTATTTATTATTAAATAAATAATTTATGAGTTGAGGAAATTAGCTTAATTTGTTAATTAAGTTGATAATTGGTAATGTGATATTTTGAAGTTAATTAAATTAAATGAGTGTTAAACTAATTATTATGTTACATAGTAGTAATATTCTAATTTAATTTAATAATTAAATTAGAGAGTTGATAAGGATTAAATGAATTGTTATAATGTTGTTTTAATTTTATTTAGTAATGAAAGTAATGTACTAATTTATTAAATAAAATTAATTTTGTGGCAATGTAATTATGTGGCAAATTGATTTAATAAGTTGTTAGTAGCTTTAATTTAATTAAATTTGAATATTATAATTTAATTAAATAGAGTGTGACAATTAAACTATATTGTAATTGAGTTATTAAAATAAGTTAAAAAGAGTTTTAAAAGGGTTTTACCAAACAAGGCTTAAGGGCTTGTTAATCCTTATTATTTTAGTTTTGTTTTGCCAAACAAGCCCTAGTGGCTTTTGAATTTAAAATTCTATAACTGATATATTAAGTATTATCATTATTATATGTCAGTTTTTTTTATACGTAATAATATGTATTAGTTAGATTATATCAGTTTTACAATGCGTAAAGCTATAAGAGAAAAAAGAAAGAATTGAGGAGAAAAAAGAAGAAAATAGAGAGAAAAGAAAGAAGGAAGAAGAGAAGAGTTTTTTGAGTTTGAGATAATCAAAGGAGGTTGTTATTATCTGTGTGGCTCAAATAAGAAATTTGAGGTAATAATTTAACCCCTTTGGTTCTTAGTTCTCTGTGTTTTTGGGTTTTCATAAAAATTCTCTGTAAGTTAGTTTTGAGTATAATTATTGAAAATATGGTGTTTTATGTGTTAATAGAGGATTATAAACTATTTTATGTCATTCATTCATGGTGTAGAGTAATCAAATTCATAGAAATATGTTTAGAATTGAAGAACTTGAATTATAGTGGTATATATATGATATGGCTTATTTTAGAATTAAAGATGTTCAATTCATGCAGTAAACTGTAAATTAATGATCATTTGTGTTAATACATTCAAAAATGAAAATAACGTAAGTTGAATGAATCAATTTGGTTAAGAAACGAATTCGTAGTGAATGAATTCGCTAAACATGTTAAAATATAAAAATTTAGTATAAACATAAGTTTTAGGTCAAGATTTGGGTTAGTTAATGTTTTTTTAAATTGTTAATTCTTTGGTATATTGTAGTTCTATGAATTACGAATCCATAGAATCAAAAACGGACTAATTTCGATGTGTATAGCTTAAGTTATGAAGATTAGTAGGAGAAAAAGGGTCAAAAATCGCAAGAACAACAGGTTCTTTGGAAATTCGGTTCTATTATTAGGCATAATTTGCTTATGTGCCTAAGTCTCTTTGGGTGCGACTTCCTCCGTAAGGCGTGGTTGCTCTCGTCCCAAGCTTATTTGAAGCATAGCTGCTTTCATGTTGTGTCAGATGTGACTATTTTGACATCCTTTGGTAAAATGGTCATAACATTTTCATACAAACTCCAATTGAGGCGATTTAAGATGATTCAGAAAGATAACGAGTAGACCTACAACTTTCATTCTTTAAGTTCTTTGATTTGAGGTCTTTAATAGGGGTAACAATAGACATCTTTAAGACTGATGTGTATTCGGAGGCAATCGGAGGGCGTCGGGCATGCACGTAAGCAAGTGTAGTGCTTCTGACGATAAAAGATGTTGTTCTAAGTAATAAAACATGAATATTAGTTAATATAATGATGTTTAACTTTAATACATGATGAATTAGATAAGTTGTATAATCATACTAAGCGTACGCAAGCGAGACGAATCGGGCGTGCGACGAATGAACGTCGAAACACCGTGACAAGTGTTAATGAACTTAAAAAATGTTTTAATTAAAATGAAATGAACATTATAAGATATGGAATATGATTAATATAAAACCAATAAGGAGTCCTAGGAAGACTTAAACCCTTGAATGAACTTCGAGTTTGACTAAGAAGAAATATAGTATTGATTAATAAGTTATATTAGATTGAAACTCAATGTTGTAAGAGTTGAGAATGTGATTTGGATGCTAAAAGTCTTATGTTATATGTTAGTTAGTTTCCAGATTCGTGTTATGTGGTTGATTAATAGGGTTAATCCTTAAGCTAAAGGTTATAACTTAACTAAGATGAGAATTGAATCTATGAGGATAATTTGTATGTAGCTAATTGATGTGATAATCCTAATCGTATGTGTAGGATATTGGAGTACGTGAGTTGTAATTGTATAGCTTACGCAAGAGGCAAGTTCCCTAACCTTTGCTACTTTATTATTCAACAAGGTTTACTTTTCGCTGTCATGTTATACTTATGCAAGTTCTCTATCTCTAATCTCTTATTGAGCAGTTAAGTTATTATTGTTACGCAAGTTTCCTAACCTTACTTCTACGTTATGCAAGTTTCTTGAAGTTATTATTCAATTTAGCAAGTTATCTAACTTTAATCTTTCATTATGCAAGTTCTTGTTCCTAACTTGTTATTGTTATGCATATTCTTTAAATCTGAAACTATACATTTCATTGAGATAGTTAATTAATCTTTACTCCTTCATTATAAACGAGTTTGTTTTGCTTATTCAAAATCTGTACTATTGTTGAAAGCTTGATCTTGTTACAAAATATTTGTTCAGCTATAAATAACTATTATTCAATCTCTAATCACCAATGTCATTGTACAATCTTACATTGTAGTACTGAACTCTTAGTTGACTAGAAATCCTTTATTGATTCAACTAATCCTTAGTTGATGAATGTTTTAAACTCTAAATTACCCTTAAAGTCAATCCAAACCAAACTTCCTATGGTTTGCTTATGTACCCACACAGTTTGAAAGCATGTAGTCAATGATTAACACTTGTTCAATTTAGAAACCGTTAATACTCTATCTCTTATTGATTCATCGATATACCTTGTTCATGAAGATATTGTAATCAAACTCTTGAATAATTATTGGTCCCTATCTGATTCAACCAGTACTTGGTTGATGAGTGTTCTAAAGACCTAGAATTCCTTTAAAGTTAATTCCAAACCACACTTCCTTTGGTACGGAACCTAATGACCTAAGCTGAGATGAACAACCCTATATCAGGGGATTATTTTAGAGCTATGTAATAGCGTTAAAATGTTTGCACAATACATAGTACAAAGGGCTGATCACCTGGAGTACGAGATGATGATCCACATAGTCATTTAGACTATTAAAGGTTACAGTAGAAACACCTATTAACCTAGGACATAGATGATGATTATGGTCTTTTAGACCGTTAAAGGTTAAAGTAGAAATACTTGATAACCTAAAACATAGTTCGTGGTCTTGTGACCACGAACTATGTTAACTTAAAACATACTTGATATCTGTTGTTAACTTAAAAGTTCATTATTCCTTTGAACTCATAGCTTTTGAATTAGAGTTTATTGTTCCGGTAATAGTACTTTACCATTGAAAGCTTAGTTAATTGTCATTCATAAAGTGTTATTATATATTATCCTTCTTATGGGCAATTGTTTGCTCACTCTTGCACAAAATAATGCAGATGAAGTTAAGAAGTTTGAAGAGCTTTCTACAAGCAAGGGCAAGGGCAAAGTGCTTGATTAGACGAAGTTTAATTTACCAATTATTTATAAAGCTTATATAATAGGTTTGATTATGATTATGTTTTAATATTCCGCTGATGATTGTAATAATAAAGGTTAGATGACCTAGGATTTATTTGAGATTATGTAACCCTATAATGGGAGATTTATTGTTTAAACTTTTGAGTTTAATTATATCCTTTGTTTATAGGTAGTTAGTTATGATTTAATTGGACAGTGAACACCAAATATGTGGGATTGAAGTACCTGGATTTGGGGGTGTCACACTATACGTGTAATTATGTTATAATAGGATTTAAAAAGTGTTGATTAGCTTTACTTTGGTAAACTACGCTTAAGACAAGTATCTGAACTCTATTTTATATTGAGCAAGTTTCCTAACTTACACAACTTTGGATTTTGTGCAAGTTCTCGAACTTCATTTGATTCGCATATTGAATGCAAGTTTCCTAAATTCTTTACACTGTATATATATTGTATAATACGAATTGTTTCCATATCAACCATATTTATTTCCAACAAATGTCTAGTACTATTCAGAAATCATTGGTATATCTTGATGATTGTTGTAAGTATTAAATTTATCATTCCTGAATGCATTATAAAAGATGTCTAAGCCATTGATTCAACTAGACTATTATCGTATGTTAGAAATCTATCCAAACCAAATTGACTTGGTGCGGATTCTTATAATTGACTGCGATGAACAACCCTCCTTGAAAGGGAAACTATATAATTATTGGGAGACCGACGTGCGCACATGAGTATGATTAAATGTTATGCATAACGTAGGGTACTTTAGGCTGATCACCTGTTGTACTCATTTTTGTTGGATTTTCAGTATAATACTGTTACTTCTGGTAGAAGTTCATAGTCCTTAGTGACTGCTCAGTATTCTTTACTCTAAAATCTAAAAATGGTTGAGCATTGATATCTTTCAGTCCATAGCGACCTGTATTGAGAATTGTTGATAATTCCTGAACTATTATTCCCTGTCATACCCTTGAAGATTTGAACTCTATATATGATCACCCTTTTTGCGATATTACTTGCTGGCAAATTTGTTGCTCATCTTTGTTTTCCTTAAAACTTTCAGTTAAGGCAGAACATGGTGAACCCTTGGGCAAGGACAAGGGTAAAGAAAAGGCTTCAGAATAGTTTTATTTCCTAGTGTTAGGAATTTATTATTTTATGTTGTAGAAGGACTTATTTACTATGATGTATTAAGCTATGGTTAATTTAAGTTGTAATGTAATAGTAACGGTTGCGAGACCTTGGGACATGAATTATTATATTAAATAAATGTAATCTATTCTGTTATTTCCATTGTATGAGATGTATTTAGTCATTAGATTTGTAGCACGTGGTGAACTGAATTCGAGACATGAGTGGTCTTAATTTAGGGGTGTCACGAGGTATAGGCAATGGTGTATATAATCCATGGGGTTGAACACGAGATTTATATTGTTGACAAGTAATGCATCAATCACAAATTATTTCAACATCTCGTTTCATATGAGGCCAATAGAAATGTTCTTTTAAAACAACCAAAGTTTTATCCACTACAAAGTGTCCCATCAAACCACCCCCATGTGATTCCCTAACCAACAACTCACATAAAGAACATGAAGGTATACACAATTTATTCTCACGAAAAAAGTACCCATCCATTTTGAAGTATTTACCAATAACATTCTTTTCACAAGTTTTAGATTCTTCACCGAAATCGTCATTAGCATAAAATTCTTTAACTCACTCAAAAGCAAGTAATTTTGAATCAAGAGTATTTATCAAATATACCTTCGAGACAAAGCATCCGCAATGACATTTTCCTTAACCTACATGTATCGAACGACACATGGGAATGTCTCTATAAACTTCATCCATCACGCATGTCTTTTGTTCAACTTGTGTTATCCCTTCAAGTATTTTAATGACTCATGATCGGTATGGATTACAAACTCCTTGGGCCACAAGTACCATTGCCATGTCTTGAATGCTCTAACCAACGCGTCCAACTCCTTGTCGTAAGTAGGATAGTTCAAAGCTTCCCCACTCTATTTCTCGCTGAAATACGCCACTGATTTTCCTTCTTACAACAAAACAGCTGCAATTCTCTAAGCCTGAAGCATCACACTCAATCTCAAAAGTTTTAGTAAAGTTAGGAAAAATAAGTAAACGAGCATTTGTCAATTTATCATTAATCAATTTAAATATTTTTTCCTGTACATCACCCCACTTAAAGCCCACATTTTTCTTGATTACCTTTGTCAATGGTGCTGTAATCTCGCTGAAATTCTGAACAAAGTGTTGGTCAAGTCCGTGGATGCTTCGCACTTGACTCATATTTGTAGGACTCGGCCAATCTCGGATCACTCAGATTATCTCCTTATTAACTTGGACTCCCTGTGAGCTCATAACAAAGCCAAGAAAAACAGTCATATCCGAACAAAACGTACACTTTTCCTGTTAGCAAATAACTTTTCTTTCCTAAGTACATCTAAAACAGATTTTAAATGTAATGCAAGATCTTCCAAGTTTTTGCTATAAATCAAGATATCATCAAAATAAACTACGAAATTTTTTTTAATAAATGGACGCAAAACATGGTTCATTAATCTCATGAAATTATTGGGTGCATTAGTTAAACCAAAAGGTAATACTAATCACTCATAAAGACCATATTTAGTTTTAAATGCAGTTTTCCATTCATCACCCTCTTTCATTCTTATTTGATGATAACCACTTTTTAAATTAATTTATGAAAATATGCAAGACCCGTGCAATTCATCTAACATGTCATCTAACCCGTGCAATTCTTATTTGATGATAACCACTTTTTAAATTAATTTTTGAATGTGGTCAAGTCCTAGAGTTAGATCTATGAGTTACCTAACTAATCCAAGTGGAATTACTGGAAAAGGTGTTGTAGATTTTTGTGTGGACCGATTTTAGCAAAGGAGGCCAAAGTCAAATTTCAAAAATGCTATCGCCTTAAACTTTAAGGGCTGTTTTGGCCACTTAAATTATGAGAAAAATTCTGGCCTTTTGGGACATGAAGGTATATGGTATAAAGTATCTCCTGTCGAAAAAATGAGCTCATTCTCGACTTAAAATGAGCAAGTTATGACTAGTTCAATATTTAGGTTTTTCCAATTTAAAAATGCTATAACCGGAGTTCTATAACTCACGATGACCATGAAATTTAAACTAGAAGCTCACGTTAACATGTGTAAGGTCCCGCCAAGATTTGGGAATTTTTGGAGTTAAACTTGAGGTAGCTAATTTCTTAAGGAATTAATTAGAAATTGATTTTTAAAAAATAGTAAATGAATTTTAAAATTCTTAGAAAATATATATTTTCATTATGGTACTATATTATGCTAAATCCCAGAAAAGAAATATTTTTGGGACTGATTTGGTATTTTTCATGAAAATAGTTTAGTTACTTAACATATGAGTTAAATATGTTATGTGAAGTAACAAAAGTTGAAAATAGGATTTTATGGCTAGAGAATCCTATATAGAGTATATGCATATTTTTTTGATGAGGATTTGATAATTGGTGATGATATTTTATGAGTATGGCATTTTGAATGATTAAATGCATTATATGGTAAAGCGTAAACAATTGAGATAAATTGTTTATAAATTTAAGAAGTGATTAAAATATTGTTATAATATTAATGATATTAGATTATGAGATTATTAAGTGATTGAAAACATGGGGATATTCTTGAATTCGGATAAATTATATTATAAATGTTTAATATTTATCCTTTATCTCATTTGATTGATTCTTTATATCATTATCCTCATGTTTATATTATGTTGAAAGTCATCTCGGCCCTGTAGTGCATAGATGGACTTGGTGTGATTATGACCGAGGATTGTTCTATATAATCATAACCGTAATTGAAAACACAATTATCTTTGGCCGTAGTGCATGGATAATTTGTGGTCGTGATACTAATGAATACACAATTATCTTTGGCAGTAGTGCATGGATAATTTGTGGTTGTGATACTAATGAATACACAATTATCTTTGGCCGTAGTGCATGGATAATTTGTGGTCGTGATACTAATGAATACACAATTATCTTTGGCCGTAGTGCATGGATAATTTGTGGTCGTGATACTAATGAATACACAATTATCTTTGGTCAGTAGTGCGGGATAATTTGTGGTCGTGATATTAATGAATACACAATTATCTTTGGCCGTAGTGCATGGATAATTTGTGGTCGTGATACTAATGAATACACAATTATCTTTGGCCGTGTGAATACATAATTTCTTTAATACTAATCGTAGTGTTATCTTTGGATAATTTGGATAATTTGTGGTCATGATACTAATGAATACACAATTATCTTTGGCCATAGTGCATGGATAATTTGTGGTCGTGATATCTAATGAATACACAATTATCTTTGGTAGTAGTGTATGGATAATTTGTGGTTGTGATACTAATGAATACACAATTATCTTCGGTCGTAGTGCATGGATAATTTGTGGTCGTGATACTAATGAATACACAATTATCTTTGGCCGTAGTGTATGGATAATTTATGGTTGTGATATTAATGAATACACAATTATCTTTGGTAGTAGTGTATGGATAATTTGTGGTCGGATACTAATGAATACACAATTATCTTTGGGTCAGTAGTGCATGGATAATTTGTGGTCGTGATACTAATGAATACACGATTATCTTTGGTCAGAAGTAGTGCATGGATAATTCGTGGTCGTGATACTAATGAATATCCTCGGCCAGTAGTGGTGGATGATTCGATGATATGGATTAATTATCGAAATGAGTCTCAAAGAATGAAATATTAATTCATGGATGTGGTAAAAGTCATCTTCGGTCAGTAGTGCATTGATAGACTTGGTATGATTATGACCACGGATTATTCTTAGTATAATCATGATCAGTAATTGAAAACACGAATATCCTTAGCCAAGAAGGTACATGGATAATTCATGGTTGTGATACTATTAAGCTAAGTCTCAATTATTATTGGTTTTACGCTTATATATCTTTAAATCAGTAGTGCAAAGATGAATTGTTAATAAATATCTTTGGCCCCTGTAGTGCAAAGATGAATTGTTAATGAATATCTTTGGTAAATTGCAAAGATGAACTTAATATTTTCAACGATAAAGGTATTCAAGGTATCCTCACCTCTTTATCATATCGTATGAGACCCCGTGATTTTATCAATAAAGATTTAAATTTTGTCAAAATAATTTTTTATATTATGGTGTGAATTTGAGATAATATTATAGTTGTGGGTAGTATTTATAAATTTTGCAAAGTATGCAAGTGGTTATATTATATTCGATTGGTCTGGGAATATTCGGGTTTAGCAGGAATATTCGTATAACTACCAATCAATCATCAGGACCTCACAATGTAATTATTGGCTTGATCGAGAAAACGACAAAAATATTTTATCAAAATAACTACGAAGTTTTACCGTGGTTACCGCTGAACTACTCTTAGTAAAAGTACAAAGAATACGCAGGTGGTCGCATAAGAAGACACCTATATTGATTATCGATGCTTATGTGAGAAGTCACTCACTTTGATTCCATTATCACGATTAATAATATGAATTATTATAATGATAATGACGCTTTTGTTTTATTCAGTATTATTAACGTAATAAAATGTAAACATCTTTTATATAAAATAGAATACTTTATTAAAGTTATTCTATAAATAGAATATATTATATTTTATTATTATATATAAGTGTCAGATAAAGTTTTTGCATAGTATTTTGTATAAGTATTGTAAAGGTTTGCATAGTAAAATGTTTTTATATAAATAGAATATATTATATTTTATTTAAAAGATTTTTCTTTAAATATGGACCGTCGATTAAAGTAAATCAATCTGACCGCTCATGGATTAGTTACTACGCATTCCATTTTCCTATAAATAAGCTCATTCCTTCATTATTTTCTTACTAATTCATCAAACTCTAGAGAGAGAAATTATAGAGAGAAGCTATAGAGAGAAAATTATAGAAAGAAGAAGAGTATTCTCGCTACTTCACTACTTCTATATTCAGCCTTTTTTACTAAAGTGGTGTTATTCTTTCTTCTTGAAGAGAACTTCATTATTCCATTCATTATTATTCTCGCTGAATAACTCGTAAAAGGCATATACCCTATACATAACCTCAGATACGCCAGATACCCTATACTTGGTGAAATCCTTATGTTATTCCATTACTTATTATTCTCATTGAATAACTCAGACGCGCTGCTTACCTATACTTGGTGACATTCTTCTATTATTCTCGCTGAACATCCTCGTCATGGTGTTTTACACCGACCGGTTCCGCTTTTTTATTATTCTCGCTGAACATCCTGTCTCACAGGTTTTACACCCGACCCGGTTCCGCTTTTATCATTCTCGCTGAATATCCTATCTCGTGTTTTTACACCGGATCCGGTTCCATCTTTTTTATTCTTATTACATTGAACATCCCGCTTGCATGAATTTCACCCCGACCGTTCCGTTATTATTATTCTGCTGAATAACCTCGCCTATGCGCGGCACCGCATGCACGGTGATTTCTTTTGTTATTCCATTCTTTATTATACCCAAATTGGTTAAAACTTTGACTTCTATACTCCATGAAATTAGTAGAATATCCTCGATATTTCATGCTTTCATCCAAAGATCTTTTCATGGAAATATTCTTCCCATCATTCTTGAATTTTACTCACGAAACAAAGATTATGTCGATAATTTGACGTTAATAATTCATGGATTAAATAATTCTTGAACTTGTTTTATTGAATTATTATGTCATTGTCATCATCCTCATGTTATATTATGTTATCTTCGCTTACGCAAGCATAGATGAACTTAGTATGATTATGACCAGGGATCATTCTAAGATAATCACGACTTGATATAAATGATGTGACAAAAGTCCTCAAAGGGCTCGTAATGCAAATTGATGGATAGTTTTTGGTATGATTATGACTGTGGGTGATTCTAAGATAGTCATGACCATTGATAATTTGATGAAAATCCTCGACCGTGGTACAGGATGATTAGATGTGGTGGTTTATTTATTGTCGAGTCTCAAATGATAAAAATTGATGAAAACCTTTTAAAACCTAAAAGATAGTAGACTTTTATTCTCTACTCGACTTTTTTAATGGATCGCTATTCCACCGCAGCTTAAACCGGTTGTTCATTGTATTTTATCGCTTTAACATCACTGAAGGCTAATGATAATTTATTCTCGCATTATCTTAGTCATAATATTTCTTCGGGCTAGTTGAGCTCACCCTTTCTTTCACCGTTTCTTCGTGAAATGAGAACATAGCCGGGACGAGCCTGGGAACGGGAGTAATGGTCCGCAGGATAGATTAGTAGTCCTCACTATTCTGTGAAATAGTGTGATAATAGTTGTAATGAGGACTCCTTTTGAGTTTGTATAATATCTAGTAGATAATATTTGTATTCAAACTCACGCTTTATGTCGATTGCATACCTACGCTTATATTAGTAAGTTATATTTGAATTTATGTACCATGTAAGTGGCGACCCAAGATGGGTGACGATACCTAATTTTGGGGGCGCCACAACAGGTATCGTAGCTTAGGATATGATCCCCGCTAAGATGTGAGAATAGTACTAGAGGGGAGAGACGGGAATTCTTCGCTAGTATGACCTACCTAAATTTATTTGGTATTTAATTGGCTCACGTAGTATAGGATAATATGTGATATGTTAATTAACCATTGTTTTGTGACAAGATGTTTTCGAGAATGGCATCCGAAAATGCCGAAGTTAAGCAATGAAGCACATGAGAGTGTTGATTCACCAAACAAAAGGTAACGACCAACAACACGATAATAATCATACTGGGTGGCAACGACATCGTAACAATGATAACCATCGTGGGAGAAATTATCATGCCAAGAATGGTAACCACTTTGGGGTAATCATGGCCAAGATAATAGAAGTGGAAATTTCAAGAAGAGAAGGTCATTTAGCTCGATTTTGTCGTGCACCAAAGTCAAGTCTAGTCGGGACTAGGGCACCAAAGGTGGATACTGGACAAAACAAAGTCGTTGGTTTTAGGAAGAGCATTTTTCATGACTTCTCAAAAGCGAGTAAAACCGAACGGTTAGCACGTTTAGTTAATTATAAATTCATGCTAAGTCTATACCTTATAAGATACCGGCTCTACCCATTATTTTATCTCTCTTGCTTATGCTCAACGCTTAAATTTGACCCTAGAAAGTTAGACTTTGACTTATCGGTCAAACTTCGCTAGAGAAACCTTCACACCTCCACTCGCTTATTAATCTTGTTGTTTCAAATAAACACTTTCACGCTACTCGTCGATCTTATCTCTTTGAAAATACTTGCCTTTGAGGTAATTTTTAAAACAATTGATTAACTACTCATTATTCTTTTCGTAAGGTTGTTAGCTTTTATATTCATACCAACCTCGTTATACTGAATTCAAAGTAACCAAACCCTAAAGTTAATCATCATTATATCAAGCCATAAGTAAAGAGCCCCGAACCTTTCATTGTTGACTTCCTTGTGTGGAATGCACCAAGCCGATTTTTCAGAGGCGACATCGTGAATGAAGATGGCAAGTTTATAGGTATCATTGTGAGGTGCTATCTGTGTTAAGGGATGTAAGTCACAATTGGTATTAATGTGACGTATCATCCAAGTCTTGGATGAGAGTAATAGCTTTTGAATGATATTTCTATCATTAATAAATTTCTTGACGATTCTTGAAGATTTCCTAGCCTACTTAGAGCGTGAAATCGAATTTTGTATCAACCCCAAAGATAAAAACCCATTTCTTAAACCTCAAATATTTCTTCAACTAAATGAATCTGCTTTACGTGGTTTATGATGAAAGTCATAATAAAAGCATTGGAATAATGAAAATCATGGGTATTCGTGGTATTAGTAAGTTTTATGATGAGTTATGTTGGTTAGTATGTGAAAACATGAAAGTTTCTTAGAAATCACAAAGAGTTGAAAATCGATTTTGGTGAAAACGTAATATGAAATTCAATTGACCATATCTCTTATTATATTTTGAATTTTTGAATGTGGTCAAGTCCTAGAGTTAGATCTATGAGTTACCTAACTAATCCAAGTGGAATTACTGGAAAAGGTGTTGTAGATTTTTGTGGACTGATTTTAGCAAAGGAGGCCAAAGCTGTAAAAACCAAAAAAAAGCTACTGCCCAGAAACTTTAAGGGCTGTTTTGGCCACTTAAATTATGAGAAAAATTCTGGCCTTTTGGGACATGAAGGTATATGGTATAAAGTATCTCCTGTCCAAAAATGAGCTCATTCTGACTTAAAATGAGCAAGTTATGACTATTTCAATATTTAGGTTTTTCCGATTTAAAACGCTATAACCGGAGTTCTATAACTCCGATGACCATGAAATTTAAACTAGAAGCTCACGTTAACATGTGTAAGGTCCTGCCAAGATTTGGGAATTTTTGGAGTTAAACTTGAGGTAGCTAATTTCTTAAGGAATTAATTAGAAATTGATTTTTAAAAAATAGTAAATGAATTTTAAAATTCTTAGAAAAATATATTTTCATTATGGGACTATATTATGCTAAATCCCAGAAAAGAAATATTTTTGGGACTGATTTGGTATTTTTCATGAAAATAGTTTAGTTACGAACATATGAGTTAAATATGTTATGTGAAGTAACAAAGTTGAAAATAGGATTTTATGGCTAGAGAATCCTATATAGAGTATATGCATATTTTTTGATGAGGGATTTGATAATTGGTGATGATATTTTATGAGTATGGCATTTTTGAATGATTAAATGCATTATATGGTAAAGCGTAAACAATTGAGATAAATTGTTTATAAATTTAAGAAGTGATTAAAATATTGTTATAATATTAATGATATTAGATTATGAGATTATTAAGTGATTGATAACATGGGGATATTCTTGAATCGGATAAATTATATTATAAATGTTTAATATTTATCCTTTATCTCATTTGATTGATTCTTTATATCATTATCCTCATGTTTATATTATGTTGAAAGTCATCTGTATTCTCAGAAGGTATAGATGGACTTGGTATGATTATGACCACCAGGATTGTTCTAAGATAATCATAACCAGAATTGAAAACACAATTATCTTTGGTCAGTAGTGCATGGATAATTTGTGGTCGTGATACTAATGAATACACAATTATCTTTCGTCAGTAGTGCATGGATAATTTGTGGTCGTGATACTAATGAATACACAATTATCTTTCGTCAGTAGTGTATGGATAATTTGTGGTCGTGATACTAATGAATACACAATTATCTTCGGTGGTAGTGCATGGATAATTTGTGGTCGTGATACTAATGAATACACAATTATCTTTCGCCGTAGTGCATGGATAATTTGTGGTCGTGATACTAATGAATACACAATTATCTTCGGCCAGAGTGCATGGATAATTTGTGGTCGTGATACTAATGAATACACAATTATCTTTGCCAGTAGTGTATGGATAATTTGTGGTCGTGATACTAATGAATACACAATTATCTTCGCCAGAGTGTATGGATAATTTGTGGTCGTGATATAATGAATACACAATTATCTTTCGCCGTAGTGCATGGATAATTTGTGGTCGTGATACTAATGAATACACAATTATCTTTGGCCGTAGTGTATGGATAATTTGTGGTCGTGATACTAATGAATACACAATTATCTTCGTCCGAGTAGTATGGATAATTTGTGGTCGTGATATTAATGAATACACAATTATCTTCGGTCGTAGTGCATGGATAATTTGTGGTCGTGATACTAATGAATACACAATTATCTTTGGTAGAAAGTGCATGGATAATTTGTGGTCGTGATACTAATGAATACACGATTATCTTCGGTCGAAAGTGCATGGATAATTCGTGGTCGTGATACTAATGAATATCCTCGGCCCGTAGAAAAGTGGATGATTCGATGATATGGATTAATTATCGAAATGAGTCTCAAAGAATGAAATATTAATTCATGGATGTGGTAAAAGTCATCTTCGTCAGTAGTGCATCGATAGACTTGGTATGATTACGACCACGGATTATTCTAAGATAATCATGATCAGAATTGAAAACACGAATATCCTTAGCCAAGAAGGGTAAATGGATAATTCATGGTCAGTGATACTATTAAGTCGAAGTCTCAAAGATTATTGGTTTTACAGCTTATATATCTTCGGCCCAGTAAAGATGAATTGTTAATAAATATCTTCGGCCAGAAGTGCAAAAAAGATGAATTGTTAATGAATATCTTCGCCGATTGCAAAGATGAATTTAATATTTTCAACGATAAAGGTATTCAAGGTATCCTCACCTCTTTATCATATCAGTATCGCACTTCTAATTTCGAGGGCTTAAATTCCATAAGGAGGGGAGATCAGAGACCCCGATTTTTATCAATAAAGATTTAAATTTTGTCAAAATAATTTTTAATATTATGGTGTGAATTTGAGATAATATTATAGTTGTGGGTAGTATTTATAAATTTTGCAAAGTATGCAAGTGGTTATATTATATTCGATTGGCTCTGGAATATTCGGCTTAGCAGGAATATTCGTACAAACTACCAATCATCAGGTGGACCCCATAAAATGTAATTATTGCTTGATCGAGAAAAACGACAAAAATATTTTATCAAAATAACTATGAAGTTTTACCGTGGTTACCGCTGAACTACTCTTTAGTAGTAAAAAGTACAAGAATACGTGTGGTCGCATAAGAAGCACACCTGATTGATTATCGATGCTTATGTGAGAAGTCACTCATTTTGATTCCATTATCACGATTAATAATATGAATTATTATAATGATAATGACGCTTTTGTTTTATTCAGATTATTAACGTAATAAAATGTAAACATCTTTTATATAAAATAGAATACTTTATTAAAGTTATTCTATAAATAGAATATATTATATTTTATTACGCATAGTGTCGCATAGTGTTTTGCATAAATGTTTTGCATAAGATTGCATAAAGGTTTGCATAGTAAAATGTTTTTATATAAATAGAATATATTATATTTTATTTAAAAGATTTTTCTTTAAATATGGACCGCCGATTAAAGTAAATCAATCTGACCGCTCATGGATTAGTTACTATGCATTCCATTTTCCTATAAATAAGCTCATTCCTTCATTATTTTCTTACTTAATTCATCAAAACTCTAGAGAGAGAAATTATAGAGAGAAGCTATAGAGAGAAAATTATAGAAAGAAGAAGAGTATTCTCGCTACTTCACTACTTCTATATTCAGCTTTTTTTACTAGTAGTGGGTGTTATTCTTTCTTCTTCGAGAGAACTTCATTATTCCATTCATTATTATTCTCGCTGAATAACCTCGTAAAAGTGGCATACCCTATACATAACCAGATACGCCAGATACCCCTATACTTGGTGAAATCCTTATGTTATTCCATTGCTTATTATTCTCGCTGAATAACTCAGATACGCTGCTTACCCTATACTTGGTGACATTCTTCTATTATTCTCATTGAACATCCTGTCATGTGTTTTACACCTTAACCGGTTCCGCTTTTTATTATTCTCGCTGAACATCCTCGTCACAGGTTTTTACACCGACCGGTTCCGCTTTTATCATTCTCGCTGAATATCCTATCTCGTGTGTTTTTTACACCGGATCCGGTTCCATCTTTATTATTCTCGTTGAACATCCTCGCTTGCAGAATTTCACCCGACCGTTCCGTTATTATTATTCTCGCTGAATAACTCGCCTATGCTAAGGCAAGTACGCATGCACGGTGATTTCTTTTGTTATTCCATTCTTTATTATACCCAGTTGGTTAAAACTTTGACTTCTATACTCCATGAAATTAGTAGAATATCCTCGATATTTCATGCTTCATCCAAAGATCTTTTCATGGAAATATTCTTCCGATCATTCTTGAATTTTACTCTCACGTAAACAAAGATTATATCGACAATTTGACGTTAATAATTCATGGATTAAATAATTCTTGAACTTGTTTTATTGAATTATTATGTCATTGTCATCATCCTCATGTTATATTATGTTATCTTCGCTTACGCATATAGATGAACTTAGTATGATTATGACCAGTGATCATTCTAAGATAATCACGACTTGATATAAATGATGTGACAAAAGTCCTCAAAGGGCTCTGTAATGCAAAGATGGATAGTTTTTGGTATGATTATGACCAGGGGTGATCTTAAGATAGTCATGACCATTGATAATTTGATGAAAATCCTCGACCGTGGTACAGTGGATGATTAGATGTGGTGGTTTATTTATTGTCGAGTCTCAAATGATAAAAATTGATGAAAACCTTTTAAAACCTAAAAGATAGTAGACTTTTATTCTCTACTTGACTTTTTTAATGGATCGCTTATTCACCGCAGCTTAAACCGTTGTCTATTGTATTTTATCGCTTAACATCGTGAAGGCTAATGATAATTTATTCTCGCATTATCTTAGTCATAATATTTCTTATCGGGCTAGTTGAGCTCACCTTTTCTTTCACCGTTTCTTCGTGAAATGAGAACATAGCCGGGACGAGCCTGGGAACGGAGTAATGGTCCGTAGGATAGCATTAGTAGTCCTCACTATTCTATGAAATAGTGTGATAATAGTTGTAATGAGGACTCTTTTGAGTTTGTATAATATCTAGTAGACAATATTTGTATTCAAACTCACGCTTTATGTCGTATTGCATACCTACGCGCTAGGTTAGTAAGTTATATTTGAATTTATGTACCATGTAAGTGGCGACCCAAGATGGGTGACGATACCTAATTTTGGGGGCGCCAAAAATCATAGGTCATTTAGAAACCAAAGCTCGCCTCACATCACTTTTTTTTTTTGTAAATATATTTGTTTTTCTCTCCTGAATTTTCTTTTCTTCACTTTCTTTTTTTGAACATGGTCTTTTTGCGAATAGATTTGTTCCTCATGTACCTGTTGTGGTGACAAAGGACATAATGTAACTTTCCTTTTATTGTGTACAAAAGAGTATTCATTGGTGAAGCCATCGTGCTTCACACGCCTATCAAATTTCCATGGTCTCCAAAGTAGTAAATGACTAGCCTGCATCGGGACCACATCACACAAAACCTCATCCACAAATTTTCCAATGGTAAACGGTACCAACACCTGCTTTATCACTCTCACATCTCCACTATCATTAAGCCATAGCAATCTATATGGTTGAGGATGTTTGATTATTGACAATCCTAGTTCTCCACTATGGTTGTACTTGTCACATTGGTGCAACTCCCACCATCAATTACTGTGACACCCCCAAATCTGGGTATTTCATTCCCACAAGACTTGGTGTTCACTGTCTAAACATTTATTTCTAACTACCCAAAAATAATAAAATTTAAGCAGTGAACCATCCCATTAAAGGATTACATAACTTAATCAATAAATCTCCCAGGTTATCTAACCTTTTTAAAAAATAACATACATCAAGTGCGGAAAAAAAAATTACATCACAATATTTAAAATAAAGTCTGACATCATGAAAGTCAATAAATTTTACAAGTCTTCAACACTTGTTTAATTTTCCTTTCATTTTTCTAGTGGTTGGTTCATCAACCTTCTCATCTTTAGCTGCAATAATTATATATGCAAGAGTGAGAAAAACAAATGCTCACTTGAAACAACAATGAATAATAACATCATAACAACTGCCAATGAATAGGCTCAATAGAACTGAATAATATTATCTATCAATGATAATCAAGAACTAAAAACAGAATTTGAAATGTATCTGAGGGTCACAAGACCACGAACTATGTCCAAGGTTGTAAGTATTCTTTCAACTTAAACCTAAAATGAATATAAAGATCGTAGGGACTTCCGTGCATTTAGGGATCACCTTCGTACCATGTATTGTGCACAAACATCTAAACGCTTCGCGTAAATTATCCCATATAATAGGGTTGTTCATCTCAGTATTTAGAATACAAGTCCGCACCAAAGTAATTTTGGTTTGGATAAGCTTCAAGGGTAATTTAGAGTTATATGAACATCATCTAAGGACTAGTTGAATCAAAAGTGTAATAACTATTCAAGGATTTAATAAACAACAAAGTATGAAATAACCATGGGTTATAAGTGATTAAACATCACACATCAAAATCATGCCTTAGGAATAAACTTGGAAAGCATTAAAAAATAAAATAAACCTTGCTTGAACAATGATAATAAGCTAAGGTTACATTCGTTGACAATAAGGAAAACAATTTAGGAACTCTGTTCAATGGTTTTCATCATACAACATAAATAGGATTCAAGAGCTTAATAAAAGATTAAGTAACTTGTATGGACGTAATCTAGTTAGGATACATAAGAATAAGATTAAGAATTTGATTAATGGTAAACAAGATAAGATAAAGGAACTTGCATAAAGTAAGTAAGATAGGGCAACTCAAATAGATATTTAGGGTTTGAAAAACTTGCCTTGCATGTAAGCTAAACCGTATAACTTGATTCTCAATATCTTATACACATGTCATCATGACATAATTAGTTACTACATGTACTCAGTACATAATTAAGTATCTATTTCATGTACGACTTGTAGTCTTAGGTTCAATTACTTAGCTAAACCATAACTCTTCAATTTATCACATAATTCATTAATTGTTAATAATATTTTTCATACTTGGTACTATAACACCACAATATGACAAAATCATATTTTATCAGTCATAGCATTACTCTTTATCAACAATTACAGAATTGTATAATTAAAATAAATTTTTTATTAAACCGCTAACAGGCATTTGTGCCCCAGCTTTATCTTGAACAACAATACAAGATCGTTGACTTGGTACCGCCATGAGACTAAAGCATGTAATCGGTGTCATAGTTGGTCTCAAAGATCAGAATACTTCTATTTGTTCACATAATCGTACACCGCAAAGATCGATACATGACAAAAAGGCGTTGAGTGGCGCTGCATGTAAGACCCCAAATTATTAATAAATGAAATTTATTTTCCTCTATTTATTATTTTGAAATAGTAAGGGTCGATTTGATTAATGTGGATAGTTATGGGTAAAATACGCAAATATTTCGAATAAGCAAGTGGTTATAAAATATTCATTATTATCTGGAATATTCGTTGGTCGTGGAATATTCGTCATCGTCGGGGAATATTCGTATTGCACGCCAGCAGCTTTTATGGGGCCCCATAACGGAAAGCGATTGGATGAAGAAAACGACAAATATAAGTTGTTTATAAATAACTACGTAGTTGTTACCGCTAATCTTTGTTGGAATACCCGGTGGTTAAAACACACTAATACGCGTTGTTGAACAAGAAGACACTCAGATTGCACCAATTATTGATTCTTACGTAAGAAGACACTACTCAATAATTGTTACGATAATTACCGCTCAAAGATTTTATTTTATTGATTCAATAATTCTTGCATTAATATTTTATATTATCGTTGTTTCAATAAATTGTCATTACACAAAGATTTTCCATTATCTAGATAATAATTCATATTATCTGAATAATATTATTAGAAAATATTATTGGCAATGTCTAGAAAGTTTTGTCTAAGGAGAGGTTTGGTCACCTAATCATGCGCCACCAAGAAGAGAGATCCTTATTGAAAGCCCTTCTTTCCTGGAACTACCGGTTGCAAGATCTTGTGATTCTGTAATATTATTTGTGAATAATTAATTATTGATTTATATGATGAGGAAAATATTGATTTTATGTGGATATAGATGGAGAAAATTTTTAAATGACAATTGTTGAAAATTAATATTTTATCTTTTTCTCGATAAAATAATTCATTTAAATATATTATTTTAATAATATATTAACGGTGATATTTTTATAATGAATGTGGGATATATGAGTATATGAGGAGGAAGAGTATTTTGTGACATTAAATGATTAACACATGTTTTGTGTGTCTGGTGGACCCCATTTCTTGATCGAAATTTGATTATAGCACAGAAAATCGCCCGCTTGTGAATTTCTTGCTAATTTTGTTTGGAATTTGGAAAACCTTCCTTCTGCAAAGTTGTAGAGAATTGAATTTCCTATAAAAACTCGCGAGATTCGAATTTTCTGATAAAAAGGCTATTTATTATGAATTATTGAAGTTTCGGAGTTCCGAAATAATTGATTTTTGGGAGTTTTAATTAATTATTTTGAGAAAAACGTTTTTGGTGAGTTTGTGAACCATATTTAACATGTGCATGATGGCTGAATTCAGATTCAAGATGTGGGCGTATGAATTTTGTTTATATAATATTATTATATTCAATTTTCTGCTTTGGTGTTCTAAGCAATTTCCTATAAATAGGTGCTTAGGTTAGAATTGAAAATCACACCGTAAACTCAAGTTTTCTCTCTATATTATCGAGTTTATTCTTGTGAGTATTTTGAGTATACTTTGAGTATTGCTATATACGGTGCAAGTTCAAGTCATAGCCTATATCCTGTTTCAACTAGAAGTATTTGCCTTTCGAGGTAAGGATGTTATTTTCTTCTCAAATGATATTATTTCTTCAATATCATTATGCTGAAATATTGGTTGGAACTTTTTATCAAATTTGGAACTTTTTCACGTCGGGGTTACTATTCATGAGTTACTATTCACGAGTTACTATTCACGAGTTACTATTCATGAATTACTATTCATGAGTTACTATTCACGAGTTACTATTCACGAGTACTATTCATGAAGCGTGAAGATGTTTTTTTGTGAAATTTCTATCTTTTGGTGTTCTAATTACTATTCACGATACTAAGACTATTCACGATACTGACAGACTATTCACTTAATACTAAGCACTATTCAATCAAAAATGAAATTTCTTCTTTTTGTCCAAAATATCTATTCTGGATACTAGCTTTGATTGTATCCATGTTTTGATCATTCTTGAATTTTACACCACTATGATTATTTTTGAGGTATTTTTGGACGTGGATAAAACAAAGTACGAATCCTTAATCCTTAATCCTTGTCATTTTGTTTCACTGGATTCGCTTTTTTAAAATATTTTTCATCATCCTCGGTCCTAAATGATGATGTTATCAATATCTTTGGCCCGTAGTGCAAAAGAAGGTTGATTTTCTTATGAATATCTTTGGCCCGTAGTGCAAAGATGAGCAGTGTTGAGATGAACACGACCGATCGATGAATATCTTTGGCCTTTTAGTGCAAAGATGAACAGTGTTGAGATGAACATGACCGATTGATGAATATCTTTGGCTCAGAGTGCAAAGATGAATATTTGATTTGAGATGAATATCGATTGATGTTACAGGGATAAAATATTGATGATGGATCGTTAAATTCATAGATTATAGTAGATTTCATTCTCACGTAACTCTTCTATGAATTATTATTTCACGCGTAATATTGATCCGAAACTTGTTGCCTATTGTATTCTATCGATTTTTCCCCGTCGTTGGAGACTAACGATAATTTGTTGTATATTATCTTAGTCATAATATTCTTTACCGGGCTAGTTGAGCTCACCCTTTTCCTTTTTGTTCCATTTTTCTTCTCGTGAGGCGCGAGAATGTAGCGAGTACTAGTCTGGGGTATGGAATGAAGGTTCTAGAGAGAGTTGTTTAGTAGTCCTCACCATTTTTGTAAAATAATGTATCAATAATTATGATGGGGATTTATTTGCGTGTGGATATTGTCTAGATGGCAATATCTCGTATTTAAACTCACAGCTTATATATGTTGTAATAATAAAGTTGTAGTTATTTCTGTACCATGTATTTGGCGACTTAGAATGGGTTGGATGGAATGGACCTATTTTGGGGGCGTCACACTGCAACTCTAGAATTTACTATGGGACGGTGCTGCAATGCCGAAGTACAGTTCCAGGTAGACAATGTTCGCGAAGCACACAAAACAAAGCCAAATTGGCTTACAAGCTATTTTCTAACAACAAATTTAGCACACATAAAATACATAAACTTTACAGAAACATAAATTAATGTTTCTAACATGTTTCTAATAATAAAAACAACAAATTTAAAACTTCTAGTTTCACTGTTCTTACTAATACTTCACTTTTAGACATTCTTAGCAAAACAATTCACTGTAAATTCATTTTTCAACCAAAATAGTTAATTTAAATTGCTTTGTTTTTTTTTTCTTCATGTATTTTCATAATAAATAATCAATTTATACTTTTTACTATGAATTGAATATCAATTTTGACTGTGAAATAAGCCATATTCATATATATTTCACTATAATATAATTTTCTCCATATATCATATTTACATGGATTAAATTACTCTAAATCATATACTAAACATATAAAACAATTTATCAACAAATTAACATATAAAAACCACATGATAAACAATTCATCCTCCATACAAATTTTACAGAGAACTTTTCATACAAAAGAAAATTAGCACTTTAGAAGAAAACTAGAACTTTAGAAAGTATGATTATACCTTTGCTAGAAGATGATTACAGAACTTTTGATTACTATTCCTTGTTCTTGCAAAACTTCTTCTCACAAACCTCTCTCTTAAACTCTCTCTAGAACCCTCTCTTTTCTCTCTTCTTTTCTCCCTGTTTTCTTCTGTTCTTTCTTAAGCTTAAGCCAACACTCAACGTAAAAAATATAAAACAGACGCTAACGTAAAATAAAACTAACGTATAATAATAAGGTTACTAAATACATATCAGTTATTTTTATTTTAAATTTAAAAGCCATAAGGCCTTGTTTGGGAAAACAAGATCAAAAGAAAGACTTAATCATTCCTTAAGCCTTGTTTGGCAAAAACAAGATGAAATTAAGAATTTCAAAAGCTCTAAGGCTTTATTTGACAAACCAAATTAAAACTCTTTTAATTTATTTTAATAACTCATTTATAATATAGTTAATTGTCACACTTTATTTAATTAAATTCACAAATTAAAATTTAATTAAATCAAAGCTAATAACAACTTATTAAATCAACTTGTCACATAATCATATTGCCACAAAATTATAATTTTCATTATAATTTTATTTAATAAATAAACACATCACTTTTATTACTAAATCAAATTAAAACAATATTATAATAATTTGTTTAATCTTTATCAACTCTCTAATTTAATTATTAAATTAAATTAGAATATTATCTCATAATAATTAATTCATCACTCTTTTATTTTAATTAGCTTCAAAATACCAAATTACCCATTATCAACTTAATTAACATATTACCTTAATTAAGTTAATTCCCCAAATCATAAATTATTTATTTAACAAATAAATAATCAAATTAAATTAAATTAAACAAATATTTATTCAACAATAGCACATCAATTAAAATATTTATTTACTTTAATAAATATTTAAAATTATAATTAAAATTCTGGATTGTTACATTCTTCCTTTCTTACAAGAATTCTGTCCCCAGAATCACAACTCAAATAATTCATTCGTCACATTCTTCCCTCCTTACAAGAATTCTGTCCCCAGAATCAAAGACACAATTAAACAAATAACTTAGGATAGTTCTTTGAGTTCCCATGTAGCTTCTTCGGTATTGTGGTTTCTCTATATCACCTTCACGGAAGGTATCACTTTATTCTTGAGCACTTGTTTTTTCCTGTCAACTATCTGGATAGGAATCTCCTCATAAGATAAGTACTTATCGAACTGTAACGGTTCATACTCGATCACATGTTTGTAATCGGGTTTATACGGTCGTAACACCGATACATGAAAAATATTGTGTACATGTTCCAACTCTGGAGGTAGAGCTACCTCGTAAGCCACTTCACCTACTCTTCGCAGCACCTCGAAGGGTCCAATAAAGCTCGGGCTTAGCTTTCCCTTTTTACCAAAATGGATTTTCCCCTTCGAAGAAGAAACATTTAGGAAAACAAAATTACCTAAGTCGAACTCGCGATCTTATCTATGTTGATCAACATACTTCTTCTGTTTATCTTGAGCAGCTACCAATCTTGTCCTGATGAGTTTGACAACCTCAGTGGTCTGATGTACCATTTCCAGTCCTAACAGTTGATGTTCACCAACTTCATCCCAGCACAGTGGAGTTCTGCACTTCCTGTCGTACAATGCTTCATAAGGCGGCATGCTAATGCTCGTGTGGTAACTGTTGTTGTAGGTGAATTCAGCCAACAATAAATGATCATCCCAGTTCCCTTTAAAATCCATGATGCATGCTCTGAGCATATCTTCCAATGTCTGGATTGTTCGTTCGCTTTGGCCATCTGTTTGAGGATGGTACGCCGTACTCATTCTCAATTGTGTTCCTATGCATTCTTGTAGTCTCTTCCAGAAGTTTGACGTGAATCGCGGATCTCTGTCTAACACAATTGACACTAGAACTCCATGTCTCTAAATGATCTCCTTGACGTACAACTTTGCCCACTGATCAAGATTGAATCTAATCCTTATTGGAAAAAAGTGTGTTGATTTCGTTAGTCTGTCCACTATCACCCAAATCGCATCGTATCCTTTTTGAGTAGTCGAAAGACCTACCACAAAATCCATTGTGATGTACTCCCATTTCCATTCTGGTATTTCCAACGATTGAAGTAATCTACTTGGTCTCTGATGCTTGGCTTTGACTCTTTGACATGTCAAGCATTTCGCGGCACATTCTGTAACATCTCTTTTCATATTCAGCCACCAATAATGTCATCATAAATCTTGATACATCTTCGTACTCCCCGGGTGAATTGAATATCTTGAGTTATGAGCTTCAGTCAAGATTTCATCTTTAATATCCGATACTGCTGGAACCCAAATTCTTCCCTCGACCTTAGTAGTCTTTCAGTATCGATCTTGTATTTCACTTCACTACCCTCAACCACTCTTTCTTTTATTTTCCCACATTCTTCATCTTGTAGTTGAGCATTCTTCACTTTGTCCACTAAAGTTGGACTAACTTCCATCTGGAACAATCTTTCATCAGATTCTTTTGGAAGTTTTATTTCAAACTCTAGCCTTTCCATTGCTGAGATAAGCTCCTCCTGAGCCGTTAATAACATCAATTTCTCACGACCTTTTCTACTCAAGGCATCAGCAACCATATTTGCTTTACCCGGATGATAAAAGATCTCACAATCATAATCTTTTATCAGTTCTAACCATCTCATCTGACGCATGTTTAGATCTTTCTGTGTGAAAATATACTTTAGAGTTTTATGGTCCATATATATTTCATATTTCTCTCCATAGAGATAATGTCTCCATATCTTCAGAGCAAATACCACCGTAGCCAACTCTAAATCATGTGTCGGGTATCCTTTCTCATAGTCCTTGAGTTGCCTTGATGCATATGTAATGACTTTATCATTTTGTATAAGCACACAACCTAGTTTTTTATGCGATGCATCACTATACACCACAAAGTTTCCTGTATTATCCGGTAATGATAACACAGGTGCCACACTTAACTTCTTTTTCAAGTTTTGAAAGCTCTCTTCATACTTCTTCGTCCAAACAAATTTTACAGATTTCCTTATCAAATTTGTCAACGGAGTGGAAATCTTGGAAAAGTCTTGAATAAATTGTATGTAGTAACCTGCCAATCCTAAGAAACTCCTCACCTCTGATGGTGTCCTTGGTTGTTCCCAATTTATTACAGCTTCCACCTTTGTTGAATCCACTGAAATCCTATCTTTGTCAATCACATGCCCAAGAAATTGTACACGTTCTAGCCAAAATTCACACTTAGAGAATTTTGCGTACAACTTTTTCTTTCTTAGCATCTCCAACGTCAAACTTAAATGTTCCACATGTTCTTCTTGAGATTTGAAGTACACTAGAATATCATCGATGAATACCACCACAAACTTATCTAAGAATGGTTTAAACACCTTGTTCATCAAATCCATGAATGCTGCAGGGGCATTAGTTAAACCAAAAGACATTACCAGAAACTCATAGTGTCCATAATGAGTAATGAATGTCGTCTTAGGTACATCCTCTTTCCTTAATTTTAATTGATGATACCCACTTCTCAAATCTATCTTCGAAAAGTACTTGGCTCTTTTCAATTGATCAAACAAGTCATCTATTCTTGGTAACGGATATTTATTCTTAATAGTAACTTTGTTTAATTCCCTATAATCAATGTAAAGACGTATTGACCCATCCTTCTTCTTTATAAATAATATCGGTGCTCCCCATGGTGATACACTCGGCTAAATATATTTCTTGTCTAGCAGCTCTTGTAGTTGTACCATCAGTTCCTTCATCTCTACCAGAGCCATCTTGTACGGGGCCTTTAATATCAGAGCAGTCCCTGGTCCTAAATCGATAACGAACTCGATCTCTCTGTCAGGCAGAAGTCCTGGCAAATCCTCTAGAAATACGTCCGCAAAATCCCTAACAACCGGTATCTCCTACAATTTCACACCCTACTTCTGAGTATCGACTATGTAAGCTAAATATCCTACATAGCCTTGACTCAACAACTTCTTGGCCTGCATAATCGTCAGACATCTTGCTTGTCTAGGCGATTTGCTACCATAGAAAACTACCTTTGACGGAGTCATAAGGTTTACACATTTCTTTTGGCAATCAATTATTGCTCCATAATTGAATAGCCAATCCATTCCCAATATAACATCAAACTCTCCAAGTTTAATCAGGATTAAATCTACTGTCATAACATTCCCCTTAATATTCACCCTACCATTCTTGTATACGAACTTAACAGGAATCACCTCTCTATTCGCAATTTCTATGTTTAAAGGAAAATTCAACTCTTCACTAGGCAATCCTAACCTCTTTGCAAATTCATCAGATATAAATGAGCAAGTAGCACTTGAATCAAATAATACATAAGCATCTATATCATTGATTGGGATAATTCCTACTTATCCAGTATCTTTTACTTGAATTAGTTGCTTATATTCATGTGTCTTAGTTACTTTTCATGCATTTTGTATTCATTTTGTAGGTTATATGTTTGGGAGCGATGTGAGCGACTATTGGTAAGGAAATCGCAAAGAATTGGTAGGAAAACGCAAAAAAAAGCAATCCGAATATCAATCGGGCTTTCATTTTCATTTCATATTCTTGGCTTGGAACTTGGACTATATTATAGAGCTTCTTCTTAGCTTTCTAGAACATCTTGAATCATTCCAATCGGAGTTCGGATGCAAGAGTTATGACATTTGTACCAACGGACGTTGAATTTCGCTGTTTTGGGTGGTCATTTGCATAACAGTCACTTCTAGTCCAATTTTGACCTTCATCCATTCGTTATTTCTCAATTCTCAAAGAATGAAAGTTGTAGAGCACGTCGAAAGCTTCAATTTTATAGGTGGCAGTCCCCGTAACTCCTCCCGGATCAAACGTTATGGCCATTTTACCAGAGGACACTACAGTAGAAAAAATAATTAGCAGCTTGCACCCAAGCCGGGGCTTGGGGTCCTAAAGTCAAAAACAATAGCATAGCAAGCCGGGGCTTGCTATTTGCAAGGCAACAAGCAAGCTGGGGCTTGGGTACGCGCAGAAAGAGTAGTTTTTGTCCGAATTTGAGTCCGATAAGGATTGGTTTGAGCTGATTGATTCAAGGACTTCTAAGAGGACTTAAAGACATATGAAGAGGCATATAAAAGGAGGAGAATCACAAGGATTAATAAATGTTTTTGGAGAATTCCATTAGATTAGATTGGAGCAGATTAGGAGCAAAACCCTAGTTCTTATTAGTTTTGGAGATTGATGTAACTTGGAGACCATTGAAGATCAAGAGCAGAAGCTTGAGGAAGATGGAGATTTACTAACAACAGATTTATTCTTTACTCTATGCTTAGTTTTGTCTTTTAATGTTTATTCAAGTATGGATTCTTAGTTTTAATTCAATGAACTAATTCTTTGTTTGAGATTACAATGGATCTTATGGTGTAATTTATTTTAATATGCTTCTTTATCAATTATTATGTTCTATTGTGAGGATTGTCTATTGTGATTTAAACTTATTTGCTTAATTGCCTAGCTAACAATTACCATGATAATCTATATGAACTCAAGAGATGAAGTATAGATTTAGATCTGATCATGATAGCATATGTTTGAGATTTCTGCATAGATGGAATTCATGATTCGTGTTTAGGATAGAGATATGCCTTTACGCCATATGTAATCTTATAGAGAACTTGTGCTTTAAGTCCTTTTTAATTGTAATTCACATAGAGATATAGTGGATTAGTTAATTAGGGTGTCTTGCTTAATTCTATCAATTGTGGATTTAACTAAGTATGGGTATTATGCATCGAGAGGTGGTTTTATCTGCTTTAGTGTTCTTGATTAACAATTCAGGATAGAAAATAATTGATGACAAGTGTGTTAACTTAAATGAAGCAATAAGTGAAGTTGTGATCTTAAATCTCCATAATCTGATTTGTAACTAGTGGTAATTAGAATTAGTTTAATTAAGTAATTTACTTTATAACATTAAATTGATTGTTTAAATAAAATTAGTTTGATTAAGGGTTAGTACTTGGTAATTTCTTTTAATAATTTCTCGTGGGAACGATACTCTACTTTCACTGTATTACTTGTTGACCACGTATACTTACGTGTTGTGCGTAATTAGATTTTACCCAACAATAATACCTGACATAATATCTTTTAATTACATAGCATCCTGCATAGTCATGTTGAAAGTTCTGGTTGTGGGTCTGTTCGATGATGTTGATCCAATAATAGCCAATGTACCTCAACTTCCGCCTCCCTTGCTTCTAGTTGCCTCTCCAACTTTCTTCTTAGGGCACTCGCGAGGAAGATGATCCTTTGACCCGCATGTGTAGCAAGCATTCTTCTTTGGTTGATGGCAATTTGGAGTAATGTGACCCTCCTTGCCACAGTTGAAGCATACTCACTTACCCCTTAAGCACACGTCAGTGTGATTCTTCCCAAATATAGTACATGCTTCAAACTTCCTTTTCTGATGGCTACTCTGTTGGCTTCCAACACCAACATTCGCATTCCACTTCCTCTTCAGGTTATTATTATTATTCCCACCACTACTACTACCACCATTCTTAACTTTACTCTCATTCTTCTTCTTTCTTTGTTCCTGATTGTACTTTGTCATAGCCTCGCCTCCGCCCTCAGTGATAATCGCCTTCTCAAGCACCGTTGTAAATGTCTTCAACTGAAACATGGAAACTCTGATGTACAACTAGGGCTTCAATCCCTGTTCAAATCTCCTCGCCTTACGCTCATCTGTGTTAACTTGATATGGTGCAAACCTTGCTGCATACTCCAACATTGTTATTGTGCCCTGCTTCAGCTCTAAAAACTGCACCTCCATCTGATTCTTTGAACTCTCTGGGAAATAGGTCTCAAAAAATATTTCCTTGAATCTATTCCAAGTCATCACTCCCTGACCTCCTCGAGTTTTATTAGCTTGCCACCAATAACTGGCCTCCAACATGAATGTTGCAAAAGATGTTTTCTGGTCTTCACCGGCTCTAACAACATTAAAAACTTTCTCTATTTCCATTATCCATGTTTGTGCCTCAACTGGATTCATGGTTCCACGGAATTTCGATGGTCCAACCGCCTTGAAATCCTTAAAAGTTGCAACTTGATTCCGCAGTTGATTCTGCAGCGCTCCCATCAGTAATGTCACCAACTGCTGAACTGGGTTAGCTTCAGCGTTGTTGTTGTTGGTAGACCCCTCAAAGGTTTGTTGTCGTGGTTGACGTCTTCTTGGAGGCATTTTATGATTTTAAAAAAATACACTTATTAGATTATTACCCAATCTTTTAAGTATCTTCTACTTCACTTGCACATCATAAAAGATCACCACAAAATATATCACATCTTGAATAAATATTAACATTTTATTCACTCATCATTTAAAAAAAAATAAGAACAATAGCATCACTACTATTTATATTACTTTTCCTGAACTACAAAAGTTGCAGGACAACATCATCCTCATATCCCATTGATTACATAATAATTGGGATTTATATCTTATTTATTATATCATTAACCACACAACAATTACATTCTTTATGATGACCTACTAAAATGTTGCATAGCCTTACGACACTCCTCTTCCATAATACGAAACATTGTTCTGCGATCTAACATATACCATGGTAGCGTTTCAAACTGATTCGGATAGTACATGACTCGATTTTGAGCTCGGTTTATTATAGTGTTGAACACGCCATTCATTTCCTCCATTTTGATCTTCTTTGCTTGTACTTCCCCCTCTGCTACTTCTGCACGCTGAGAAGCTTTCTTGTACGCATCTTCAACTCTTGCTCTCTTACCGGATTCTTCTTTTAATTTGTCCTTCAGCTTCACAATCTCCTCCGTCAGTTGCTCATTCTCCCTCTCAGTGTGAATCAGCTTCCATTCTACATTACTCAGATGCTCGTCCAGATCCCGGATTTCATCATTCTTCTGCGCCATCGAGGTCTGACGTTCAGCTACTAGCTCCTCCAATTCCTCGACTCAATCCTGAAGCTCAATTTTGCGGTCGTATACTTCGTCATACATATGAGTTGCAATAGAGTTTTGTGGGAAATCCTCCTCATCCTCACCCGTCTATGGCAACTCCACGGGGTCTTCCTCATCCGTCTCTACCACATCTTCCTCATCAGGTATACTCTCCTCCTGCTCAACTACTGTGACCAACGAAAATGACTCCCTTAGCACCAGTTGTTCCTATACTACCTGAATATCTCGAGGCTCCTCCTCTCTAGGCATCTGAAGTCCCTCCTCCCTAGCCTGATTGGATTCTCCCACATTAGCCATCCTGACAACAAAATTTTAAGTTTTAATTACTAATCATCACTACTCGACACTCACGAACACATAGGTTGCAACCACATAAGCACATAAAGTATTTTATTATTTCTTTCTTAAAACTCAATAAGAGTTTATCACCACTATCTTTTCAATCTCCTATAAGGTTACTTCCTAAGGTTTTTCCCTTACCTAAGGTTCATAACCTAAAGCTTTGATACCAACTTGTGACACTCCTAAATCTGGGTACTTCATTCCCACAAGACGTGGTGTTCACTGTCTAAACATTCATTTCTAACTACCCAAAAATAATAAAATTTAAGCAGTAAACCATCCTATTAAAGGATTACATAACTTAATCAATAAATCTCCCAGGTTATCTAACCTTTAAAAAAACAACATACATCGAGTGTGGAAAAAAATAAATAATTACATCACAATATTTAAAATAAAGTCTGACATCATGAAAGTCAATAAATTTTACAAGTCTTCAACACTTGTTCAATTTTCCTTTCCCTTTGCTAGTGGTTGGTTCATCAACCTTCTCATCTTTAGTTTCAATAATTATATATGCAAGAGTGAGCAAAACAAATGCTTACTTGAAACAACAATGAATAATAATATCATAACAACTGCTAATGAATAGGCTCAATAGAACTGAATAATATTCTCTATCAATGATAATCAAGAACTAAAAATAGAATTTGAAATGTATCTGAGGGTCACAAGACCATGAACTATGTCCAAGGTTATAAGTATTCTTTCAATTTAAACCTAAACAGTCATAAGACTGTAGGGACTTCCCGTACTTGGGGGATCAGCCATTCGTACTATGTATTGTTCACAAACATCTAAACGTTTCGCGTAAATTATCCCCTATAATAGGGTTGTTCATATTAGTATTTAGAATACAAGTCCGCACCAAAGTAGGTTTGGTTTAGATAAGCTTCAAGGGTAATTTAGAGTTCTATGAACATCATCTAAGGACTTGTTGAATCAAAAGTGTAATAACTATTCAAGGATTTGATAAACAACAAAGTATGAAATAACCATGGGTTATAAGTGATTAAACATCACGCATCAAAATCATGCTTTAGGAATAAACTAGAAAGCATTGAAAAATAAAATAAACCTTGCTTGAATAATGATAATAAGCTAAGGTTACATTCTTTGACAATAAGGAAAATAATTTAGGAACTTTGTTCAACGGTTTGCATCATACAACATAAATAGGATTCAAGAGCTTAATTAAAGATTAAGTAACTTGTATGGGCGTAATCTAGTTAGGATACATAAGAGTAAGATTAAGAATTTGCTCAATGGTAAACAAGATAAGATAAAGAAACTTGCATAAAGTAAGTAAGATAGGACAACTCAAATAGAGATTTGGGGTTTGAAAACTTGCCTTGCGTGTAAGCTAAACCGTATAACTTGATTCTCAATATCCTATACACATGTCATCATGACATAATTAGTTACTACATGTACTCAGTACATAATTAAGTATCTATTTCATGTACGACTTGTAGTTTTAGGTTCAATTACTTGGTTAAACCATAACTCTTCAATTTATCAAATAATTCATTAATTGTTAAGAATATTTTTCATACTTGGTACTATAACACCACAATATGACAAAATCACATTTTATCAGTCATAACATTACTCTTTATAGACAATTACAGAATTGTATAGTAAAATACATTTTCTGGCCAAATTGTTAAGAGGCATCACTATGACGCATTTTTATCTTGAACTGCAGCGCTCGTCACCACTGACCAAGCCGCTTAATGAGACTAAAGTATGAATCAAGGCGTTATAATGGGTCAAGGCGTTCAGAACGCCCCTATTTGTTCACATAATCGGCGTTGAACACCTTTGCATGACAACAAAAGGTCTTTGAGTGGCGTCAAGAATATTAGAATTGTACTATGGGGACTGTCTTTCACGCCATAAGACAGCTTCGAGCGAGATAAGGTTCAAGAAGAACATAAAACAAAGCCAAATTGGCTTACAACCTACTTTCTAACAATAAATTTAGCACACATAAAACACATAAAATTTATAGAAACATAAATTAATGTTTCTAACATATTTCTAATCATAAAAACAACAAATTTAAAACCTCTAATTTCACTGTTCTTGCTAATACTTCACTTTTATACATTCTTAGCCAAACAATTCACTGTAAATTCATTTTTCAACCAAAACAGTTAATTTAAATTGCTTTGTTTTCGTTTCTTTAAATATTTTCACAATCAATAATCAATTTATACTTTATACTATGAATTGAATATCAATTTTGACTCTAAAATAAGCCATATTCATATATATTTCATCGTAATATAATTTTCTCCATATATATCATATTTACATGGATTAAATTACTCTAAATCGTATACTAAACATATAAAACAATTTATCAACAAATTAACATATAAAACCCACATGAGAAACAATTCATCCTCCACACAAATTTTACAGAGAACTTGTGAGACCCCAAATTTTATGAAATAAAGATTTAAATTTCTCGAAATATTTTTTTGAATATTATGGTGTGGATTTGATATAATGTTATAGTTGTGGGTAATATTTATAAATTTTGCAAAGTAAGCAAGTTGTTATAAAATATTCCTTTGGTCGGGGAATATTCATTTTGTCGAAGAATATTTGTATGACGGCACAATCATTGGTGGACCCCACAACGAAAGTATTGTCGTAGTTAGAAAACGACAGAATTATCATTTTATAAAAATAACGACGAAAGTGTTACCGTTAAAACTGTTAAACTACCCGTTAGTAAAAGTACAGTAGTACACATGGTTGCATAGTATCACACGGTATTGATTATTGATGTTTACATAAGAAGTCACTCAGTTATACTCAATTATTGCTATAGTAATTCACGCATCATATCTCTCGTATTATTGATTCAATTATTGTCACAATTAATCATCTCAGATAATATGTTATATTATTAAATCAATAATTGAGACTACAAAGTTATTCATATTATTATTTACAATATCGACAATATCTAGAAGTTCTCATCGAGGAGAGGTTTGGTCATCTAATCATACAATCGATAAGGAGAAATCTTTATCTGAAAGCCCCTCTTCCGTAGAGAACGACCTAGTTGTTAAATATTATGAATTATAATATTAATGATGAATAAGTTCGTGTTAATTAAAGATGAAATTGATAGTTCCATTGTGTTGGATTTATTAGTGTTAGTGAAAATCGACGTTTATTTCGATAATAATTGATGTCTGGAGGTTATATTGACCAATCGGGTAATTAACCGGATAAATGAGCAATTAATTGCTATTGATTCACATGACTATAACTATTTGTTCACATATGTGAACTATTGATTCACATGATTTACTATTAGGGGAGATGGTGCAAGTTTGATAATACTTGCAGGACTAAATTAAAAATGAAGAAAAAGATGAAGGTATTATACTGTAATATTTCAAGCCCCAAAATGTGCAATTATTGAAACTATATTTTCCTATAAATAGAAGCTCATTCTTCCTTCATTTCTCACCAATTCACTAAAGCTATAGAGCAATTATTATAGAGAGAAAAAAGAAGAGAAGTCTGCTACCTCACTATTCCAAAGATCCAAATTTCTTTTCGAGGTAAGGGTATTATTCTTTCGTATTCATGAAGAGAGTTATTTTCTTTCAATACTCGTAAGGGTTGTTATTCCATTCTTTATTATTATGTTGGAATAACTTGTCTATGCTAAGTACCGTATACATGGTGAAATTCTTTTGTTATTCCATTCTTTATTATTCTGTTGGAATAATCTGTCTATGCGGTCTATCGCATGCCTGGTGAATTCTGTTGTTATTCCATTCTTTATTATTATGTTGAATAACATATCTATGCCAAGTAATCGCATACATGGTGAAATTCTTCATTATTCCATTCTTTATTATTCATTGGAATAACCTCGCCTATGCGGATCTATCGCACGCTCGGTGAATTCATTTGTTATTCCATTCTTTATTATTCATTGAATATCCTCATGCAATGCGGATTACGCATTTGACCGTTCCATTCTTTATTATTCTATCGAGAATAACCTCGTTCGCGATTCTATCGCATTCACGGTGAATTCTTCATTATTCCATTCTTTATTATTCATTGAATAACCTATCTATGTTGATTACGCATGCACGGTGAATGATCCTTTGTATTCATTCTTTATTAAATTGTGGAAATGATCCGCCTCACGTGGATTACTGCATGGCGGTGAAAATCCATTCAGCTTTCAGATATATTCTATTATATTCATCCGATATCATTTCTTTTGTACTCGTCATGAAATATCGTTTTCTTTGGTATTTTTCTGTTATGAGTTACTATTCACGAGTTATTATTCACCTAGTTACTATTCACTCGGGTATTCGGGACACTTTTCGTGCCGGAGTACTATTCACGAGTTACTATTCATGGATTACTATTCACCCTATTACTATTCACTCTAGTATCATTCACTTGGGTATTTGGGGTACTTTTCATGTCGGGGTACTATTCACGGGGTACTATTCCCAAAGTACTATTCACGGGGTACTATTTAATTCGAAATATATATTTTTTTTCTATCCAAATTATTTTTGGTACATGAATATTATTCTTGAATTTTACTCTACAAAGCAAAGATCATGTCGACAATTTGATATTTTAAACTCCGGATAAATTTAAAGTCTTTAATATTTATCCTTGATTTTGTTGGATTTGATTTCGCTTTGATTATTACTTATATCATTGTCATCATCCTCATGTTTATATTGTGATGAAAGTCATCTTTGGCTTACGTGCATAGATGGACTTGGTATGATTATGACTGTGGATTATTCGGTATAATCATGGCCCGTAATGTGACGAATGATGTGGTGAAAGTCCTCATCGTCCCGTAGTTCATCATGGACAGCTTGTTGGTATGATTATGACCGAGTGGATTATTCGATATAATCATGACCATTGATGATTACATGAATATCCTCGGCCGTGGGTACAGTGTTTGATTTTATTTATTGTCGAGTCTCTTAATAAAGTTGATGAAAAACTTTTTAAATCATAGAAGATAGTAGATTTTATGCTCTTCTCGACTCTTCTAATGGATTACTTATTCCGTCGCGCTGTTGATCTAAAACTTGTTGTCTATTGTATTCTATCGGTTGTTATATCGTTGAAGGCTAAGGATAATTTATTCTCGCATTATCTTAGTCATAATATTTCTTCTTGGGCTAGTTGAGCTCACCCTTTCTTTCATTGTTCTCTTCAGGAAATGAGAATATCGCTGGGATGAGTCGGGGAATGGAGTGATGGTCCAGGATAAGTGGCTTTAGTAGTCCTCACTATTCTACGAAATAATGTGATAATAATTGTAATGAGGACTCCATTGAGTGTGGATATTATCTAGATGACAATATTCTTGTTTAAACTCTCAACTATATTTTGTCGTATTTTACACGACTATTGTATAATTAAGTTGTATTTGAATTTATGTACCATGTACCTGGCGACTCACGATGGGTGATGTGTACCTGTTTTGGGGGCGTCACAGAACTTTTCATACAAAAGAAAACTAGAACTTTAGAAGAAAACTAAAACTTTAGAAAGTAGGATTATACCTTTGCTAGAAGATGATTACAGAACTTTTGATTACTACTCCTTCTTATTTTTGCAAAACTTCTTCTCACAAACCTCTCTCTTAAACTCTGTCTTTTCTCTCTTCTTTTCTCCCTGTTTTCTTCTGTTCTTTCTTAAGCTTAAGCCAACACTTAACGTAAAAAATATAAAACAGACGCTAACGTAAAATAAAACTGACGTATAATAATAAGGTTACTAAATACATATCAGTTATTTTTATTTTAAATTTAAAAGTCATAAGACCTTGTTTGGCAAAACAAGATTAAAATAAAGACTTAATCATTCCTTAAGCCTTGTTTGGCAAAAACAAGATTAAATTAAGAATTTCAAAAGCTCTAAGGCTTTGTTTGACAAACCAAATTAAAACTCTTTTAATTTATTTTAATAACTCATTTATAATATAGTTTATTATCACACTTTATTTAATTAAATTCTCATATTAAAATTTAATTAAATCAAAGCTAATAACAACTTATTAAATCAACTTGTCACATAATCATATTGCCCCAAAATTATAATTTTCATTATAGTTTTATTTAATAAATTAACACATCATTTTAAATACTAAATCAAATTAAAACAACATTATAATAATTCATTTAATACTTATCAACTCTCTAATTTAATTATTAAATAAAATTAGAATATTATCTCATAATAATTAATTCATCACTCTTTTTTTAATTAGCTTCAAAATACCAAATTATCCATTATCAACTTAATTAACATATTACCTTAATTAAGTTAATTCCCCCAACTCATAAATTATTTATTTAACAAATAAATAATCAAATTAATCAAATATTTATTCAACAATAACACATTAATTAAAATATTTATTTACTTCAATAAATATTTGAAATTACAATTAAAATTCTGGATTGTTACAATTACCATGCAACAAACTTTCCCTTGCACAAGACACCTAGTGTGAAACAAATTCTCATGTTGCTCCAAAGTTTTCTCCTTCACTTGCACACTAAGCGCTCTCCTCGTAACCAAAATCTCACCATGCATAGTAACCTCCCTATCATCAACCTTCTTTAACGGTGGCATAAAATCGATGTCACTATCTTCCTCGTCAGTTTCCACCTCTCCATTGTCAAGCAAAAACATAGTTCTTTGATCAGTTTTACCTTGTTTTCCACAATTAGTCACATCCGGTTTAAAATCCACTTTTAGCTTATTCACAACTGGCTTCTCCTCTCGTTTTGCAGCATTAAATTTTATGATGACCCCACGGTAGGATTAGAACGTTGTCCTCTCTTAAACCATTTCTCAATCTTTATAGCCATGTGTATCATATCTCCCAATTCCACATGATGTTGTCGTTCTACTAAGTCTACTATATCCCAATTTAGCCCTCCTAAAAATCTCGCCATTATTGCCTCACTATCCTCATCCATATTAGCTCTAACCATCAACATCTCCATCTCCTTGAAGTATTCATCCACACTCGTACTTCCTTGTTTCAGATTTTGCAAACTCCGAAACAAATCCTGATAGTAGTGACTCAGTAAAAATCTCTTTTTCATCACTGTCTTCATCTCCGCCCAAGTTTAATTGGATGTTCCCCACATCTCCTCATGCTAGTACTCAACTAATCCCACCAAGTGACTGCATAACCTAAAAATTTGGTTACGACTAATCTGAATTTCATGAGATCTGAATAATTATGACAGTCAAATACCCATTCTATCTTCTTTTCCCATTCTAGGTATGCCTTTAGATCGCTCTTTCCCTGGAAAGCTAGGATTTTCATCTTAATGCTACTCACGTTGTCATCTTCCCTATTCCTACCTCCTCTTTCTCTTGCACCTCGTTGCCTCTGTTGTAGGAAATCAGATTCACTTTCTTCCTCTTCAATAATCCCCCCTTTAAAGTCATTTTCCTCCGTTTTAGATCCCATTTGTTATTATTTGACCTTGAAATGTCCCCCTTGGTATTTTTAGGATTGTTCCCCTCTGATTTCGCTCATTTGATCCAGGTGTGCATACACTTGCTCCATAGCCATTCCTAATTGTCTGGAAAACTCTTTCATCATAACCTCCATCATCAACTTTGAATCAAATGTCGAGGAAGATTCCTCATAAGTACCCTTGTCCTTTGCGTTAGACATATCTCCTACAAAACAAAGTTTAGTAGCAAATAGTTTCCTCATCACTCCCTTACGTGTTTCCCTCAAATCAATTACTTCATTCATGTATGCACTCAAAATTTGGCTTTTACCCTCGATTAATCTCACTATTGAGCCGCTTACCTCTAAATATTCTCTCTAATAGGTTCTTCTTGAACTCACCTAGAAAAATTGTAAGACCCCAACTTTTTATGAATAAAGATTTAATTTCTTTAATTATTATTTTAAATTATAAGGTGTTGATTTGATATAATGCTTTAGTTATGGGTGAAATATGCAAATTTTACAAAGTAAGCAAGTGATTATAAAATATTCATTTGGTCGGGGAATATTTTTTTTGTCGGGGAATATCCATACGACGGCACAATCATTGGTGGACCACATAACAGAATAACTGTCGAATATAGAAAGCGATAGAAATAACGTTTTTATAAAAATAACGCCAAAACTTTTACCGTTAACTATTGAAATACCCGGTGATAAAGAAAAGATGTCTGGCGTGTGAGTTACATAGTAGCAATACAGTAGATTGCACAATATTTTGATTATTGATTCTTACGTAAGAAGTCACTCGCCATCATCAATAATTACCACAATAATTGTTGCCGCTTTCTTATATTATTGATTCAATTATTGTCACAGTTTTATCTGCACAATATTTTATATTATTAAATCAATAATTGATGCAATACAATTATTCATATTATTAGTTAGCATTATTGGCAATGTCTAGAAAATTCTGTCGAGGAAAGGGGTTTGGTCATCTAATTGCACGTCAATAAGGAGAAGTCCTTATCGAAAAGCCCCCTCTTTCCTTGGAATGATCTGGTTGTTGATATTGTGAGCTTATAATATTAATTATTATGTGGTGGATATTGGTTCAATTTTTATATAAATGAAGGAATTTAGCATGAAACATTTGTTGAAAGTTTGACATATTATCTTGTGACGCCCCCAAAATAGGTCCAATCCACCCAACCTATTCTGAGTCACCAAATACATAGTACAGAAACAACTACAACTTTATTATTACAATTGTTGTGCAAAATACAACAACACATGTACTGTGAGTTTAAATGCCAACTGTGACTCTGGACACCAACTTGGATAGCACGTCACAATGGCACCTTACATAAAGGTACAGTCAATAACTGTTTTAAAAATTAAAATCTTTTGGAAGTGCTCAAGGAAACCTTCGTACATGGGAGGCCATGCATCTAAGTTATAATAGATATCATATGACTGGAGAATTAACCTTGGTTGACCCAATAGACCCCAAAGAAAAATGAGAAGATTGCTATCATGTTCTTTCCAATGGTGAGTCTTCTCTTGACATATAACTATCTCCATTGTCTCCAATTGAGAATTATATCTCAACCAAACTCTAATATTATATAGGTAGTGCTCGTAGATATATTCAGCAAGTGGATGTGCACAACCATATCTTATGATAACTCGTAGGTCATTAGACATCTTGTATGATAGTGGCAAAACACCTTTCCAAAGTTGGGTTCACCTCACCCTATTCGGTTCACCAAAATTAAATATCAAATGATGTATACAATACGACACACTTATCTAAAGTTCTCAATAAAATTATTTCCATACTATTTAGGGAGAACCTCAACAGCTCTAGACCACCGTTCTATTCCCCTCATTATCCCTCTCGAATTCTTAACAACACTCTTATTACCCGAAAGGAATTGTGAAGCAAAAAGGGTGAAACACAACTAGCTTTCAAGAAAGAATATCATGACTAAGATAAATAATTTATCAATAGCCTTCATCAAGAATGAATCGAGATTTAGAACATATGGTAGATGATAAAACTTTTCAACCATAGTTACAGCGGAACGAGCAATCCATTAGAAGAGTCAAATAGACCATAAAGTCTATTATCTTCTCTATGTTAAAAGTCCACCAACAATGTTTTATTCCTGTAACATCAATCAACGGTTCCTGTCCACAATCATGTGAATAACTCATAACCATAATTGTGGTTCCAAATTCCTTTTCTCATCCAGAATGAAGATAATTTTTATCACCTGTCTTTACCTGAAACATCAAAGATCATGGTTATACCAAATCACAGTTCCTGTTCATAATCATACTAATAAATTCATCTTTGCACTACGGGCTAAAGATATTCATCAACAGTTCATCTTTGCACTACAGGCCAAATATATTCAACAACAGGTCATCTTTGCACTACGGGCCAAAGATATTCAACAAAAGGTCATCTTTGCACTACGGGCCAAAGATATTCATCAACAATTCATCTTTTCACTACAAGCCAAAGATATTCAACAACATGTCATCTTTGCACTACAGGCCAAAGATATTAATATTTCGAAGAAATATATAATCATTTAAGAAGTTATATAAACAATAATTATAACCATGTTGATCAATTCACCTTTGCACTTAAGCTAAAAATATTCAATTATAAATTTAATGGTCATTATCACACTAGTCAACAATTCATCTTTGCACTACTGGCCAAAGAGAACCCATAATCACGATCATACCAATAATCTACCCATCTTTATACTCAAGTCAAAGAGAAATATCATCTTTAGGGTTATAAGAATGTTATATATGATAATAAAAACAATATAATCAACATATAGATTTAATCTCAAGAGTAAGATTCATAAATCAATAATTTCATAAAACCTTAATCCAAATGTTATAAATCACTTAATAATCTCATAATCTAATATTATTAATACTACCACAATATTTTAATCATTTCTTAAACTTATAAACAATTTATTTTAATTGTTTACACTTTACTAATTAAGGCATTTAATCATCCTAAAATGCCAAACTCATAAGATTTCATCACCAATAACCAAAACTCTCACCAAAAATCTGCATATACCTTATATAGGATTCTCAAGCCATAAAATCCTATTTTCTAATTTTCTTACTTCACATAACATATTTAATTCATTTACTCATAACTAGTCCATTTTCATGAAAAATACCAAATTAGTCCTAAAAAAAATTTCTTTTCAGAGATTTGGCAGAATATAGTCCCATATTGAACATATATTTTTTCTCAGAATTTTTAAAATTCATTTACTATTTTTCATATGGCCAAAACTGCCAAATATTTAGACATTTATCATAAATTGTACTTTTGTCCAAAAATTCCAAAATTTACAAGGTATACTGTTATTATATACATGTACTCCCAATAAAAATTTCACCAATTTTGGAGTTAACCACAAGGAGTTATAAGGGTTTACTTTTAAAATAGTCTTTTCTCAAAAAATTCATAACTCTTAATTTATACTTCCAAAAATCACCATTTTTGGGCACAATCAAGAAAACTCATCAAATTATCATTTCAAATTTTTTCCAGAATTTTTGAGGGTCAGAAAAATTACGAAACTGAAAAACATAATAACCCTTAAAATCCCTTACCTTAAAAGAGTAGTATTTCTAACTAGAATATCGGATGTAAAGTCGAAGAAAACTTGCACTGAATAGTAACTCTTAAAGTATCTAAATACTCACAAAAATATGTTTGATAATATAGAGAGAAAAACTTATGTTTCTGATGTGATTTTTAATTATAACTTGAGCACCTATTTATAGGAAAATGCTAGAACGCCAAAGCAGACTAAAATAATAAATTATTATTATTATTATTAACTTTCTCTTACACAAGCCACCAGCCATCTCATTTGAAAATAATTTGGCAGCCCACATGTTTAAAACAATAGTGGGGCCCGCCTTCTAGAAATCTCCACCAAAATTATTTATAAAAACAATTTCTGAATCAGTCACCTCTTAAAATTCATAACAAACCATACGTTAATTTTTAACGGTTCAAAATTTGTGGACATATACTCAACTTATATATGTATAACATATCCAAAAATCACAACGATCCAACGGTCGGATTAAAATTATAACTCACGCAATACAGCTTTAAGAACACCGATTTGATTTTTAATGCCTCCATTCCGACAAAATACTGAAAAAAACACCTCAGCATTAATTCCTTTATTTATATTCACATAAATAAATCCATCATTTATATCCACATAAAATAAATATTTCCTTATCATATAAATCAATAAATAATTATTCACAAATAATATTACAGAATCACAATAATGACAACCGTGTGGTTCCTGTGAAAGAGGGGCTTTCAGATAAGGATTTCTCCTCATCATGCCGCAATTAGGTGACCAAACCTCTCCTTGACAGAACTTTCTAGACATTGTCAATAATGCTATCTAATAATATTATCCAAATAATATGAAATATTAATCCGATAATGGGAAATATCATGCAAAATGACAATTATTGAAACAACAATAATATAAAATATCAATGTAGCAATTATCAATTAATAAAATATTGAACAAAGAATTACTTGTAATAATTATTGAGTAAGCGCTTTCTTACGTAAAAATTAATAATTCAAAATATCTGCGCAATACTGTGTACTTCGCAACAACAACGCGTATTCATCGTATTTTAACCACCGTGTATTCCAACAAAGTTAATTCAGAATAACTACGCCATTATTTATAAAACTCAAACTTGTCATTTTCTTCATCCCACGCTTATTCTCATTATGGGGCCCATGAAATGGTCATACTGGTCGTCATTTAATATTCCTCAACAACAAGAATATTCCACGACCAAACGAATATTCCTCGACAACAATGAGTATTTTATAACCACTTGCGTATTTAAAATATTTATATATATCACCCTTAACTTTAACCTTTTATCAATTTAACCATTTACTGAATAGTAATTATAAGAAAAATTGAATACTTTTATTTCATAAAATTTGGGGTCTTATAATCTCCCCTCCTTATGAAATTTCGTCCCAAAAATTTACATACCTGGTGTTTCGAAGAGTTGAGAATACCTTGCTTTAATTTCAGATTCTATCTCCCCGGTCATCATGATTTCTCCATTGCTCATCTCCTGTATTTCAGATATCATTCTAGAATACAGCTTCAAAACAAAGGTTAATTAACATATCACAATTTGTCAACTTAAGTAAAAAATTCAGCTTAGGTAGGACACACACTAGCGAAGGATATTACTCGTCTCTCCCTTCAAAGTTCTAATCCCGGATCTCCGCTAGAGATCATATCCCTAAGCTCTGATACCAGCTGTGATGCCCTCAAAATAGGTCCAGTCCACCCAACCTATTCTGAGTTGCCAAATACATGGTACAGAAATAACTACAACTTTATTATTACAATTGTGGTGCAAAATACAACAACACATGTACTGTGAGTTTAAATGCCAACTGTGACTCTGGACACCAACTTGGATAGCACGTCACAATGGCACCTTACATAAAGGTACAGTCTGTGACGCCCCAAAAATAGGTATACATCACCCATCTTGAGTAGCCAAATACATGGTTCAAAATTCAAATACAACTTAATTGTACAACAGTCGTGTAAAATACGACAAAACATAATCTAAGAGTTTTAATAAGAATATTGTCATCTAGACAATATCCACACTCAATGGAGTCCTCATTACATTTATTGTCACACTATTTAACAGAATAGTGAGGACTACTAATGCTATCATCTAGACTGTAAATTATCATTAGTTTTCAACAATGTTAAACTGATAAAATATAATAGACATCAAGTTTAACTGCAGTGAATAAGCAATCCATTAGAAGAGTCAAGTAGAGCACGATATCTACTATCTTCTATGATTTAAAATTTTTTCATCAATTTTTATCACCGAGACTCAAATTTAATAAATAAACCACATCATCGAGTCATCCCCGCACTACGGGCCAAGGATATTCATTAAATCATCAATGGTCACGACTATACCGAATAATCCTCGGTCATAATCATACCAAAAATTGTCCATCAATGCACTACAAAGCCATCGAGGACTTTTACCACATTATTTATAACATTACAGTGTCATGATTATACTCGAATAATCCTCGGTCATAATCATACCAAGTCCATCTACGCACGTAAGCCAAAAAGATGACTTTCATCACAATATAAGCATGAGGATGATGACAATGACATAATAATTCAATAAAACAAGTTCAAGAATAAATTTTAAAGATTTATAAGTTAATTTATTTTGAAATCAATTACGTCTAAATTGTTAACATGATACTTCTTTGTGGAGTAAAATTCAAGAATGCTCAGAAGAATATTTCCATGAAAAGATACCGGATGAAGCGCAAATATCCAGGATATTCTACTAATTTCATGGAGTATAGAAGCCAAAACTTTAACCAAATGAGTATCATAGAATATATGAAACTGCAAATGGATTTTCACCCGCCATGAGGTAATCCACGTAGACATATCATTTCCATAATTTAATAAGGAATAAATACGAATGATCATTCACCATGCATGTGATAATCCACATAGACATGTTATTCTAACAAAATAATAAAGAATGGAATAATAGAAGAATTCACCATGCATGCGATAGACCACACAGACAGGTTATTCCAACAGAATAATAAAGAATGGAACCAGGTCTAGCGTAATCCGCACAGACAGGATATTCCACATAATAATAAAGAATGGAATAACAAAGAATTCACCATGCATGCGATGTAATCGCATGCATAAAAGTTATTCCAACAAAATAATAAAGAATGGAACCAGTGTCTAGCGTAATCCGCATTGCAGACGGGATATTCCAAATGTAATAATAAAGAATGGAATAACGTAAGAATTTCACCATGTATGCGGTAGATTGCAGATGTATGTGTTATTATTCAACATAATAATAAAGAATGGAATAATGTAAGCTCTCTTCATGAATACTGAAAAGAAATAATACCCTTTACCTTAAAAAGAAACTGGATACTGGAGTAGAGAGGTAGCAGACTTATCTTCTTCTTTCTCTCTATAATTTTTCTCTATAATAATTGCTCTATAGCTTTAGTGAATTGGTGAGAAATGAAGGAATAATGAGCTTCTATTTATAGGAAAATATAGTTTCGATAATTGCACATTTTGGGGCTCAAAATATTACAGTATAATACCTTTAACTTTTCTTTCATTTTTAATTTAGTCCTGCAAGTATTATCAAACTTGCACCACCTCCCCTAATAGTAAATAATGTGAATCAATAGTTATAATCATGTGAAAATATGAATTACAGTATAGTACCTCCATCTATACCTCCATTTTTAACTTAGTCATGCAAGTATTATCAATCTTGCATCAACTCCCTAATAGTTCAAGAATGTGAATCAATAGTACACACATGTGAACAAATAGTTATAATTATATGAATTAATAGCAATTAATTGTTCATTTATCCGGTTAATTACCCGACTGGTCAGTATAACTTCCAGACATCAATTAATATCGAAATAAATGTCGATTTCCACTAACACTAATAATTCTAACACAATGGAACTATCAATTTCATCTTTAATCAACACAAACTTATTCATCATTAATATTATAACTCATAATATTTAACAACCAAAGTCGCTTTTCGTGAAAGAGGGGCTTTTCGATAAGGATTTGTCCTTATTGGTAGCAATGATTAGATGACCAAACCTCTCCTTGATGTAACTTCTGACATTTTAAATATTGCAATTTAATAATATGAATAACTTTGTCGTCTCAATTATTGATTTAATAATATATCATATAATGCGTATGATAATCGCGACAATAATCGAATCAATAATATGAGAGATATGATGCAACAATTACTATAGCAATAATTGAGTATAACCGGTGACTTCTCACACATAAGCATCAATAATCAATACCGTGTTGCTACTATTCAATCACGCCAGATTCGCATACTTTTACTAATGGGTAGTTCAACAATGCTTTAACGGTAAAACTTCCGCCGTTATTTTTATAAAAGATAATTATGTCGTTTTCTAACATAATGATACTTGGATTCTCAATCTACTATGATTGTCTTGGTCGCATTTAATATTCCTGCTTTAAACGAATATTCCCCGACCAATCGAATATTATATAACCACTTGTTTACTTTACAAAATTTGTAAATATTACCCACAACTATAACATTATATCAAATCCACACCATAATATTAAAAAAAAATTCGAGAAAATTATTCTTTATTCATAAAAGTTGGGGTCTTACAACCTCCCTTTCTTATGAAATTTCATCCTCGAAATTAGGGTGCGTACCTAGTATGTCGAAGAGGTGAGGATACCTTGATTTCATCTCAGATTCTAACTCCCAGGTCATTTCCTTCACATCATAGTTTCTCCACAAAACTTTAACTTGAGGTATAACTTTAGAGCGTAGAATATGATCCTTCTTATCCAAGATTTTAATAGATAACTCTTCATACGTTAAATCTTCCTCTATCTCGTCTGGTTCTAATTCAATAATATGGTTCGGGTCTTTCACATATTTACGTAACATAGATATGTGAAAAACGTTATGAACACGAGACATACTTAGCGGTAAGGCGAGTCTATAGGCCATAGTTCATACTCGATCGAGGATTAAAAATGGGCCAATGAATCGATGATTGAGCTTTCTTCTCTTTCCAAATCTTGTAACTCCTTTCCATGGAGCAACACGTATCAACACATGATCTCCAATATTAAATTCCACGTCTTTTCGATGAAGATCAGCATAACTCTTTTGTCGATCTTGTGAGATTTTTATATGTTGTCGGATCGTTTGAATCTTTTCCGTAGTCATACGTACCAAATCTGGTCCCAACAACGTTGCTTCATCCACCTCATCCCAAAGATCTTTGGAGAACGACACTTTCTTCCATACAACGCCTCAAATGGAGCCATGCTAATACTTGCTTGATAACTATTGTTGTAGAAAAACTCCACCAATGGTAAGAACTTGTCCCAACTTCCCTTGAAGTCAAGAACACAGAGTCTTAATAAATCTTCAAGAGTTTGAATAGTTCTTTTCGATTTGCCCATCCGCTTTGAGGATGATATGCCGAACTAAATCGTAAATCTGCGCCCATAGCTTTTTGTAAACTAACCAAAAATCTTGAAGTGAATCTTGGGTCTCGATCAGAAACTATGGATACTGGCATACCATCACTACTACAAAACAGTAAATAGACAACGCTTAAAAGACAATATTTTTTATAAAAACGTTGTGGTATTTTTTTCACAACGTTTTTAAATAAAACATTTTAGATATACATGTAAAAACGTTATCTATTTAAAAGGGCATTTTTTTGATTTTTAATAGATAACATTTTTTAAAAAAAATGTTATTTGTTTTAAAAACACGGATCTTCAAATAAAGGGCGGAGAAGAGAAAACTTAAATTTGACATAACATAACATTGAAGTAGAACTCGTAACCATCTCAGCACCACCATCGCTCTCTGACTCTCTCTCTCTCTCTCTCTCTCTCTCTCTCTCTCTCTCTTGTGCTTCCTAGCTCTCCCCTCGTCAATCTCTCTCTCTCTCTCTCGTGGCTTCCTAGCTCTCCCGATTTCGTGTCTCTCTCGCTGCTCTGCTCCTTAACCAACTCAGCACCACCATCGCTGTTAGCAAACGACAATCAGGTATGAATCTAGGGCTTATATTTTTTTCCCAATCGGAAGAGTCTACATCCGTGTTGGTTGATTTTCTCAATAGTATTTCCAATTCGGTTGTAACGGATTTGGAAAATGAAGAATTTGAGAACACTGCGTTTGAAATCCTTTCAGAAATTCATACATATTTATCCTCTCCTTCACTGGACCAGGTATGATTCATTCTATTTTTCGAACTTCTGTAATTCCGATTCTGTAATTTGTGGCTAAGCTTGTGGTTTTTGGGTTGTTTGTTGTTCCTCTGTAGGAAGTTATGGACGCACTTTCATTTGATTTGCCAAAGGCTGTTGCTAGGTTTTCAAGCGCCTCAAAGAGGTGTATCAGTGTTTCAGAGGGTATTATTGATCGGTTTGTAGTTAGTTGTAGCCCTCGCAATATGCTTTCTATTTAATTAGTTTGGATTTGGTTATTAATAGATGGTATAAACTCATTTTCGTTTCCAAGAAATTGTGTATTTATTATCTCTTGTGCTAGTCCTAGTCCTTAAAAACTAATTCGTTTTTTACAGAGATATACCTAGTAGGATAAAGTTTTCAAGAAGTTGTGTATTTATTATCTCTTATCTTTGTCCTTCTGATTTGTTTTTTTTACAGAGATATAGCCATAGGGTAAAATTTCCAAGAAATTGTCCTTGTCCTTAAAACTGATTCGTTTTTTTTACAAATTGATGGAGTCATTCATTGGAGTGACAGATGGTGATAGAGTTGTAGGTTCTCAGTCATTAATTTTGCAACTTAATGGTTCACGCGTGGTTGTTGTTTCGTGTGGAGCTGGTCAATGTAAAGTTTCTGTGGAAGGTACTAAATTGGGCGTAAGGCTACTGCTATTGACAATTATATCGGGCAGGTACTGCTAGAGCCAAAAATTTCGGTTTTTGTAAATTATACTACCACCAAGTTATATTTATTTTGGTAACAGAGCTTGGCTTTTTAGTTCTTCTTACTGCAGAGTTCTATTGAGATATTGCCTCAAATTTTAATTTGACCAGAATCTTATATTTTTCTTAAAAATTTTGGCTATGCAGAGGAAAGCAGAAGATCAAAAGTAAGTAGGCGAATGCGAATCATTCTGTTTCCTATAGTACTAGCAGTACTAGTGGCCTTATTTCTGATATATGGATTCAAGAAAATAAACCGGGATAGAGAAGGTAAATGTGTTTGAATTGTTCTTTGAAACAAAAACTACATCTATTAAACAAAGGATATATAATTATTTCTACAAAGAAAAGAAAAATATTGAAACACTTGAATAATTATACTCCACACTTCGCAGTTTGGGTAGTACTGGGTATATTATATATCTATGCATGTGGCCCTGATGTCAAAGCACTTGAATAATTTTACTCCACACTTCGCAGGAAGCTTGGAGTTCAATTCAGAAAGAGTTGGCATAAACAGAAATGACAGGGAAGATTTAGAGTTACCATTATTCGACTTCAAAACAATTGCAAATGCCACAGGTTAAGAAAAACATACATGAATGTAATGCATTTGGGTTCTTTACATGAGAAGGGAGATTAGAATATTTCTACAAAGTAAAACATAAGATAGAGTACGTGTTTACATACATGAATGTAATTGCAATTGCTTGTAAGGTCATAATTAAAAGAATAAAGGAGAACCATATATTATATATGAATAAAGGACAACCACATAATATATATCACCCAATTTGTAGCTAGCTAGCTATATATAGATAGGATAGAATTTCAGGGAGTTGACTCTGTTTTACGTCTTGTATGTTTGTGTTTTTGTGCATGTTCCCCTTGTAGTATATATTTATAATGCTACTCATATATGCTGTTCACTATTCAGATCAGAAACACAAGAACTGTCAACCGAACTGGGCAGCTAACTGGTTACAAGTTACTACCAGGTTCCAATTGTTTACCATTAGCTGGTACGAGGCAAAAGTCTTGAGACGGGCTGCTTTTTTGAAGCATAATCTTTGGGTCACACCTTATGCACGTGATGAGATGTTTACAGGAGGAGAGTTTCTGAATCAGAATCCACGTGTTGGAGAGGGATTGGCAACTTGGGTTTAGCAGAACCGGTCCCTGGAAGAAACTGATGTTGTTCTTTGGTAAGTATATCCTATTCTGTTCACATAAATTTTCTATGAAGGGTATACTTTTCAGCTTTGCATCTTTAATGTGACCTTGACATTCGACACTAATCTAGCCGTTAGTTACTTTCATTTGAACTCTCATCCTTTTCTTTCGTGGGCAGTTCCAACCATCCTATCACTAATTTATAGAGTGCTAAGTAATAAAAAAATAATGAAGCTTCACTAATGTGTAACTTGCCCATAGAGATTCTATTGATTTTATTGTATTTTACAGGTATGTATTTGGAATGACGCATGTGCCTCAATTGGAAGACTGGCCAATAATGCCAGTGGAACACATTGGCTTCATGCTCATGGTATTCTACTGTCATCTTTTAGATTTGTATTGTTTTGAATACGGTAATCTTTTCTTCCTGAATAAGTTTGGGATATATGGTTGGTGTTGTTGAGTTAGAGTTAATGGGTGGCAGACAATGTGTTGTTTTAAATCAAGTGAAGTTAAGTTGCGTCTTGAACAATGAAAAACCTAATTAATGCCACCATTATAACTAGCTAAAATCGAATAGACAAATCCAATAGTTAATGGGTGGCAGACAATGTGTTGTTTGGGATAATGTTTGATTTTTGTTGTTGTTTTATTTCACACTGTTATATTTTGTTCAAACTTTCTTTTATAACTAGCTACTCGTGGTCTGTTTTCAACCAGTTAATTCCAAGATAATTATTTGCATCCATTTTAGACAGTAAATTCCAAGATGTTTATGTGCTTGTCTTGGTGAGACAAAACTGCCAAACCTAAACATTTGTTCAATATGCTTTAGAGTCTATGGGTGGTCATCTAGATAAGTGTTGCCTTGTCAATGGTTTGTGCATTTCGCATTCTTATGTCTGCAACATGTATGAGCAGCCTTAAGTGACCTGATTCTTTACTTAAATTTACATGTTAATCATCTAAGCTATAACTGATGCCTACCCTTTTTGTTTTGTTTTGTTATTTTTTTGTTTCAGAAGCCTGTCAATCTGAAATTGTTAGTTGTTTTTTTTTGTGGGACTACTGATCTATTCACATATACACTCTACTAAGCATTGAAACTTGAATTTAGATAGATATATAAGCCCCTCCATCAAACTATTACAGCACATAACTTTTTACGGAAAGAAAAAATAGAATACTGAGGTTTGTCGGCATACTTCAAGTATTCTTTAATTTTTATGAAAATAATTAGTACTGAAATGTAATAATTGTTCATATCTTTCTAATTTGATTTTTTCCCCTTTTTTTACAGCTTCTCCTATGAATGCCTACCTTGAACCCCGAAGCTGAATTTGCATATGGTTCTGGAAATATTGACTTTAAGAAAGCTGTTGATCCGGGTTTAGTGTACACTGCAAATGAGCTCGATTACATTAAATTCTTGTTGGAAGGTTATACTACCAAGCAGCTAAGACTTGTCACTGGGAACATGAAAATAACCTGTTCAGGACTCAAAAAACCAGCTCATGATTTAACATTATGGGCGAGACGAAGTCTTTCCAGGTGGGTGTCCTGACAAAGTTAAACGGTGAAGAGTATCCAATTGTACGTGCCTCTTTGATCTGGGGCGATGGGATGCATCAGGTTAGGACCCCCATTATTGTGTACGCTCCATCTTAAATTCTTAGGCATCTATATACTATTTATGTATTACCTTGGTTCCAAAATAAAAGATCAGACCATATCTTGTGATGTTTTTGTGTAAGTTAATTTGGTGGTTGTCTTGATTTTCATTAGTCGAAGTATTTTGTTGTGGAATGAAAAGAGACTTGTGAGAATGCTGTGAATTCAGTTTGTGGTATTGAACAAATACTGTTAGGCACTCTGTTCTTGTGTATGTCAACTCCCTCCATTAAGTTTGCAATTAGCTATTGTACCATTTCTAGAAGATTTCATTGTTGTACCTTTCTGTGTTCTAGGGGATGGAGTAAACACATCTTTTTAATTATGACCATAGATGCTTGTACTTTCCCATAAGGATAACCTCCACCTCATTTCCAGAAAAAGTGGTATGCTTCCGAGTAAAGCTTGGGTAAATAATTGTGACTGCTAACCTATATAGTTAAATTTTTATTACAGTTGCAATTGTCTGTAGTACCTTAGTAACTTGTGAAATTTTTTTTGTCTGTTCTATCTATAATTATCACAGAATTTGATTTTCCACACTTGTTCCCTGCTTATGTATGACTAAGGGGCTTCTGTCCTTGATGCTGAGAATTTTCCTTCTCAAATTCTTGAGTGATGAGGTATTGAGCTCTGCCATCTTGCGTGACCACCTGGATCGGTGTGCCTGTGTTTGCGGATTTGCAGCAGAAACTCCGGTCGCTCACCTCTGAATGGAAGCCTATGGTTTGGGTATGAAAGCCTCTCTCACAGCAGTAAAATAAGTAGAGATGTATTGCCTTGCACATTAAAACTATCTTGCTCATTCCAAAACTTTAGCAGATATCCCCAGTTCTTGATTGCCACACCTCTCACATTGCTGTCAAGTTTGCTGAGCTCTTGACCAAGATCAACAGCTTAGGTAGTGCACCACAGCTTAGGTAGTGCTCCACACCTTAATTTTATGGATAGTTTGGTATATTTTGTGGATGTAGTAATTTGAAACTGTAAACGAATGATATTATTCGGATGTATTTTGAATGTTTGATACATTTTGGCTTTAAATTTAAATGAGAAGTTAGACCTTTTAGCTATATATCATGGCATTAACATATTGCAGGTGCATTGGTAATATAGGTAATATAGGTGAACCACAATTTTTTTCTTTTTTTTTCTTTATCTACAACATTTTAAAAATGTTGTATAAATTGGTTAAAAACATTGTCTGATATATTAAACTACAAAGTTTTTATCCAGAAAACGTTGTGGAATCATACCTTCTACAATGTTTTTAAGTATCTACTAATTTATGGAAAACAAATCTATAACGTTTTTTTCTTAAAAAACGTTGTGTAATGTGTTTAATTACAACGTTTTAAAAACGTTGTGTAAGGGTGTCAAATAGACAACACCCTTAACCACGACGTTTTTCTGACTGAAATCACAACGTTTTTTTCGCGTTATCTATTTACTATTTTGTAGTAGTGCATGCAATCTTACAATCTCGTTTATGTACATATTAGCAAGTCGTTCAAGTGTATAAATTTCTCGTATCGGTAACAAATGAGCAGACTTGGTCAATCTATCAACAATGACCCAAATCGCATCTATGCCTTGAGAAACTTTGGAAGACCAGTAACGAAATCCATTGTAATGTGCTTCCACTTCCATTCTGGAATTTCAAGTGGTTGCAATGGACCTTTTGGCACTTGATGCTCCGCCTTGACTCGTTGACAAGTTAGACACCTTGAGATAAATCCTGCTATATCTCTCTTCATATTGCTCCACCAAAATGTATGTCGAAGATCACGATACATTTTGGTACTCCCAGGATGGATTGCAAACGGTGTGTTGTGCGCCTCCATCATGATTTTATACTTCAAGTCAGAATCGTTAGGAACACAGTTTGGAGTTGACTCGAAGTATTCCTTCTTCATCGATTCTTGCTTCCGGAATAGCACCTTCTTGCACTTTCTTCTTCATACGCATCAGCTCCAGGTCTGTAGTTTGAGCAGCTTTAACTTTATCGATTAAAGTCGGTTCCACTCGTATATTCGCCATCATCACATGGGTCTCTGGAGTCTTTAACTCTATTTCCATCCTTTCGAAGTCATACAAAATGGGTCTTTGCATTGACAATATTGCACTCGTACCCGTATATGATCTTCTACTCAATGCATCAGCTACTATGTTCGTTTTTCCAGGATGGTATTGGATGGTATGATCATAATCTTTCAACAACTCAAGCCATCGTCGTTGTCACATGTTGAGTTCCTTTTGAGTGAAGAAATATTTGAGGCTTTTATGATCCGTATAGATCTCCACCTTCTCTCCATACAAGTAATGCCTCCAAATCTTAAGCGCAAAAATGACTGCTGCCAACTCTAGATCATGAGTAGGATAATTCCTCTCATATTCTTTGAGTTATCGAGAGGCATAGGCTATGACTTTCCCATGTTGCATTAGAACACATCCTAACCCTTTGCCTGAAGCATCACTATAGATGACAAATCCTTCTGAGCCAGATGGTATTGTCAGAACAGGTGCTGAAATGAGTCTCCTCTTGAGTTCTTGAAAACTCTTTTCACATTCCTCGCTCCAACCGAATTTTGTATATTTTCGAGTTAGCTGAGTTAATGGAGTAGCGATTTGAGAAAACCCTTCTACGAATCTCCAATAATAACCAGGAATCTCCAATAATAACCAGCTAAGCCGAGAAAGCTACGTACTCCAGTCACTGACTTAGGTTGCTCCCAGCTTTGAATTACTTCAATCTTTGTCGGGTCAAGAGATATTCCGTGATTTGATATCACGTGCCCAAGGAATGCAACTTCCTCAAGCCAGAACTCGCATTTCTTCAACTTGGCATAAAGCTTGTTTTGACGAAGCTTTTAGAGTATCAGCCTCAAGTGTTGCTCATGGTCTTCGCGGGTTTTGGAGTATATGAGGATGTCATCAATAAAGACGACCACAAAGTGATCCAAATATTCTTTGAATACTCGGTTCATCATATCCTTGAAGGCAGCAGGAGCATTAGTCAATCCAAAAGACATAACTAGGAATTCATAATGCCCGTCTCGAAGTTCTCGAAGCGCCTTCTAATGTCATCGGTTTAATCTTCAACTGATGATATCCGGAACGAAGATCAATCTTTGAAAAGAATTTGGCTCCTTGCAACTGGTCAGACAGGTCATCAATGCGAGGCAACGGGTACCTATTTTTGATGGCGACATGATTCAAATCCCGATAATCAATACAAAGTCGTATACTTCCATCTTTCTTCTTCACAAATAGAACAGGAGCACCCCAAGGAGACGTACTAGGATGAATAAAACCGATGTCTAACAATTCCAGTAGTTGGGTTTTTAGCTCCTGAAATTCAATTGTATCCATTCGATATGGGGCTTTGGAAATGGATTTTGTACCAGATTCAAGGTCGATACAAAATTAAATTTCACGCTCTGGGGGTAGGTCAGGAAGTCCTTCAGGCAATACATCAGGAAATTTATTAACAATAGAAATATCATTCAAATTTGACGTATTTTTATTTAAATCCGTGACATGGGCTAAGAAAGCTTGACATCCGTTTTTCAATAAATGAATAGCTTTATGACTTGATATGATAGTGATTGATTTTAGTGGTTTGGTTGCTTGAATTCGCATAATAAGTTGGTTAGGAATATGAAAGCTAACAACCTTACGAAAACAATCGATTCAAAGAAATAAGATCGATAGGTAACGTGCGGTTACCGATTTGAATCAAACAAGACTTATAAACCGTGGATGTAATGAAGGTTTCTCCCAACGAAGTTTCAACAGATAAGTCAAAGTCTAATTTCTCCGGAGTCAAATTTAAACGTTGAGCGCAAGTAGGAGAAATAAAGGAATGGGTAGAACTGGTATCAAATAAAGAATAAACTTCACTAGAGTTTATGATTAGCTTACCCGTGATCACCTCGTTCGGATTCCTCGCTTTTTGGGAGGTTACGACAAACGCTCTCCCTTGAACTACAGGTTTTGTCTTATCTGGGACACTCTTTGATGCCTCCATCCCAGCTGGACTTGACTTTGGTGCATGACAAAATCGGGCTAGGTGACCTTCTTTTCCACAATTGTAACATGCTTTGGACTGCATCGTGCAGTTTGGACTTATGTGTCCTTCCCCTCCACATTTATAACATACAATTGGTGGTCGTTCTCCTTCCTTGAAAACGGGTGTTGGTGCTGCTGTTTTTGAACTTAATGATGTAACCCTATTTAAGGGGAGGATTTATATTTTATTTGGGTAGATAATATGAATGTACGGATAGGAATGAAGTACCTCGATTTGGGGGTGTCACATTGTCTGCAAAGTATATTGTTTCAAAATTTGTGGGCCCCTAAGCATGGAAAATAAAAGTTTGGCAGGAAAGAAGTTAGGCAGGGAATTAGGAAGGTTTCTTATTTCTTTCATCCGAATTTCATTATAAATAGAGGGGTAACCCTCCTTCTTCAATACACCATTTCAGAAATTCTTATTCTATAGTATTGTGAGTATTTTTCTTGAGTATAAGGATACTTTGAGTGTAGCTTTTTGTCCAAGATTTTCTCAGAATAATATCTGATATTCCAGTCAAATCCAGTTTCTACTAAGGTAAATGATATTTTTTTTTGAAATACTCGTAAGAAATATTATTTTCTTTCATACTCCATATTATGAAAAGGATATTATTTTATTTCGTATTCCTAAATTTAAACTTACTATGGTAAGTATTGCTTCTATAATTCCTGAAATGATTACAAATTCCTTAAGTTTTGCACTTCATCTAATATCATTTTATGAGAATATTGGTCTGAACTTTCTTGATAAATTTCCATATTTTCATGTCAAATTACTGAATCAGTCACCTCTTAAAATTCATAACAAATCATACGTTAATTGTTAACGGTTCAAAATTTGTGAACATATACTCAACTTATATATTTATAACATATCCAAAAATCACAACGATCCAACGGTCGGATTAAAATTATAACTCACGCAATACAGCTTTAAGAACACCGATTTGATTTTTAATGCCTCCATTCCAACAAAATACTGAAAAACCACCTCAGCATTAATTTCTTTATTTATATCCACATAAATAAATCCATCATTTATATCCACATAAAATAAATATTTCCTTATTATATAAATCAATAAATAATTATTCACAAATAATATTAGAGAATCACAATAATGACAACCAGATGGTTCCCAGGAAAGAGGGGGCTTTCCGATAAGGATTTCTCCTTATTGGCGCACAATTAGGTGACCAAACCTCTCCTTGACAGAACTTTCTAGACATTGCCAATAATGCTATCTAATAATATTATCCAAATAAGTTGAAGTATTGATCCGATAATGGGAATCTACCGCAAATGACAATTATTAAAACAACAATAATATAAAATATCAACGTAGCAATTATTGAATCAATAAAATAAAATATTGAACAGTAATTACTGTAACAATTATTGAGTAGCGTCTTCTTGCGTAGGAATCAATAATTCAAAAATACTATGTAATACCGTGTACTACTATGCAACAACGCCAGACATCGTATTTTAACCACCGTATTCCAACAATTATTAATTGTGAATAACAACGCCGTTATTTATAAAAACTCAAACTTGTCATTTTCTTCATCCGACAATTATTCTGTTATGGGGCCCATAAATAGCTGCGTTGTCGTACGAATATTCCCCGACAACAAGAATATTCCACGACCAAACGAATATTCCCCGACAACAATGAGTATTTTATAACCACTTGAGCATTTAAAATATTTACATATATCACCCTTAAATTTAACCTTTTATCAATTTAACCATTTACTGAATAGTAATTATAAGAAAAATTGAATACTTTTATTTCATAAAATTTGGGGTATTACATATCTTCTCCGATAAAATATTCAGCAAAATATATTATTATACTATTACATTATAATAGTATAATGTGATAATATAATAAATAACTTTGTTAATAGCCCACCTTTTTGACAAACAAATTTGGTGCCTAATTTGCCTTAGCAATATACAGAGGTTGTTGGGAATAATATTGTAATTTGCAGCATGTGAATTGATGGGTGGAGGTAGGATCATAATTGGTTTTGAATTCTCTTAAAAAGGGGTGTGCATCTTTTCAAAATTGTTAGGCCATTTGATTGGTGGAAGTGATTGGTGGAGAATATTGTCTGCAAAGCATATTGTTTCAAAATTTATGGGCCCTTAAGCATGGAAAATAAAAGTTTGGCAGGAAAGAAGTTAGGCAGGCAATTAGGAAGGTTTCTTATTTTCTTCTTCCGAATTTCATTATAAATAAGGGGTAACCCTCATTCTTCAACACACCATTTCAGAAAATCTTATTCTATAGTATTGTGAGTATTTTTCTTGAGTATAAGGATACTTTTAGTGTAGGTTTTTGTCCAAGATTTTCTCAGAATAATATCCGATATTCCAGTCAAATCCAGTTTCTACTAAGGTAAAGGATATTATTATTTTTTGCAATACTCGTACGAAATATTATTTTCTTTCATACTCTATATTATGAAAGGGATATTATTTTATTTCGTATTCCTAAATTTAAACTTACTATGGTAAGTATTGCTTCTATAATTCCTAAAATGATTAAAAATTCTTTAAGTTTTGCGCTTCATTTAATATCATTTCACGGGAATATTGGTCTGAACTTTCTTGATAAATTTCCATATTTTCATGTCGGGTTACTATTCATAAAGTCCTATTCACGGGGTACTATTCACGAAATACTATTCACGGGGTACTATTCACGAAAGAATTTAATTTTCTTTTCTGTCCAAATTATTTTTGATACATGAATATCATTCTTGAATTTTACTCCACAAATAGTTATCATGTTGACAATTTTGACATTTTTGAACTCTGGATAAATTGAATTATAATTCTCTAAAATTTATCCTTTATCTCAATTGATTGAATCTTTATATCATTGTCATCTCCTCGTGCTTATATTGTACTAGAAGTTATCTTTGGTCCGTAGTGCAAAGATGGACTGTTGATTGGTATAACTATGACTAGGAATTATGTATTGGTATAATCATAACATTTAATGTTACAGATAAGGTTTGTAGTGAAAGTCCTCTTTGGCCTGTAGTGCATAGATGGACAGGTGTTTGTCATGATTATGACCACCGGTGATACTAACGAATATCCTTGACCCGTAGTGCATGGATAATTTTTTGATTTAAAATATTTATTGAATGATGTTACAGGGATAAAATATTGCTGATGGACTTTTAAACCACAGAAGATAGTAGATATCATGCTTTATTTGACTCTTCTAATGGATTGTTGTTTTTGCTGCAATTGTTGATCTAAAATTTGTTGTCTATTGTATTCTATCAGATTTTTCCCTGTTGAGGACTAAGGATAATTTATTCTATATTATCTTAGTCATAATATTCTTTACTGGGTTAGTTGCGCTCACCATTTTCCTTTTTGTTCCATTTTTCTTCTCAAGAGGCGAGAATATAGCTAGTACTAGTCGGGGTGTAGAGTGATGGTTCAAGACAGTTATTATAGCAGTCCTCACTATTTTGTAAAATAGTGTATTAATAATTGTAATGAGGACTTTATTTGAGTTTGGATATTTTCTATAAGACAATATTTGTACTAAAACTCATAGCATATGTGTTGTCGTATTTTGCACGACAATTGTATTAACGAAGTTTGTATAAATGGTTTTTGTACAATATATTTGGCGACTCAGAATGGGTTGTGTGGACCTATTTTGGGGGTGTCGTGGTTGGTATCATAGCTTAGGGATATGATCTCTGATGGAGATCTGAGGTTAGAACTAGGAAGGGAGTGACGAGTAAATCCTTCGCTAGTGTGTCCTACCTAAGCTTATTTGTTATTTATTATTGGTCGGTCAGAATATAAGGTTAATATGAGACATGTGAATTTATTTATTTAACCCTTGTTTTGTGGTAGTATTTGAAAATGACATCTGAAAATTTTGAGATAAGCAATGTAGCACATGCGACCTTTAAGACACCGACAATCAACAACCAGGATAATGTGCATCAGGAAGACAATAATCCTTATGTAAACAACAACATCGACCAAATGATGAACGATGGGATGTTTAGGAGCTTTTTACAATTCATGCAAAACCAGACGAGAGAGACTCATATTCAAAATGCAGGTGGAAACAATGGTAACTCATGGCTTGTCACTGCTAAGCAATTCAAGGAGTTGGGACCGCCAGAGTTTTTGGGAAAGCCAAAGACACTAAAGGCAGAGACATGGATTAAGCAGATTACCTAGATATTTGATGTCTTGGGATGTACTGAAGAGCAAAAGGTTCCATTCGCCACCTTTATATTGCACGGAGAGGCAGATTACTGGTGGAAATCTGTAAAACGTACTCATTTGTCCGCACTTAAGATGTCTTGGGAGAGGTTCCAAGAATTATTCAATGACAAGTACTTTCCAGAAAGTAATCGTCACATGAAGGAGGTGGAATTCATAAAATTGGAGCAGAACAATATGACTGTATCGCAATATGAGGCAAAGTTTGCGGAGTTATCCCGGTTTGCATCTCATTTGGTAGACAATGAGGAGCGGATGACATGAATGTTTCTAAGAGGTTTAAAACTTGAAATTCATCAACATCTTATCTCTCATAAAACTTTACTTGTATTCAGATGTAGTGAATATGGCTCAGTTATTGGAGCGGGATTATAAGTCAACTCAACCAAAAGACAGCAACCGACAGCACGAGAATAGTCATACCAGTGGAAACAATCATCGAAGCAGTGATAGCCAACGTGCCAGAAATGGTAACCACTTCGGTGGTAATCATGGCCAAGATAATAGAAGAAATGATCCAAGTGAAAATTTTAAGAAGAGAAGATTTAACAATGACGGAAAGACATCGGCAACAGCACCAACAACATCAACAGTTTCTAGGAGAGGAGAAAGACTGCCAGTTAGATGCTACAGATGCGGAAAGGAGGGACACATAAGTCCAAACTGTTCATAGCCTTCTAAGGTATGTTTTAGTTATAGAAAAGACGGTCGCCTAGCTTGATTTTGTCCTGTAGCGAAGTCAAGTCTAGCTGGGATGGTGGCACCAAAGGCAGCTGTGGACAAAATAAAGTCGGTGGTTCAAGGGAGAGCGTTTGTCGTGACATCCCAAAAGGCGAGGAACCTGAACGAAGTTATCACGGGTAAGCTAATTATAAACTCTTACGAAGTCTATAACTTATTAGATACCGGTTCTACCCATTCTTTTATTTCTCCGGCTTGTGCTCAACGTTTGAACTTGACCCCTGAGAAATTAGACTTTAACTTATCTGTTAAAACTCCGTTAGGAGAAACCTTCATGACATCCATAGTTTATAAATCTTGTTTGATTCAAGTTGGCACCATCACATTACCTGTTGATCTTACCTCTTTAAAGATACTTGCATTTGATGTAATTTTAGGGATTTTCTGGTTAACTACTCATTATGCCAAAATTGATTGTTTTCGTAAGGTTGTTAGTTTTCATATTCCTAACCAACCTATTATGTGAATTCAAGCAACAAAACCACTAAAGTCAATCACTGTCATATCAAGTCATAAAGCCATTCGTTTATTGAAAAACAGATGTCAAGCTTTCTTAGCCCATGTCATGGATTTAAACAAAAATACGTCAAATTTGAATGGTATTTCTACTGTTAATGAATTTCTTGACGTATCTCCTAAAGAACTTCTTGGCATACCCTTAGAGCATAATATCAAATTTTGTATTGACCTTGAATCCGGTACAAAACCCATTTCTAAAACCCCATATCGAATGGCTCCTATTGAACTTCAGGAGTTAAAAACTCAACTACAGGAGTTGTTAGACATTGGTTTCATTCATCCTAGTACATCTCCTTGGGGTGCTCCTATTTTATTCACAACGAAGAAAGATGGGAGTATGCGACTTTACATTGACTATCGGGAGTTGAACCATGTCACCATCAAAAATAGGTACCCGTTACCTCGCATTGATGACCTATTTGACCAGTTGCAAGGTGCTAAATATTTCTCAAAGATCGATGTTCATTCCAGATATCATCAGTTAAAGATTAAAATTGAGGACGTTCCAAGGACTGCTTTCAGAACTCGGTACGGGCATTACAAATTCCTAGTCATGTCTTTTGGATTGACTAATGCTCCTGCAGCTTTCATGGATATGATGAACCGAGTATTCAAGGAATATTTGGATCATTTTGTGGTTGTTTTTATTGATGACATCCTCATCTATTCTAAAAGCCGTGAAGATTATGAGCAACACTTAAAGTTGATACTCCAAAAGCTTCGTGAAAACAAGTTATACGCCAAGTTAAAGAAATGTGAGTTCTAGCTTTAGGAAGTAGCATTCCTTGGGCACGTGATATCAAAGTATGGAATATCAGTAGACCTAGCAAAGATTGAAGCAATACAAAGTTGGGAGCAACCTAAGTTAGTAATCGAAGTACGTAGCTTTCTAGGCTTAGCTGGTTATTATCAGAGATTCGTGGAAGGATTTTCTCGAATCGCTACTCCATTAACTCAGCTGACTCGAAAAGATACAAAATTCGGATGGAGCGAGGAATGTGAGAAGAGCTTCCAAGAACTCAGGAGGAGACTCATTTCAGCACATGTTCTGAAAATACCATCAGGTTCGGAGGGATTTTTCATCTACAGCGATGCTTCAGGTAGAGGTTTAGGATATGTTCTCATGTAACATGGGAAAGTCATAGCCTATGCCTCAAGACAACTCAAAGAATATAAGAGGAATTATCTTACTCATGATCTAGAGTTGGCAGCAATCATTTTCGCACTAAAGATCTGGAGGCACTACCTGTATGGGGTGAAAGTGGAGATTTATACCGATCACAAAAGCCTCAAATATTTCTTCACCCAAAAGGAACTCAACATGCAGCAATGACGTTGGCACGAGCTGTTGAAAGATTACGAAAATACCATTCATTAACATCCTGGAAAAGCAAACGTGGTAGTTGACGCGTTAAGTAGAAGATCATATGCGGGTACGAGTGCGATATTGTCAACACAAAGGCCCATTTTGTATGACTTATAAAGGATGGAGATAGAGTTTAAAAACTACAGGGACCCATGTGATGATGTCAAATATACGAATAGAACTGACTTTAATCGATAAAGTTAAAGCTGCTCAAACCACAGACCTGGAGTTGATGAGTGTGAAGAAGAAAGTACAAGAAGGTGTTATTCCAGAAGAAAGAATCGACAAAGAAGGAATACTTTGAGTCAACTCCAGACTTTGTGTTCCTAATGACTCTGATTTGAAGTATAAAATCGTGATGTAGGCACACAACACACCGTTTTCCTTCCATCCTGGAAGTACTAAAATGTATCATGAGCTTCGACATACATTTTGGTGGAGCAATATGAAGAGAGAGATCACAGAGTTTATCTTAAGATGTTAAACCTGTCAACGTGTCAAGGCGGAGCATCAAGTACCAAAAGGTTCATTACAATCACTTGAAATTCCAGAATGGAAGTGGGAGCACATCACCATGGATTTTGTTACCGATCTTCCCAAGGTTTCTCAAGGCATAGATGCAATTTGGGTCATTATTGATAGATTAACCAAGTCTGCTCATTTCTTGCCTATACAAGAAACTTATTCACTTAAACGCCTTGCTCGTATGTACATAAATGAGATTGTGAGATTGCATGGTATGCTAGTATCCATAGTTTCTGATCGAGACCCAATATTCACTTCATGATTTTGGGTTAGCTTGTAGAAAGCTATGGGCACTAATTTACTGATTCTGGCTTCTCGCATATCATCCTTGAGGCATTTGACGGCAATCGAGAGGACTATTCAAACTCTTGAAGATCTATTAAGACTCTGTGTCCTAGACTTCAAAGGAAGTTGGGACAAGTACTTGTCATTGGTGGAATTCTCCTACAACAACAGTTATCAAGCAAGTATAGGCATGGCTCCATTTGCGGCATTGTATGGACGAAAGTGTCGTTCTTCAGTATGTTAGGACGAGGTGGGTGAAGCAACGTTGTTGGGACCAGAAATGGTATGTATGACTACAGAAAAGATTCAAATGATCCGGCAACGTATACGAACCTCACAAGATCGACAAAAGAGTTATGTCAATCTTCATCGAAGGGACATGGAGTTCAATGTTAGAGATCATGTATTGTTACGTGTTGCTCCATAGAAAGGAGTTACAAGATTAGGAAAGAGAGGAAAGCTCAAAACTCGATTCATTGGTCCATTTGAAATCCTCGATCGAGTAGAAACTGTGGCCTATAGACTCACTTTACCACTAAGTATGTCTCGTGTTCATAACATTTTCCACATATCTATGCTACGTAAATATGTGAAAGACCCGAACTATATTATTGAATTAGAACCAGACGAGATAGCACAAGAGTTAATGTGTGAAGAGGTGCCTGTTAAAATCTTGGATAAGAAGGAACATATTCTACGCTCAAAGGTTATACCTTAAGTCAAAGTTTTATGGAGAAACCACGATATTGAGGAAATAACCTGGGAGTTAGAATCTGATATGAAAACATGATACCCTCACCTCTTCGACATACCAGGTACGTACATCAATTTCGAGGACGAAATTTCATAAGGAGGGGATGTTGTAAGACCCCAACTTTTTATGAATAAAGATTTAATTTCTTTAATTATTATTTTAAATAATATGGTGTTGATTTGATATAATGCTTTAATTATGGGTGAAATGTGCAAATTTTTCAAAGTAAGTAAGTGGTTATAAAATATTCGTTTGGTCGGTGAATATCCGTGATGACAAGACAAACATCATTAGTGGACCACATAATGTAATAACCGCTTGATATAGAAAGCGGCGTAAATAACTAACAAAACTTTTATCGTTAACTGTTGAAATACCCGGTGATAAAAGTACAGTAATACGCGTGGTTGCATAGTAGCACACGGTATTGCACAGTATTTTTGATTATTGCTTCTTACGTAAGAAGTCACTCAGTTTCATTCAATAATTACCATAGTAATTGTTGCACAGTTTCTTATATTATTGATTCAATTATTGTCACAGTTTTATCTGCATAATATTTTATATTATTAAATCAATAATTGACGCGACACAATTATTCATATTATTAGTTAGCATTATTGGCAATGTCTAGAAAATTCTATCGAAAAAGGGGTTTGGTCATCTAATTGTGTGCCAATAAGGAGAAATCCTTATCGGAAAGCCCCCTCTTTTCTAGGAATGATTTGGTTATTGATATTGTGAGCTTATAATATTAATTATTATGTGGTGGATATTGGTTCAATTTTTATATAAATGAAGGAATTTAGCATGAAACATTTGTTGAAAGTTTGACATATTATCTTCTCCGATAAAATATTCAGCTAAATATATTATTATAATATTACATTATAATAGTATAATGTGATAATATAATAAATAACTTTGTGAATAGCCCACCTTTTTTATAAACAAATTCGGTGCCTAATTTGCCTTAGCAATATGCAGAGGTTAGTGGGAATAATATTGTAATTTGCAGCATGTGAATTGATGGGTGGAGGTAGGATAATTGGTTTTAAATTCTCTTAAAAAGGGGTGTGCATCTTTTCAAAATTGTTAGACCATTTGATTGGTGGAGAATATTGTCTGTAACGATTTGAAATTTCAAATTGTAATTTAAATATTTATTGAGTTATATAAATATTTATTTGAGGTGTTTATTGTTGAATAAATATTTATTGATGTGATGGTCGTTGATAAATATTTGTAACTCTAAATTTATTAGATAAATTTCTAAATTAAATTAATTTATAATTTAGAGATTTGTATTATAACATGAGGTGTTATATTGTGATTAATAATTTAAAATGGTATATTAAATTATCAAATAAAATTATAACGTGAAATTATAATTTTGTGGTATTTGATAAAATGGAAAATATTTATTTAAAAATATAGTATGTGATTAATTTAATTGGTTAATGTTGGATATGGAGATCCAAATAAATAATATGTAATTATAAATTATAAACTAAAGTGTTTATGTAAATAAATTAAAAAGGGTTTAATTTAGTTTTTGCCAAACAAGGCTTAATATATTAATTCTTTAAAAATTAAAGGGTTTTGCCAAACAAAGCCTTATGGCTTTTGAAATTCTAATTTTTGAATTTAAATAAAATAAATAAAATAATAAGTATAATATAATTATAATATATACGTTAGTTTTGTAACTGCCATTTTAATTAAGTTGGCGTATTAAGACTATCAGTTTATTTTCTACGTTGTCTATCAGTTGATTTTTGGCTTAGCTTTTGTTTACTATACGCATTCTAGTGACTGAGTTTTGTGTGAGTTGAGAGAATTTGAGAGAGAAGGATTTTAGAGCATTTCGCAGTGTTTATGAAAAAGGATTGCAAGCAATTTGAAGGTACTTCTTATACAACCTTAATATCTATATGTATATGTCTACATATGTGAACTACGACAAAGTTTTGCTATGCTCTGTGAATTTTATTTCTTCCGAATTGTTGTTATGTAACTAAGTTATGGTGGTTATACATGCTTATAATGATAGAGTTTATGTTTAAACAATAATTGCATGCTAATTTCGGTTTACAGTAGAAGAAAATTTTCGATGGTGTATGTTTGTATGTATTTTTTCATATGGCTCATGTAAGTACCAATTTTGATGGCCAATTTATATGTTAAACTTTAAATTGAGTCTTGTATATGGTAGTTCATTAAGAAACGAGCATAACGTAATTTGAATGAGATAATTTGGTCAAGTATAGAGATTACAGTGAAGAATTTTGTAAAGGATGTTAAGAAAATGGAGTTTTTCATGAAAACTTAAAATTTGAGAAATTAACCTAGCTTAAGTTGTTAAATTGTTTTAATTGGTGGAATATGTCCACAAACATGTTTGTGATAGTTCTATACCATTTTTACGTGTTATTATCACTATTTGGTGGGTGAATTTCGTGTTAGTTGGCTTAAGAAAAGTGTCGTAGCTCTGTTCTACAAAATTGGAAGTCGCGTAAGTGTGCGTTAAGCGCTATTTCTTAGCGCGAGCACGCCGCTTGCCACCCAATATAAATCGGCAGTAGCACACATACCTTCTCGCTGATGCATGTTGAAGTCTACTAATTATGCAGACTTTTGAACGTTCAATTTAACTTAGCTTAATAATAGGTTAATGTGAGAATCGTGTAACAACAAGGTTAAACAGAGTCATGTTATGTGGATTATGAATTCAAAATTGTAAAAATGATTAGTAAATCGAGAACGCGTTATGTGATAACTTAGTATACACAATGAACGTTAGATAAGTGTTGCGAAGTAAAACACTTGGAATTTCTGAAATGTAAATGGTAATGAAAGACTTGTGCTTCAATGATAAGTTTAGATAGAAGTTTACATGTTTTTGTATGTTAGCATACTAATAAGTATTGTGGTTCTAAAATTATGTGTAGGTGATCGTGAGTTTAATTTTATAGCTTACGCTCAAGGCAAGTTTCTAAACCCTATCTTTTTACATTGAGAAAGTTTTCTAACTCTACACTTTCGTTGAGTTAGTTCTATTATTACTGTGACACCTCCAAACCCAGGTACTTCATTCCCACAGGATTTGGTGCTCACTAAATCAAACATTCATATCTAACTACCCATCACAATAAAATTGGATAAATAAAACCTTTCCAATTAAAGGGTTACATAATAAAAATCTCCCAGGTTATCTAACCTTTAAATACAATCATTCAAATGCGGAAAATTAATAAACTTCTTTACAACCATTCAATTTAAAATCTGATAATCAAATATCAACACATTACAAGTCTTCAACACTTGTTCATTTTTCCTTTTCCCTTACTGGTGCTAGGTACATCAACCTTCTCATCTTTAACTGTAATAGTTATATAAGCAAGAGTGAGCAAACAAAGCTCACTTGAAACAACAATGAATGAAAAATATTTACAATAACTATCAAATAAGAGGCTCGATAGAATTAAACAATATGATTTATCAACATTCTTAAATATATAACCGAGGGTCCTAAGACCACGAACTATGTCCATAGTTATAAGTAATATTTCAACTTAAACTTTAACAGTCATAAGACTATAGGGACTCCTCGTACTTAGGGGGATCAGCCCTTCGTACAATGTATTGTGCACAAACATTTCAATGCTAAGCGTAAGTTACCCATAATAATAGGGTTGTTCATCTCAGTATTTAGAGTACAAGTCCGCACCAAAGTGAGTTTGGTTTAGATATATTTTAGGGTAATTTGGAATTCAATGAACATCAACTAAGGACTAGTTGAATGAAACCAATAACATCATACTATAGAATAATCGTAATTGAATCAACATGGTAAATTAAAGTCATGCTTTAGGAATAATCTAATAGCATACAACTTGAATAACTATAACACACCTTGCTTGAACAATGTTAAGCCAAGGTTATTTAAAATCGAATACTAAGCATGCGTAGCAATTTGAACGATAAAACTGTTCAACATTAGTATGTATAATTGTGCATGCTAAACAACAAGTTAAATACAAGAATAACTTGTTCAATATAAAAATCAAAGTTTAGAAAGCTTGCATCATTTATAAGGTAATCGAATTGGAAACCATAATTGCTTCAACAAGAAAATAGATTAAAGAACTTGCCTTGCTCGTAGATTAAACCGAACAATTCGAATCACAATATCCTATATACATATGTCATCATGACATAGTTAGTCACTACCACTTTACAAACATAACTAAGTACATCATCATGTAGGTTTGATTATTTAATCACATAATCAAATTATAAAACAAGTTAATTGTTAATAACATGTTCATTCTAGATATAGAAATATTAAAATCATAACTTAATAGTCCTATTATTAACACATAACCATTCCTTTAGACTTTGAGTATAAAATTAACACTGTTAGACCATTATGCTAATTTGCGATGCGATGCCACTGCTTTATTGTTTATCTCGTATTCTGTGGTTCTTACACGCCACATTTATACTACTGTGTCGTTACGGTGGCAGGGTGCCTGTCTTCTTGCTCTCGAATGTTGTCTTCGCTGTCATCGTCATATTGGCATAAAATCTACGCATCTTCAATCGACAACTTCTAAGAATAAGATGAACAAAAGCCAATTTTGGCCTACAAGCTACTTTCTAACAGTCTAATTAACATGTAATTCATATAGAGACTTCATATAAACATAATTCAAAGACTCTTAACATGTTTCTACCCATAAAACAACATAAACAACGAATTTACAACATACAATTCCACTGTTTTTGATAAAAACTCACTTTTTGATGTTTTAATGAAAATAAACGTTGTGATTTTGTTTTTCAACCAAAATAGTTAATTCAAAGCATTTTATCAATGTTTATACATACTTTATCCAATTCAGTAGTCAATTTATCAACTAAGCAACTAATTAACCCTTAATTTCTACCTTAAACTAAACAATATATATTCACAAAAACTCTCTGTAAAAAATAGCTTTTCTTCACAACCCATACATAATATAAATTCTTTGACTATTCTCAATTATAGCTTAAGAAAATAGTTTAACAACACTAGATTATCATATAAAATCACATACATAACAAAAAAATTCAACTTCTACAAAACTTTTATGGAAAAAATTGGGAGAGAGAATACAACTATAACTTTGAAAAGAAAAACAATAATAGAGTTTAGATGATACCTTGTTTGAAGAAGATGATGGCCAACCCTTTTGATTCTCAAGCTTCTTCTTCTCTCAATTCCCTAGCCTTTCTTCCTCTCTTCTTTTCTCTCTCAGAACTCTCTTCTCTTCTCTATTCTAATTCTACGCCTTAGAATATAACGTATAAGATATAATATATATTAATTATATAATATAAATATAAATATAACTGATATCAGTTATCCAAGTTTTGAAAACCAAAAGCCATAAGGCTTGTTTGGCTAACCACTAAAAAAAAATAATCAATTAATCCTTATGCCTTGTTTGGTAAAACTCAATTAGAATAAAGACTCAATAGGCATTAGGCCTTGATTAGCAAAACTGAATTAAACTCCTTTAAGTTATTTTAATAACTCATTTATAAAATGTTATTTGTTACACTTTTATTTAATTAAATTAATTCTAATAACAATTTATTAAATTACTTTAACACGTAAATCAATATCACAAAATTATAATTTTCTATATAATTATAACTTTATTTAATCAACTAACACATCCTTTTAATTACAAATTCAAATAAAAGAATAATAATTCAATTAATCAAAACCTCTAACTTAATAATTAAATTAAATTAGCATATAATAATTAATTTCCTTAATTATTTATTTAACAAATAATTAACAATTATTCAACAATGAACACATCCATTAAATACTTAAATAATTCAATAAATATTTAATATAACAAATAAAAATTCGGAATATTACAATTACATTGTGTAACTTTATTCTTTTGATTGAGCAAGCTTTTTATCTTAACTGTTATTAAATAAGTCATTTGTTCCTAAAATTTAATTCGAGTAAACTTTAACTCTAATGTTATTTGAAATTCTCATTTGGTTGATTCATTCTAACTTGTTTATAGTTAAACAAGTTTCTTAAATTCTATTATTGTATAATGAACGTAGTTTTTGAACTCTCGTCTCTATTATTGAACTGTTTTAATTCTTTGCATAAGTTAATACCATGCTGGGCAAGTTTTTAGTTTCCAGCTTGCTATCAGTTAATGTACGTTCAGTAATTGCATTTCTAATGTTATAAGACTCTAACCTTAGCTTATTTACTGTTCAAGCAAAGGTTAACCATTTTATTCATTTTGTTGAATACTTATGCTCTATAGTTATTTCAAGCATGAGTTTAATATGTATAATCAGTTCACTATAATTCTCAATTGTTCTATGTTATGTTATTATTAAACAACTATTGTGTTATCAAACACTATTGATTCAACTAGTCCTCTAGTTGATGTTCGTTAAACTTCAAATTTCCCTTGAAAGCTTATCCAAACCAAACTTTATTTGGTGCGGACTTGTACTCTAAATACTGAGATGAACAACCCTATTATTATTAGGGGATAATTTACGCTTAACGTTGAAATGTTTGTGCACAATACATTGTATGAAGGGTTGACCCCCCTAAGTACGAGGAGTCCTTATAGTCTTATGACTGTTAAAGTTGAAGTTGAAAGATTACTCGCAACTGTGGACATAGTTCATGGTCTTATGACCCTCGGTTAGATATATTCCATATTTTGGATTCCAATTTTTGATTATCATCGTTAGAGTACTATTCAGTGTTGATGAGCCTATTGTTGGCAGTTATTATTGTTATTCTCCTGTTGATTCATTATTATATCCAGTGAGCAATTATTTTGATCACTCTTGCATATTTATACACTCATTGCAGCCTAAAGTTGAGAGTAGGTAGGTGGTAAATCGACTAGCAAAGAAAAGGGAAAATGTACAAGTGATGCCTTTGATTTGTACTTTTGATTCTTTATTATGATCATAGATTTTTAATAATGATTTAATGTAATAATTTAATTCCGCACTTGAATGATGTTTAAAGGTTAGATAACCTGGGATGTTTTTGAACTTAATGATGTAACCCTATTTAAGGGGAGGATTTATATTTTATTTGGGTAGATAGTATGAATGTACGGATAGGAATGAAGTACCTCGATTTGGGGGTGTCACATTGTCTGCAAAGTATATTGTTTCAAAATTTGTGGGCCCCTAAGCATGGAAAATAAAAGTTTGGCAGGAAAGAAGTTAGGCAGGGAATTAGGAAGGTTTCTTATTTCCTTCATCCGAATTTCATTATAAATAGAGGGGTAACCCTCCTTCTTCAATACACCATTTCAGAAATTCTTATTCTATAGTATTGTGAGTATTTTTCTTGAGTATAAGGATACTTTGAGTGTAGCTTTTTGTCCAAGATTTTCTCAGAATAATATCTGATATTCCAGTCAAATCCAGTTTCTACTAAGGTAAATGATATTTTTTTTTTTGAAATACTCGTAAGAAATATTATTTTCTTTCATACTCCATATTATGAAAATGATATTATTTTATTTCGTATTCCTAAATTTAAACTTACTATGGTAAGTATTGCTTCTATAATTCCTGAAATGATTACAAATTCCTTAAGTTTTGCACTTCATCTAATATCATTTTATGAGAATATTGGTCTGAACTTTCTTGATAAATTTCCATATTTTCATGTCAAATTACTGAATCAGTCACCTCTTAAAATTCATAACAAATCATACGTTAATTTTTAACGGTTCAAAATTTGTGAACATATACTCAACTTATATATGTATAACATATCCAAAAATCACAACGATCCAACGGTCGAATTAAAATTATAACTCACGCAATACAGCTTTAAGAACACCGATTTGATTTTTAATGCCTCCATTCCGACAAAATACTGAAAAAAACACCTCAGCATTAATTCCTTTATTTATATCCACATAAATAAATCCATCATTTATATCCACATAAAATAAATATTTCCTTATTATATAAATCAATAAATAATTATTCACAAATAATATTAGAGAATCACAATAATGACAACCAGATGGTTCCTGTGGGAAGAGGGGCTTTCGATAAGGATTTCTCCTCATCGATGCACAATTAGGTGACCAAACCTCTCCTCGATGTAACTTTCTAGACATTGCCAATAATGCTATCTAATAATATTATCCAAATAAGTTGAAGTATTGATCCGATAATGGGAAATACTGTGCAGTGACAATTATTGAAACAACAATAATATAAAATATCAACGTAGCAATTATTGAATCAATAAAATAAAATATTGAGCGATAATTACCAGTAATAATTATTGAGTAAGCGCCTTCTTGCGTAAGAATCAATAATTCAAAATACTATGCAATACCGTACTACTTTACGCAACAACGCCAGACATCGTATTTTAACCACCAGGTATTTCAAAAGTGTTAACGGTAACAACAACGCCGTTATTTATAAAAACTCAAACTTGTTATTTTCTTTATCCGACAATTATTACATTTATGGGGCCCACAAATAGGCAAGCTACTGGTCCGTATTTAATATTCCCAAGACAACAAGAATATTCCACGACCAAAACGAATATTCCCAGAACAACAATGAGTATTTTATAACCACTTGCGTATTTAAAATATTTAAATATATCACCCTTAAATTTAAACTTTTATCATTTTAACCATTTACTGAATAGTAATTATAAGAAAAATTGAATACTTTTATTTCATAAAATTCGGGGTATTACATATCTTCTCCGATAAAATATTCAGCTAAATATATTATTATAATATTACATTATAATAGTATAATGTGATAATATAATAAATAACTTTGTGAATAGCCCACCTTTTTGACAAACAAATTTGGTGCGTAATTTGCCTTAGCAATATATAGAGGTTGTTGGGAATAATATTGTAATTTGCAGCATGTGAATTGATGGGTGGAGGTAGGATCATAATTGGTTTTGAATTCTCTTAAAAAGGGGTGTGCATCTTTTCAAAATTGTTAGGCCATTTGATTGGTGGAAGTGATTGGTGGAGAATATTGTCTGCAAAGCATATTGTTTCAAAATTTGTGGGCCCCTAAGCATGGAAAATAAAAGTTTGGCAGGAAAGAAGTTAGGCAGGGAATTAGGAAGGTTTCTTATTTTCTTCTTCCGAATTTCATTATAAATAAGGGGTAACCCTCATTCTTTAACACACCATTTCAGAAAATCTTATTCTATAGTATTGTGAGTATTTTTCTTGAGTATAAGGATACTTTTAGTGTAGGTTTTTGTCCAAGATTTTCTCAGAATAATATCCGATATTCCAGTCAAATCCAATTTCTACTAAGGTAAAGGATATTATTATTTTTTGAAATACTCGTACGAAATATTATTTTCTTTCATACTCTATATTATGAAAGGGATATTTTTTTTTTCGTATTCCTAAATTTAAACTTACTATGGTAAGTATTGCTTCTATAATTCCTAAAATGATTAAAAATTCCTTAAGTTTTGCGCTTCATCTAATATCATTTCACGGGAATATTGGTCTGAACTTTCTTGATAAATTTCCATATTTTCATGTCGGGTTACTATTCATGAAGTCCTATTCACGGGGTACTATTCACGAAATACTATTCACGGGGTACTATTCACGAAAGAATTTAATTTTCTTTTCTGTCCAAATTATTTTTGATACATGAATATCATTCTTGAATTTTACTCCACAAATAGTTATCATGTTGACAATTTTGACATTTTTGAACTCTGGATAAATTGAATTATAATTCTCTAAAATTTATCCTTTATCTCAATTGATTGAATCTTTATATCATTGTCATCTCCTCGTGCTTATATTGTACTGGAAGTTATCTTTGGTCCGTAGTGCAAAGATGGACTGTTGATTGGTATAATTATGACTAGGAATTATGTATTGGTATAATCATAACATTTAATGTTACAGATAAGGTTTGTGGTAAAAGTCCTCTTTGGCCTGTAGTGCATAGATGGACAGGTGTTTGGCATGATTATGACCACCGGTGATACTAACGAATATCCTTGACCCGTAGTGCATGGATAATTTGTTGATTTAAAATATTTATTGAATGATGTTACAGGGATAAAATATTGCTGATGGACTTTTAAACCATAGAAGATAGTAGATATCATGCTTTATTTGACTCTTCTAATGGATTGTTGTTTTTGCTGCAATTGTTGATCTAAAATTTGTTGTCTATTGTATTCTATCAGATTTTTTCCTGTTGAGGACTAAGGATAATTTATTCTATATTATCTTAGTCATAATATTCTTTACTGGGTTAGTTGCGCTCACCATTTTCCTTTTTGTTCCATTTTTCTTCTCAGGAGGCGAGAATATAGCTAGTACTAGTCGGGGTGTAGAGTGATGGTTCATGACAATTATTATAGCAGTCCTCACTATTTTGTAAAATAATATATTAATAATTGTAATGAGGACTTTATTTGAGTTTGGATATTGTCTATAAGACAATATTTGTACTAAAACTCACAGCATATGTGTTATCGTATTTTGCACGACAATTGTATTAATGAAGATTATATTTGGTTTTTGTACCATGTATTTGGTGACTCAGAATGGGTTGTGTGGACCTATTTTGGGGCGTCACTAAAATTCTTAGTTTTACTAATCAAGTTAAAATAACTCATTACAAAACAAAATATAAAAGGTATGAAATCTCACAATAGCATGCGATCGATAAAATTTAAAATTCAAAAATTTGTTTCTATACTTTTTTGTACTCAACAATTTCAACAGAAATTTAAAGGATAAGTAACTCACTAGAACACTTAGCTTTGATACCAAATGATGGACTCCACGACACGCTTACGTGAGGTGGTCGTTGCCCAGATCGTTTCTAGCACAGTTGATAGAGTGGAACTCTCTCGACACCTCAACCTAATGTCTATATTGAGATGAGAAACTTGGTACAATCAATCTAGCAATAAAATTAGTGTTGAATGGAACACCAATGACGCCCAAACCCCTTGTTTATATTGAAATAAGAACCTAGACACAATCGACGATTGATGCTATAAAAGATGCCACACACAACTATGTATTATCGTATGATAAGTCAAATTGAATCTCAAAGAATAAACTAAGAAATTACTTAGGAATTCTTCAAAGAACCAAAAGTAGATAATAATTGTGACGCCCCCAAAATATGCATACATCACCCATTCTGAGTCGCCAAATACATGGTACAAAATACAAATACAAACTTAAATATACAACATGAGCTGTGAGTTTTAATACAAATATTATCTTCTAGACAGTATTCAAACTCAAAATAAGTCCTCGATAAATTTATTATCACACTACTTCACATAATAGTGAGGACTACTAATGCAAACATCTGGACTGTTACTCCATTCCCCGACTAGTCTCAGCTATATTCTTATTTCCTGAAGAGAACAATGAAAGCAAGGGGTGAGCTCAACTATCCCAGTAAGAAATATTATGACTAAGATAATGCAGAATAAATTATCGTTAGCCTTCAACAGTGTTAAACTGATAAAATACAATAGACATCAAGTTTAACTGCAGCGGAACAAGCAATCCATTAGAAGAGTCAAGTAGAGTATGATATCTACTATCTTCTATGATTTAAAAGGTTTTCATCTCTTTTATCGGGGACTCGACAATAAATAATCCACATCATCCCCTGCACTACTGACCAAGGATATTCATTAGTATCACAACCACAAATTATCTATGCACTACGGGCCAAGGATATTCGTGTATTCATCAATGGTCATGATCATGCCAACAACTGTCCATCAATGCACTACGGGCCAATGAGTACTTTTACCACATTTTTGTAACATTACGGTCATGATTATACCGAATAATCCATGATCATAATCATACCAAGTCCATCTATGTACTACAGGCCACGAATGACTTTCAACATAAGATAAGCATGAGGATGATGACAATGATATAAGAATTCAATTAAAAGAAAGCAAAGGATAAATTTTTAAAGATTTATAATTTAATTTATCCAGAATTCAATAATTTCTAAATTGTCGACATGATACTGCTTTGTGGAGTAAAATTCAAGAATAATATTGTACCAAAAATGATTTGGACCAAAAACGAATCAATTTTTATCATGAATAGTACTCCGGGTGAATATTACTCGAGTGAATAGTACCCCATGAATAGTACTTCATGAATAGTAACCTATGAATGGTACTCCAGCATAAAAAAATTAAAACTTATCAAGAATGCTCAGAATAATATTTTCATAAAAATATACTGGATAAAACGTAAATTTTAAGGATATTCTACTAATTTCATGGAGTATAGAAGCCAAAAATTTAACCAAATGAGTATAGAATTCGAAATCTGAAATGAAATAATATTACTTACATACTACAGAGTATGAAAAAAAATATTATTTCAAGCGAATATTGAACAAAAATAACATCCCTTACCTTAAAAAGAAGAGTATTCCGACTGGTAAGGCGGGGATATTCTTGAAGAAAACTTTCACTGTTTTCTACACTTCAAGCTTTCTAAAACTCGAAAGAAATACACTCAATATTATAGAAGAAGAATTCTCTGATTCTGGTATGATTTTTAATTCTAACTAAGTATCCTATTTATAGGAGAATGGAATGATACTATTTAGGAAAAATAATCACGGGCTGCACAGGGAATTGAAAATCATGGACACCTGAAAATTATAATTTCGTATAATCTTACTATGCAGACACTATGCATAATAAAATATAATATATTCTATTTTTCATAAAAAATAAAACTTATTATAATATATATATATATATATATATATATATATATATAACAAAAATAGTAAATCCTTCCGTGAATCACAATTTTTCCACCTAACAATTGATTTTTCAACACATGTGGGCCCCACATATGGCCCCCACTTTTATTATATGAATAACTTTCTACCGATTATTTTGAAAAATAGGTAAATGGGGGTCCATATAATAAGCCAATTTACAACAAATACTTCATAAAAATTCCCTCAATATTTTTCACAACATTTATTCATCATTATTATAACTCGTAATATTAACAACCAGGTCGTTCCCAGGAAAAAGGGGCTTTCCAATAAGGATTTCTCCCTTTGGCGCTCAATTAGGTGACCAAACCTCTCATCGACAGAACTTTTTAGACATCGTCAATATTACAAATAATAATATGAATAGCTGTATCGTCTCAATTATTGATTTAATAATATATAAAATATCGACAATAATTAAATCAAATAACGTGAGATACTATGCAGCAATTACTGTAGCAATAATTGAACAAAACTGAGTGACTTCTCACGTAAGCATCAATAATCAATACCGTGTGCTACTATGCAACCACGCCAGATTATCGTAATTTTTTAACACCGGTTATTTCAACAGTTAACGGTAAAACTTCCGCCGTTATTTTCATAAAAAGATATTTTTGTCATTTTCTCAGTCTGACAATAATTACGTTGTGGGGTTCACCAATCATTGTGACGTCGTACAAATATTCCATGTTAAAACAAATATTCCCCAACCAATCGAATATTTTATAACAACTTGCTTACTTTGTAAAATTTATAAATATTACCCACAACTTTAATATTATAACAAAACAGCACCATAATTATTCAAAATGATATTTAAAGAAAAATCCATCTTTATTCATAAAAGTTGGGGTCTTACAACCTCCCCTTCTTATAAAATTTCGCCCTCGAAATTAGGGTACATACCTGGTATGTCGAAGAGGTAAGGATATCATGATTTCATTTCAGATTCTAACTCCCAGGTCATTTCCTCAACATCGTGGTTTCTCCACAAACTTTGACTTGAGGTATAACCTTGGTGCGTAGAATATGTTCCTTCTTATCCAAGATTTTAACAGGAACCTCTTCATACATTAAATCTTCTGCTATTTCATCTGGTTCTAACTCAATAATGTGGTTCGGGTCTTCCACATATTTACGTAACATAGATATATGAAAAATATTATGAACACGAGACATACTTGGCAGTAAAGGAGTCTATAGGCCACAGTTCCTACTCGATTGAGGATTAAAAATGGGCCAATGAATCGAGGATTGAGCTTTCCTCTCTTTCCAAATCTCATAACTCCTTTCCATGGAGCAACACGTAATAACACATGATCTCCAATATTAAATTCCATGTTCTTTCGATGAAGATTAGCATAACTCTTTTGTCGATCTTGTGAGGTTTTAATACGTTGTCGGATCATTTGAATCTTTTTCATAGTCATACGTACCAACTCCGGTCCCAACAACGTTGCTTCACCCACTTCATCCCAGCATACTGGAGAATGACACTTTCTTCCATACAACGCCTCAAATGGAGCCACGCCAATACTTGCTTGATAACTGTTGCTGTAGGAAAACTCCACCAATGGTAAGAACTTGTTCCAACTTCCTTTAAAGTCAAGGACACAGAGTCTTAATAAATCTTCAAGAGTTTGAATTGTCTTCTCCGACTGCCCGTCCGTTTGAGGATGATATACCGAACTAAATCATAAATCCGTGCCCATAGCTTTTTACAAACTAACCCAAAATCTTTAAGTGAGTCTTGGGTCTCGATCAGAAACTATGGATACTGGCATACCATGCAATTTTACAACCTCGTTTATGTACATACGAGCAATACGTTCAAGTGTATAAGTTTTTTGTATAGGTAAGAAATGAGTAGACTTGGTCAATCTATCAACAATGACCCAAATTGCATCTATGCCTTGAGAAACCTTGGGAAGACCAGTAACAAAATCTACAACATTTTTAAGCATCTACTAATTTATGAAAAACAAATCTACAACGTTTTTTTCTTAAAAATGTTGTGTAATGTGCGTAACTACAACGTTTTAAAAACGTTGTGTAAGGGTGTCAAATAGACAACACCCTTAACCACGACGTTTTTCTGACTGAAACCACAACGTTTTTTCCGCGTTATCTATTTACTATTTTATAGTAGTGCATGCAATCTTACAATCTCGTTTATGTACATACTAGCAAGACGTTCAAGTGTATAAATTTCTCGTATCGGTAACAAATGAGCAGACTTGGTCAATCTATCAACAATGACCCAAATCGCATCTATGCCTTGAGAAACCTTGAAAGACCAGTAACGAAATCCATTGTAATGTGCTTCCACTTCCATTCTGGAATTTCAAGTGGTTGCAATATACCTTTTGGCACTTGATGCTCCGCCTTGACTCGTTGACAAGTTAGACACCTTGAGATAAACCCCGCTATCTCTCTCTTCATATTGCTCCACCAAAATGTATGTCGAAGATCACGATACATTTTGGTACTCCCTGGATGGATTGCAAACGGTGTGTTGTGCGCCTCCATCATAATTTTATACTTCAAGTCAGAATCGTTAGGAACACAAAGTCTGGAGTTGACTCGAAGTATTCCTTCTTCATTGATTCTTGCTTCCGGAATAGCATCTTCTTGCACTTTCTTCTTCATACACATTAGCTCCAAGTCTGTAGCTTGAGCAGCTTTAACTTTATCGATTAAAGTCGGTTCTACTCGTATATTCGCCATCATCACATGGGTCCCTGGAGTTTTTAACTCTATCTCCATCCTTTGCAAGTAATACAAAATGGGCCTTTGCGTTGACAATAACGCACTCGTACCTGCATATGATTTTTTACTCAATGCGTAAGCTACTACGTTCGCTTTTCTAGGATGGTATTGAATGGTATGATCATAATCTTTTAACAGTTCAAGCCAACATCGTTGCCGCATGTTGAGTTTCTTTTGGGTGAAGAAATATTTGAGGCTTTTATGATCCGTAAAGATCTCCACTTTCTCCCCATACAAGTAATGCCTCCAAATTTTTAGTGCGAATACAACTACTGCCAACTCTAGATAATGAGTAGGATAATTCCTCTCATATTTTTTGAGTTGTCGAGAGGCATAGGCTATGACTTTCCCATGTTGCATGAGAACACATCCTAACCCTTTTGCTCAAGCATCATCAGAGATGACAAATCCCTCCGAACCGATGGTATTGTCGAGCAATGTCTTGAAATGAGTCTCCACTTGAGTTCTTGAAAACTCTTCTCACATTCCTCGCTCCAATCGAATTTTATATCTTTTCGAGTCAACTGAGTTAATGGAGTAGCGATTCGAGAAAATTCTTCTATAAATCTCCGATAATAACTAGCTAAGCCGAGAAAGCTACGTACTTTGGTCACTAATTTAGGTTGCTCCCAGCTTTTAATTGTTTCAATCTTTTTCAGGTCAACAGATATTCCGTGATTTGATATCTCGTGCCCAAGGAATGCAACTTCCTCAAGCCAAAACTCGCATTTCTTTAACTTGGCATAAAGCTTGTTTTCACGAAGCTTTTGGAGTATCAGCCTCAAGTGTTGCTCATGATCTTCACGGCTTTTGGAATATATGAGAATGTCATCAATAAAGACAACCACAAAATGATCCAAATATTCCTTGAATACTAGGTTCATCATATCCATGAAGGCAGCAGGAGCATTAGTCAATCCAAAAGACATGACTAGAAATTCATAATGCTCGTATCGAGTTCTGAAAGCCGTCTTTGGAATGTCATCAGTTCTAATCTTCAATTGGTGATATCCAGAATGAAGATCAATCTTGGAAAAGAATTTGGCGCCTTGCAACTGGTCAAACAGGTCATCAATACGAGGTAACGGGTACCTATTTTTGATAGTGACATGATTCAACTCCCGATAATCAATACAAAGTCACATACTCCCATCTTTCTTCTTCACGAATAGAACAGGAGTACCCCAAGGAGATGTACTAGGATGAATGAAACCGATGTCTAACAATTCCTGCAGTTGGGTTTTTAACTCCTGAAGTTCAATAGAAGCCAGTCGATATGGGGCTTTGGAAATGGGTTTTGTACCGGGTTTAAGGTCGATACAAAATTTAATTTCACGCTCTGGGGGTAGGCCAGGAAGTTCTTTAGGGAATACGTTAGGAAATTTATTAACAATAGAAATATCATTCAAAACTGACGTATTTTTATTTAAATTCGTGACATGAGCTAAGAAAGCTTGACATCTGTTTTTCAATAAATGAATAGCTTTATGGCTTGAGATGACATTGATTGATTTTAATGGTTTGGTTGCTTGAATTCGCATAATAGGTTGGTTAGGAATATGAAAGCTAACAACCTTACGAAAATAATCAATTTTTGCATGATGAGTAGTTAACCAATCAATCCCTAGAATTACGTCAAATACAAGTATTTTCAATAAAATAAGATCGACAGGTAATGTGAGGGTACCGATTTGAACCAAGAAAGACTTATAAACAGTGGATGTAATGAAGGTTTCTTCCAACGGAGTTTCAACAGATAAGTCAAAGTCTAATTTCTCCGGAGTCATATTTAAACGTTGAGCGCAAGTAGGAGAAATAAAAGAATGGGTAGAACCGGTATCAAATGAGGTATAGACTTTGCTAGAGTTTATGATTAGCTTACTCGTGATAACCTCGTTCGGGTTCTTTGCTTTCTGGGAGGTTACGACAAACGCTCTCCCTTGAACTACTAGTTTTAACTTATCTGGGACGACATTTGGTGTCACCGTTCCAACTGGACTTAGCTTCCCTGCATGACAAAATCTAGCTAGGTGACCTTCTCTTCCACAATTATAACACGTTTTGGACTGCTGCGCACATTTTGGACTGATATGTCCCTTCCCTCCGCATTTGAAGCATATGATAGGTGGTCGTTCTCCTTCCTTAACAACGGGTGCTGGTGCTGATATCTTTCCATCATTGTTGAATCTCCTCTTCTTGAAATGTCCACTTTTATTGTCTTGGCCATGATTACCACCGAAGTGGTTACTACTTCTGGCATGTTGATTCCCTCCACGTTTGTTGTCACCGCTTCGATGACTGTTACCACTGGTATTATCGACTTGTCAGCTACTATCACTTAGTTGGTTTGACTCATTATTGTGCTCCAATAACTGAGCCCTATTTACAACATCTGAATATAAACACAGTTTGTGAGAGATAAGGTATTGACGTATCTCAGGTTTCAAACCTCTTAGAAACATCTGCGTCATTCTTTCTTCGTTATCAACTAAGTGGGATGCAAACCGGGACAACTCGGCAAACTTGGCTTCGTACTGCGACACAGTCATATTACTTTGCTCCATCTTGATGAACTCTACCTCTTTCATGTGACGAATACTTTCAGGAAAGTACTTGTCGTTGAACATTTCTTGGAACTTCTCCCAAGACATTTTGAGTGCGGCAGGCTGGGTACGCTTTATAGATTCCCAGCAGTAATTTGCCTCTCCTTGCAACATGAAGGTGGCAAAGGGAACCTTTTGCTCCTCGGAGTATCCCAAGACATCAAATATCTTGGTGATCTGCTTTATCCACGTCTCCGCCTTAAGTGGTTTTGGCTCTCCTAAAAATTCTGGTGGTCCCAGCTCTTTGAACTGCTTAGTGATGACCGTTCGAGAGTTGCCAGTGTTTCTACCTGTATTTTGGATAGGAGCCGCTCTCGCGTGATGTTGCATAAATTGCATAAAGCCTCTGAACATTCCATCGTTCATCATTTGATCAGTGTTGTTGTTTACCTGAGGAATATTGTCTTCCTATTGCACATTATCCTGGGTATTGATCTGTGGTGACTCAACGGTCTCCTGTGCTCTATTGCTATTCTCAACATTCTCAGATGTTATTTTCAAAAACTACCATAAAATAAGGGTTAATTGACACACCACACATTATCCCTATATTATGACCAACCAATTAAATAACAAATAAACTTAGGTAGGTCATACTAGCGAAGGAATTACCCGTCTCTCCCCCCTAGTTCGAGTCTCACATCTTAGCTAGGGATCATATCCCTAGGCTTTGATACCAACTGTGACGCCCCCAAAATAGGTATACATCACCCATTCTGAGTCGCCAAATACATGGTACAGAATAAAAATACAAACTTAAACATACAACATGAGCTGTGAGTTTTAATACAAATATTGTCTTCTAGACAATATTCAAACTCAAAATAAGTCCTCAATACATTTATTATCACACCATTTCACAGAATAGTGAGGACTACTAATGCAAATATCTGGACTGTTACTCCGTTCCCCGACTAGTCCCAGCTATATTCTCATTTCCTAAAGAGAACAATGAAAGCAAGGGGTGAGCTCAACTAGCCCAGTAAGAAATATTATGACTAAGATAATGCAGAATAAATTATCGTTAGCCTTCAACAGTGTTAAATTGATTAAATACAATAGACATCAAGTTTAACTGCAATAGAACAAGCACTCCATTAAAAGAGTCAAGTAGAGCATAATATCTATTATCTTCTATAATTTAAAAGAATTTATCATTAATTTTATCGATGAGACTCAGCTTAATAAATAATCCACATCATCGAATCAACCCTGCACTACGACCTAGGATATTCATTAGTATCACGACCATAAATTATTCATGCACTACAGGCCAAGGATATTTATGTATTCATCAATGGTCATGATCATGCCAACAACTGTCCATCAATGCACTACAAGCCAATGAGGACTTTTACCACATCTTTTGTAACATTACGGTCATGATTGTACCGAATAATCCTTGGTCGTAATCATACCAAGTCCATCTATGCACTATAGGCCACAGATGACTTTCAACATAAGATAAGCATGAGGATGATGACAATGATATAAGAATTCAATTAAAAGAAAGCAAAGGATAAATTTTTAAAGATTTATAATTTAATTTATCCAGAATTCAATAATGTCCAAATTGTCAACATGATACTGCTTTGTGGAGTAAAATTCAAGAATAATATTGTACCAAAAATGATTTGGACCGAAAACAAATCAATTTTTATCATGAATAGTACCCTAGGTGAATAGTACTAGAGTGAATAGTACCCCATGAATAGTACTTTGTGAATAGTAACCCATGAATAATACTCTGGCATGAAAAAGTTAAAACTTATCAAGAATGCTCAGAATAATATTTTCATGAAAATATACTGGATGAAACGCAAATTTTAAGGATATTCTACTAATTTCATGGAGTATAGAATCCAAAAATTTAACCAAGTGAGTATAGAATTCAAAATCTGAAATGAAATAATATTACTTACATACTACAGAGTATGGAAGAAAATATTATTTCAAGCGAATATTGAACAAAAATAACATCCCTTACCTTAAAAAGAAGAGTATTCCGACTGGTAGGGCGTGGATATTCTTGAAGAAAACTTTCACTGTTTTCTACGCTCAAAGCTTTCTAAAACTCGAAAGAAATACGCTCAATATTATTGAAGAAGAATTCTCTGATTCTGGTGTGATTTTCAATTCTAACTAAGCATCCTATTTATAAGAGAATGGAAGTATACTATTTAGGAAAAATAATCACGGACTGCGCAGGGAATTGAAAATCACGAACGCTTGAAAATTTTAATTTCATATAATCTTACTATGCAGGCATTATGCAAACACTATGCATAAGAAAATATAATATATTCTATTTTTCATAAAAAAACAAAACTTATTATAATATATATATATATATATATATATATAACTAAAATAGTAAATTCTTCCACCTGATAATTGATTTTTCAACACATGTGGGCCCCACATGTGGCCCCCACTTTTATTATATGAATAACTTTCTACCGATTATTTTGAAAAATAGGTAAATGGGGGTCCATATAATAAGCCAATTTACAACAAATACTTTATAAAAATCCCATCAATATTTTTAACAACATTTATTTATCATTATTATAACTCAAAATATTAACAACCAGGTCGTTCCTAGGAAAGAGGGGGCTTTCCAATAAGGATTTCTCCGTATTGGCACGCAATTAATTGACCAAACCTCTCCTCGACAGAACTTTCTAGACATCGTCAATATTGCAAATAATAATATGAATAACTGTATCGTCTCAATTATTCATTTAATAATATATAAAATATCGACAATAATTGAATCAAATAACGTGAGATACTATGCAGTAATTACTGTAGTAATAATTGAACAAAACTGAGTGACTTCTCACGTAAGCATCAATAATCAATACCGTGTGCTACTATGCAACTACTACAGACATCTTGTACTTTTAACACCTAGGTTATTTTTAACGATTAACGGTAAAACTTCCGTCGTTATTTTCATAAAAAGATATTTTTGTCATTTTCTCATTCTGACAATAATTATGTTGTGGGGTCCACCAATGATTGTGTCATCGTAAGAATATTCCCTGTTAAAATGAATATTCCCCGACCAATCGAATATTTTATAACAACTTACTTACTTTGCAAAATTTATAAATATTACCCACAACTTTAATATTATAACAAATCAACACCATAATTATTCAAAATGATATTTATAGAAAAATTCATCTTTATTCATAAAAGTTGGGGTCTTACAATAATCTCACAAGTAATTAAATTTGAATAATATTGAATGTAATAAAATTTAATGAATTACATCCATGAGTCTTAAATAATAGAAATTGAAACCCTAGGAATCCTAAAAGGAATCAATAACTGTTTTTGGAATCAAAATCTACTCTAACATCCTATTTATAATAGAAACCTGATAATATATTGTCAATACTGAGTTTAGGAAATAAATTCACACTCAAAATCTATAAAAACGGATTTGCCTCGAAGAACGTGCTAACTAATTTTGGGCTACCCAGCCGGGGCGGGTATTTTTGTCGTGTAAAGTTTGCCGGGGGTGGGGTTTGACAGAGAGCTTCGTGCCGGGGTGACTTCAGAGCTCATCGGGGCGGGCTTTAACAGAGAGGTCTCCGCCGGGGCGGGGTTTTCTAGGCTTAAAACCCCGCTGGGGCAAGTTTGCTAAAATTCCTATCCTGATGTCTGATCTGAGATTCAACCTTAGATCATGTTAAAGAATTTGAGTATAGTCTCATCCTCCCTAGACCAAGTAAACATGCATGTTTCCTTCCACATTGCTTGTACTAATCCCATTAGACCTTCCTTGAACCGTTTAGCTTGTCCCCTCATTACGGGTCCAACTGATACTTGCACCGAATCCGAACCATGACCTTCATTTGAGTCCAAGCTAGTCATGTCATCATCACATAGATTGGCTAAAGAAGAAGTAAGCTAATGATATCTTCCAATTTTGACAAACCAATCACACGCCCACTATCAAACACAAAGGCTTAGCCTTTATTAATTTGCACAGACACACACGACTTTTTAGCCCTCATACACACATGCACATTTGATTCAGTTGCATACACAACATATGCACATATATTTAGTGCATGACACACACACATATATATTATATATATAAATTATATATGTACTTAACATATATATATATATATATATTTATAAATATGTTTAGAGTTTTTCTGTTTGCCCATAAAGATTTTGTACAATCATTTTGAAAAAAGAAATAGTAATCTCCTTACCTTAGGAAATTTTACTTTATGAATCAATTTATTTAACACTTTATATTAGATTTATCAAGGTCAATAAAATAAATTCAATAGGAGTTAGAAAAATATTTTGGTCAAAATAAATAAGATAATTAAAATTATTTTAATATTTTAATCCTATGGAGATGATTCTACCCATTTGACATATTTACCTAATTTGTTATTATCAAAATAAAACTATAAGATTTGGAGACCTATCAATAATGTATATCTACACGATCCATCTCTACAGTGAACCAATGATGAACTTAAGCAAAAAAGATATGCAGGTTGCATTTGATTGGGTGGGGTGTCAAAATGGGTCAGCTATATAATTAAAATAAAACCAATCCTAAAAACAAACATACTACCTCTTGTAGACACTCGAAATTTTGTTTTCTTGTTACTAATTATGCAGTCGGGCAAAAATATCTTTTTCACACTCTAGAGATAACCCTGGAAGACCACAACATCAAATCTAACCACGGAGACATCCCCGTGGAATATCAAATCAACCTTGGAGATCAAACCTAAGGAAAAGAAAAATTTGTAGGAATCAATCCCGGAGACAGTCCCGAGGGACAACCAAAAGCCACGTCAAGCCCGGAACCAAACCTGGAGAGCAAAGAAGTAATTTGCCAACTAAACATCAAATCAAGTCCAATCACTACTATGTCGCCAGGTCCTTCCAAAGCTCTTTTGGGATCAGCGTGAGCTAGCTGAGTTTTCTGTTAGCCATCCAGGCTGTTCGACAGTGTGACACCCCCAAATTCAGGTACTTGAAACCCAAACTCGGTGCTTCACGATACCATTTCTCTGAGCGGAATAATAGTAATTTTTGTCATAAATATCAAACTTAATTACATATCAGAGTTGTCTAAATCCCAGGTACGCGACCTTAAAATATTTCATTACATGATAGATAATAAATATCCTCATCTTATTTAAGTCTAGCTATTACATAAGATAACACAACTTAATCTGACAGCTTTCCTTTCCCTTTTTTTCTGGCAGAGCCCTTTGGTTGATAATACTTAACTGAAAACATTTAAATTAAGCAAGAATGAGCATTTGAGTGCCCAACAAGTAATAGTAACAATAAACATTAGCTGAAAGGATTATATGTTTTCTTTGAGCGACACTTCTACAACGAAGAAATAGTTGTGAAGTAACTGAAACAATTCTAATCAACATACCAATTCTATTTCAAATTTTTGAAACTACGTACTGACTATAAATGGAAATCAGTCGACAGACTATGAACGTTTTTTTCTATTTTCAAAAAGGTTTAATAGAACTTCATCTGTAAACCGTCATAACTTACGGGCACAGGGGTGATCAGCCCGTTATGCCCTGTATTGATCAATACTACATACCTGAACAATATTCTCATTCATCATAACCGCCTTGGGTGCACAAAAGTTTCCCAGATTTGGGATATTCATACTCAGCCTGAATCCGAACCAAAATAAATTGGGTTGGATATCATTAGGGTTCTATCATGTTCAACGGTATTCTTAAGTTGTGTCTAATGAAGTCAAATAGCTTAGATGACTTTTAATTAAGGTATACATAGTTGAAATCAACACGTGTATCAACATGTACAATAATTATCTAGGTGAGGACATTTGTATAACCATACTTAGAATTTAACGAACAGAATATATATATATATATATATATATATATATATATATATATATATATATATATCGAACCTTATAATACTCTGATCGATAAATAATGAACGAATAAAGTTTGGAAACTTGTATGAGTATAAATGATTGGATACATAATCAATAACAGTAGAGTTTAATAATCCGGCATAATGATAGTATAATTCTGAAACTGTCTTACTCATGTCCATTGCATAAAATAAATGCAAAGGTTAGGATTCTTGCTTAAGTAAAAGAGGAAGAATTTAGGAACTTGCCTGGTCTGCTGCTTACACAACTTAGTTCTATCTTTAATTCAACGACCTATCATTTATAAGGTTGTTCTATTGATTAGAATAACATATCATAACACATCATACTGTTATTTACAAATCGATATATAACCTAATCACATTGTCACATAGTTATATCGGTCATTAAGACACAAACAAACACTTATCTGATTAAACTATATAGGTTTGGATCAACTTCATAACATTTTGGTGTAAAGCGGACTTTATCGAAAAATTATCGAGTTTAAAACTCTAATCATATCTTAAATATTATTCGGATACTTCAAATATCAATCATAGGACTTATAATAATTTTTAAGTAATTATTATAATTTCTCATAATTTTTTCAAACTATGGAATCATTATTAAATGATTTATAAATTACATAATTCTATTATCGGTAACATTTAATTAATATTAAACTATTAATGAAACCATTGCCAAAATATTAAAGTTATTTATAATAACTTAGAATATTTTAAAAGTATTAATATTACTCTTAAATGATTTTTAAATATTTAAAATCAATTTTAAACCATTTCCATTAATATTTAAATATTAACGTATTATTCACTAAAATATTAAAAGTCATTTATAAAAACTTAAAATATTTTTAAACCACTTATATCCTTTTTAAATGATTTTTAAATTAATAAAATCATTTTTAATCTATTTATTTAATATTATTATTAAATAAATCTAATATCATTAATATTTAATAATTAATGAAATTTACATTAAAATATTGAAAGTTATATTTTATAACTTAAAATATTATTAAATACCTTATTATCATTTAAAATTATTTAAAATCATTTTTAGTTAATTTATTTAATGCATTTACTAAATAAATTAAATATTAATAATATTCAAATAATTACTAATATTTATGAAAAATATGCCAAATTATTAAAATTTAAATTTTATAACTTAAAATAATTTTTAAAACTGATTTTATAATTTTTAGAATTTATTTTCTATTTTTAAATGATTTTTAGATTTTAATATAATTAAATTTAATAAGTCTGTCGTTATAGCCTTTAGCGACAGCAAGTGTCGCCTTAGGTGTTCTTGAGGCTTAAGAACATTCATAGACAGTTATCAAGTAACCATGTTTGACCAAGTGAAATTTTTAATATATAATGTTTCTGGGAAAGCTTAGGGTCAAATATTGTAGTACATATGCAGTGCTACAAGTACATAACAATTTCTGGTTCATATCATATCATACAAGTAAGATCTAAGGCTCGAGAACATGTTTGTCGAGGCGTTATCTTCATTTTCTGGTAAAAATGAAGAAATGTTCGTGAAACTTTTTGGGCTTCCACTACTTACTGTTCTTGCATCCTTTTTGTGATCTAAAGGTTCTAGTGTGTAGCCAACATGTAGGACAAGAGATCTATTACTTAACAACATTATAACAACAACAAATCAAGCATATAATGTCCGGTCAAACCTTGTCAGACAACACATTCAAATGGTTTTTGGGTTACCCAGAAAATAGAAAATGTGTTCGACTTGGCTGGTTTGATCGACTGCTAAATCCCATATTTTATCATTTAGGTGATAGAAAGGCATGAACATGTAGTACATATACCAAACTACAACTTAGATATAACAACAATATCATAACAAAACACAGATAGATCCAAGGTCAACAAAAGCTTGTCAGACGCTTGATCACTGTTTCTGGGTTGCCTAGAAATGGTCCGGTTATGGTCGGTCAACGACCTTTGACCAATAATAACTAGCAGTATGTTCAAGCTATGACCTTGATTCAACTTCCAGAGTACAAATCTAATGACATACTACAAGATTAAACACTTAAGACACCAAATCAATAAACACAATGAGATCTAGAAGGTCTGACATTCCTTGTTAGACCACAAAACAAACTTTTTCCAGATTTTGTAAAAACTTAAATTCGAGCATATAAATGTTATGGATCTATATAATACCAACCCAGATCATCAATTTACACTTTATATAATATATCTAAACATTCTAACATCAAATCTAACATAGGATATAAGATTAAATTTCTAAGTTAGGTTTTATACCTCTATGAACCAAATCTTGATCCTCTGTTCCTGACCTGATCTTGATGTTTTGGGGACTCACTAAGGGACTGAAATGCTAACTATTTTCATGGGTTTAGAGAGAGAAAAGCTTGATGGTGTGTTTGTGAACAATTGGGACAAAATTATAAACTTTCTCTCTCTCTCAATCTATATATAATTTGATGCAAGGACCATGGCTGATCATGAGGGCAGGTTTTGGTTGATTAAAGGCTAGTACTAGACCACATGGTTAGCTAAAGTTGGTCACCAACTAAAGTTATGGCAAGTTTTACAAGTTATCTATTAAATAATGTAAGAAGGGCAATTTGGTCATTTGGTTTTTACTTTTAGTGGCGAGGTTGACAATTCATTCTAACCCTTAGGGTTTGACCCTTAGGGTTTAACCCTAAGGTTTCCTAAGCTCTAAATCTAGAATTGTGTATTAAGGGCAAAAATAGAAATATTAGTTTCTAAGAATGTTGATTAGGGTTCCTTAATTAAATTAGGTTTCCTAATCACTTTAGACTTGTAAAGTAGGCTTTATCAAATACTAAATACCATAAGCTTGCTAAAATTAGTAATTAGGGTCTATAACTTAGCAATTAGGGTTTTGATATAGTAATTAGGGTTTCTAAATATTAATTAGGGTTTACCTAATTAACAGTAAATATAATAATGGTCATTATTTACATAACACATAGATTAACAAATCTTATAGCCATAATAGACTTCTGTACTATAGCTTATCAGTAATGCTAGGGTTTTGCACTGTTTTACTATAACTCTTACACACATTAACATTACACACATATCAAACATGTTTATATTACTGAAATATAAATAATATTATATTATTATTCTCATTCCTTATTCAAAATCCGGACTTAGGGTTTTGAATTCATATTCTTTATAACCTTCATAGATACCATTATTAATTAAGTTAAAATAATTAACTTAATTAATATAATAAATACATATCATAAAATCCATATCATATATACAATAATCATATTTTTATGGAAAATAAATAATAAATATTTTATTACAAGATTAATTTATTATAAAAATATAATCTACTGTGATCCATAATTCTAAAAAGAACTTAGTTACATCTAATAAATAATTTTATTTATCAGATATGTACATATACTTTACTTTGCACATATTTCCACCCTTATATATATATAAAAAAATTATTCGCAAAATTTCTTATTGAAAATATTGGGTTATTGCATCCACCCTCCCTTATAAGGATTCCGTCCCCGGAATCATCGCTTTAAAATTTATAGACACTATGGAAAATAGCATATGCAGTCATTTCAAGTAGATCTCGATCAGATTCGATCGAACTGATCTTTAACTCCTCAACATAAAGCTTGTCTATCTAATTCTACGAAAATTTGATTTCTAACAGAACCCAAATTTCTCCTTCTAAATTTCTTTATAACATATTTTACTTATATTTAAGAAAAATCATATATACGAAAATACAATTCATACGAATAATACCTGAAGTTCCATCCCCAGCTGCTACGGTATCCTGAACCGTCATGTTGAAGACTCTTGCGGTTGATTTAAATCGAAGTTGGTCCTGCTTTATAGTGTGTTCCACTTTGCCTTTTCCAAAGATTCACGCTCCATATATCCATTCTCCTTTTGGACGGTCCTTCACCTTATGCTCAGTGGATCCACACGAAAAACACCCATTACTCATCCTAGGATTGGGGCGATTAGGAGAGATATGTCCCTCACCTTACACACTTGTAGCACACAAACTTACCCTTAAGACACTCACCTGAATGACCCTTCCCACAATTCTTACACTGCACAGCCTGCTTTTTCACACCTTCCTGCTTGACTTGGACACTCCCAACATTGTTCCACTTTCTTTTCTCACCCCTACTTCCACTACCTACTTCTACCTTCCCAGCTCCCTCACCCTTATTCTTTCTCTCCTTATTGTAGAGACTCATGGCCTCACTTCCCCCTTCAGCTATGATAGCCTTTTCTAAGAGTGTGGCAAACGTATTGATCTGTAACACCACCACCTTATTTTAGAGCAAGGGTTTTAGGCCTAGCTCAAACCTCCTTGCTTTTCTAGCCTCTGTATCCACTTGATGCGGAGCGAACCTAGCTAACTCATTGAACTTTGCAGCATACTCCGTAATGTAACTGTCAAGTTCTCCTACTTTAATTGTAAAAACTTCACCTCCATCCTATCCTGCACACTAGCCGATAAATAATTCTCGAAAAATAGTGTCTTAAACCTAGTCCTTGTTATCACTCCTTCTCCTACCCTAGCTTGATTTGCCTCCCACCAGAAATTCGCCTCTCCTTTCATCATATAGGTGGCAAAAGCTGTCTTTTTCCCCTCATCGACCCTAGCGACTACAAACGCTTTTTTTATTTCCTTAACCCAAGTTTGGGCTTCTATCGGGTCAGTAGTACCTCTAAATTCAGGTGGTCCTACGGCCTTAAAATCCTTGAAGTTCGTAAATCGGTTGTCTGGCTGATTTCCTGCGGCTGGCATTCCATTCTGCATGGCTTGAGCTACCATGTTCGCGAAATTCTGCATCAGGTCTGGTTGTTATCCTCCAGCATTGTTGACAGACTCTTCTGCCCTTTGGTTTCGAGTTTGTCGTCTTGGCGGCATTTTCTGGTTAAATAAAACAAAATCTATATTTTATTAACTTACATTCTAAACCTTACCGTATAAGTTTGATATTTCAAACTTATTCCATTAATCAAACATAGATTCATATTTATTCGACTAATTCATAGTACATAGCATAGCACATACTGCTTTAATCATCCGATATCCCTTTATGACCATAAAGGTCGGGAATCATTACTACAACTTACACCAAAGTTGGGATTATTACAATACACACGTACATTACCAAACATACATAATTAAATACTAATTCTACTTATTTCTTACACCTCTTTCCTGATTCTGGACAACCTTTTACCTGATGACCTTCTAATCCACACATAAAACATCTTCCTTTCTTAAAGTCAGGACAACGAGGAGAGGTATGTCCCTCACGGCCGCAAATATAACATATCATTTTCCCTTGGTTATTATTATCGAATTTTCCTAAGTCGTGGTCTTTTATCTTTCTTCTCCCCTTCTCGCTTGGAGATGCACACAATTTACTGCTTTGGGCTCCTATCTGATCAATTTGGATTTTAAGCTTATCTTGTTCTTCCATTATTTCTAGTAAGGCTTTTTGCAACTGACTATTCAACAGCTTTTCTATTTTCCACAACCTTTCCAGAGAAGAAACCTTGTTCCTCAGATTCTGCACTTCGGTTGATGCTTGATCAGCTCCAACTTCGGTGTCCGAATCACTATCTATTAATTCCACCATTTCTGGGTCCGATATTATATTTTCCAAAAGGATCACCTCATCAAGGTTATCTTCAATGTGAGCCTCTACTTCAGCTATTGGCTTTGATATTGGCTCCTTCTTTGTGATCTTAGGGTATCCTAATCCTTTTCCTCCTGACATCTACACATAAATTATCCTGATTAACATATAATATATATACACCGCAAGTAAAAGTTTTATATAAGTTATCTTTTATTTTTGTTTGACGATGAATTTATTCGATTCATCTCCTTTTAAACTCTATATGAGTTATTTGTACTTTCAACGTTTTCCTCTGCTCCAGGGTTATAGCCTAAGGTCTACTCCCACCTATGATTTCTATCCCAAAAGCTCTAATACCAACCTGTGACTTTCATGGTGCTTCCAACCATAACACCTTACAAGGGTACCTATCAGCTTACCACCGACTGAATCGACGCCCCCTAAGAAGATTCTGGCTTCGGTGCATTCCACACAAGGAAGTCACCAGCGAGAGGCTCGGGGCTCTTCGCAAATTCATGCTTATAGCTCTGATACCAACTTGTGACGCCCCCAACTTCAGGAACTTGAAACCCGAACTCGGTGCTTCACGATACCATTTCTTTGAGCGGAATAATAATAATTTTTTTCATAAATATCAAACTTAATTACATATCAGAGTTGTCTAAATCCCAGGTACGCGACCTTAAAACATTTCATTACATGATAGATAATAAATATCCTCATCTTATTTAAGTCTAGCTATTACATAAGATATCCTTTCCCTTTGTTTCTGGCAGAGCCCTCTAGTTGATCATACTTAACTTAAAACATTTAAATTAAGCAAGAATGAGCATTTAAGTGCCCAGCAAGTAATAGTAACAATAAACATTAGCTGAAATTAAATGTTTTCTTTGAGCGACACTTCTATAACGAAGAAATAGTTGTGAAATAACTGAAATAATTCTAATCAACATACCAATTCTATTTCAAATTTTTGAAACTACGTACTGACTATAAATGGAGATCAGTCGACAGACTATGAACATTATTTTTTATTTTCGAAAAGGTTTAACAGAACTTCATCTGTAAATCGTCATAACTTATGGGCACGGGGGTGATCAGCCCGTTATGCCCTGTATTGATCTATACTACATACCTGAACGATATTCTCGTTCATCATAACTGCCTTGGATGCACATAAGTTTCCCAGATTTGGGATGTTCATACTCAGCCTGAATCCGAACCAAAATAAATTGGGTTGGATATCATTAGGGTTCTATCATGTTCAACGGTATTCTTAAGTTGTGTCTAGCCGAGTCAAATAGCTTAGACGACTTTTAATTAAGGTATACATAGTTGAAATCAGCGAGCATGTATCAACATGTACAATAATTATCCAGGTGAGGACATTTGTATAACCATACTTAGAATTTAACGAACAGAATATATATATATATATATATATATATATATATATATATCTGAACCTTATAGTAATACGGTACTGATAAATAATGAACGAATAAAGTTTGGAAACTTGTATGAGTATAAATGATTGGATACATAATCAATAACAGTAGAGTTTAATAATCCGGCATAATGATAGTATAATTCTGAAACTGTCTTACTCATGTCCATTGCATAAAATAAATGCAAAGGTTAGGATTCTTGTTTAAGTAAAAGAGGAAGAATTTAGGAACTTGCCTGGTCTGCTGCTTACACAACTTAGTTCTATCTTTAATTCAACGACCTATCATTTATAAGGTTGTTCTATTAATTAGAATAACATATCATAACACATCATACTGTTATTTACAGTCAATATATAACCTAATCACATTGTCACATAGTTATATCAGTCATTAAGACACAAACAAACACTTATACAGTCAAACTATATAGGTTTGGATCAACTTCGGTAACATTTTGGTGTACCGACGGCTTTATCGAAAAATTATCGAGTTTAAAACTCTAATCTGTATCTTAAATATTATTCTGGATACTTCAAATATCAATCATAGGACTTATAATAATTTTTAAGTAATTATTATAATTTCTCATAATTTTTTTCAAACTATGGAATCATTATTAAATGATTTATATATTACATAATTCTATTATCAGTAACATTTAATTAATATTAAACTATTAATGAAACCATTGCCAAAATATTAAAGTTATTTATAATAACTTAGAATATTTTAAAGTATTAATATTACTCTTAAATGATTTTTAAATATTTAAAATCAATTTTAAACCATTTCCATTAATATTTAAATATTAACGTATTATTCACTAAAATATTAAAAGTCATTTATAAAACTTAAAATATTTTTAAACCACTTATATCCTTTTTAAATGATTTTTAAATTAATAAAATCATTTTAATCTATTTATTTAATATTATTATTAAATAAATCTAATATCATTAATATTTAATAATTAATGAAATTTACATTAAAATATTGAAAGTCACATTTTATAACTTAAAATATTATTAAATACCTTATTATCATTTAAAATGATTTAAAATCATTTTTAGTTAATTTATTTAATGCATTTACTAAATAAATTAAATATTAATAATATTCAAATAATTACTAATATTTATGGAAAATATGTCAAATTATTAAAAGTTAATTTTATAACTTAACATAATTTTTAAAAGCTGATTTTGTAATTTTTAGAATTTATTTTCTATTTTTAAATGATTTTTAGATTTTAATATAATTAAATTTAATAAGTTTGTCATTATAGCCTTTAGCGGACGATGAAGTGTCGCTTTAGGTGTTCTTGAGGCTCAAGAACATTCATGAAACGATTATCAAGTAACCGTGTTTGACCAGTGAAATTTTTAATATATAATGTTTTGGGAAAGCTTAGGGTCAAATATTGTAGTACATATGCGATTCTTCTGTACATAACAATTTCTCGTTCATCATATCATATCATCATGAGAAAGATCTAGATCTAAGGCTCATAACAAGTTGTTTACGAGCCGTTCTTCATTTTTTTCCTTTTTTCTTACATTCTGATCTAAAGGTTCTAGTATGTAATACAACATGTAGGACAAGAGATTTATTACTTAACATCATTATAACAACAACAAATCAAGCATATAATGTCCCAAATTGAACCTTGTGGACAACACATTCAAATGTTTTATGGGTTACCCGAAAAACAAAAAATGTGTTCGACTTGGATGGTTTGACCAAACTAAATCCATGTTTTTATCATTTAGGTGATATAAAGGCATGAACATGTAGTACATATACCAAACTACAACTTAGATATAACAACAATATCATAACAACAAAACTCAAATAGATCCAAGGTCAACAAAAGCTTGTCAGACGCTTGATCACTGATTTTTGGGTTGCCCAGAAATGGTCTGGTCATGGTCGGTCAATGACCTTTGACAAATAATAACTTACAATCTGTTCAAGCTATGACCTTGATTCAACTTCCAGAGTACAGATCTCATAACATACTACAATATTAAACACTTAAGACACCAAATCAATAAACACACTGAGATCTAGAAGGTCTGACATTCCTTATCATACCACAATTTCTAGATTTTGTAAAAACTTAAATTCGAGCATATAAATGTTATGGATCTACATAATACCAACCCAGATCATCAATTTACACTTTATATAACATATATAAACATTCTAACATCAAATCTAACATAACATATAAGATCAAATTTCTAAGTTAGGTTTTATACCTCTATGAACCAAATCTTGATCCTCTGTTCCTGACCTGATCTTGATGTTCTGGGGACTCACTAAGGGACTGAAATGCTAACTATTTTCGTGGGTTTAGAGAGAGAGAGAAGCTTGGTGGTGTGTTTGTGAACAATTGGGACAAAATTATGAACTTTCCTCTCTCTCAATCTATATATAATTTGATGCAAGGACCATGGCTGATCATGAGGGCAGATTTTGGTTGATTAAAGGCTAGTATTAGACCACATGGCTAGCTAAAGTTGGTCGCCAACTAAAGTTATGGCAAGTTTTACAAGTTATCTATTAAATAATGCAAGAAGGGCAATTTGGTCATTTGATTTTTACTTTTAGTGGCAAGGTTGACAATTCATTCTAACCCTTAGGGTTTGACCCTTAGGGTTTAACCCTAAGGTTTCCTAAGCTCTAAATCTAGAATTTTGTATTAAGGGCAAAAATGGAAATCTTAGTTTCTTAGAATGTTGATTAGGGTTCCCTAATTAAATTAGGTTTCCTAATCACTTTAGACTTATAAAGTAGGCTTTATCAAATACTAATTACCATAAGCTTGCTAAAATTAGTAATTAGGGTCTATAACTTAGCTATTAGGGTTTTGATCTAGTAATTAGGATTTCTAAATATTAATTAGGGTTTACCTAATTAACAGTAAATATAATAATGGTCATTATTTACATAACACATAGATTAACAAATCTTACGACCATAATAGACTTACATACTATATATAGCTTATCAAGAATGCTAGGGGTTTTGCCTTTTTTTTACTATATCATTCTCCACATTATTAACATTACACACATATCAAACATGTTTATATTACTGAAATATAAATAATATTATATTATTATTCTCATTTCTTATTCAAAATCCAGACTTAGGGTTTTGAATTCATATCTGACATAACCTTCATAGATACCATTATTAATTAAGTTAAAATAATTAACTTAATTAATATAATAAATACATATCATAAAATCCATATCATATATACAATAATCATATTTTTATGGAAAATAAATAATAAATATTTTATTACAAGATTAATTTATTATAAAAATATAATCTACTGTGATCCAAAATTCTAAAAAGAACTTAGTTACATCTAATAAATAATTTTATTTATCAGATATATACATATACTTTACTTTGCACATATTCCCACCCTTATATATATATAAAAAAATTATTCGCAAAATTTCTTATTGAAAATATTGGGTTATTACAGGCAGAGTATTTTGAATGGATGGAGGCAGAGACCACATTGGTTGCGGTTGTATCCACATTACCGGGGATTGATCTTGATAGTGAGGAGCCCACAGAGGACATTGATTTTCCCACCGAGGAGGAGATATTTCTTTGGGTTGCCGGGCGGTGTGATGGATTCTCCATGTGGCACTCTCTTGTGACCACTGCATTCATTGAGTATTTAGAGCAGAGCCTTCATCTGATGACATTTGAGAGAGATGAGGCTAAGGCCTTGATGTCGACAGCTCTTGTTGGGAGAGATGTCACTCTATTGGAGAGAGATGATGATGTAACTCATAAAGACACCACTATTATTGAGCGGGATGAGGCTAGATTATCCAGAGATGCATTGATTATTGAGCGGGATGGCGCTATATCTGCCCGGGATGTAGCCGTTACAGATAGTAATACAGTGAGGTCCCATACTACTGCTATTGTTGCATAAATGAGCGCACATATTGACGAGCACAATGTCACCATGTTTCCTCGTGTAGATACCCTTGGGCAGGAGCTCACAATGTTTCCTCCTTCTTCGGAGAGAGATGCCATGTTGGACTTAATAGCTCGCATATATATTGACTTGTAGATGGTCTTGTATTTTCCTGCACAGACTAGCTTAGCCATTTTGTCATGTACAATACACATTGTATATATCAAACATCATTATATATGGCAGGGAAATATTTTTTTGATTCACTTCCCTTTTTAGCTGTGCATTATTACTTGCTTGATATTTGCCTGTTTCTTTAGGGCTTGTGATCTTGATGTATTCTGAACTCCCCCTTGATGGATCAATATATAGATGTCTCAGGATCTTTTAAAATGGATCATTCATATATGTGTATCCCTACCGTTTGGTGTCTTAGGACTGGTCTCTGTATGTAGATATGGAGAGGAGTGTTGTTTTCCCCTCTAAGATTAATCGCACCACAGATGGTCGTCGGTACTCCTTTGTATGGGGGAGCCCAGGTAGCTCCATCTCTTATGGATTGGTGTTTCTCTTTGAGGACTCAACCGTAGCTTAGATCGTCGTCGATTCTCCCATTTGTGGGGAGGTCAGGTAGTTCCATCCCTTTGGTCTAAAGCTGATGAAATGTGGTGGATTGAAGGATGATCTCAGTACCATGTGACAAGTTTTTATGTTTTGGTAGAGGGTAAGACCGAACCATGAATGGCTGCCTACGTACTCCTATTGAATAGGAGACCAGGTCTACCTTGTTCGAACCTGGTGTAAGAGGTTCAACGTTGTATGTGAAAGGTGTAGAAGGGTGTAGAAGTGTTTATTTTTGTTTTTTTATGTAGTGCGACCAGGCTATAAAAATGGTTGCCTACGTACTCCCGTGTATTGGGGAGATCAGGTCGACATAGTTCGCCCTATATTTAGGATAAATTGTAGATGAAAAGTTTGATCCCATGTACAGGACAAACTGCAGGGGAAAAAGTTTTATCCCTGGTGGGAAAACTGTAGGTGTGAAAAGTTTTATCCCTGGTGGGACAAAACTGCAGCCCGTAGGTGTGAAAGGTTTAATCCCTGGTGGGATAACCTAAAAGGTTTTGAAAATAATGTTGAGCGAAGGATCTGCTGGTTTGAAGAGTGTGTTTGTCCCTGATGGGGCAGATGGGTATGAAGAAAGGTTGTATGTAGTGAAGGGTTAGAAAACCTGAAGTGACTGGGGATATGGTGATCCAAAACCAGGATGTTTGCTTAATGGTAACTTCAGACATAGTACCGTTTCACGGTGTCTGAGTTGATGAGCTGTGGAAATTCATCGTCGTCCATTTCCTGTAATCTGAGAGCACCTCCTATTAATACCTCCTTGACAACAAATGGGCCTTCCTAGTTTGCGGCAAATTTTCCCTTGGATTGATCTTGGTTGTCAATGATCTTCTTTAAAACCAAGTCATGTTGTTTAAACTATCATAGTCGGACTTTCCTATTGTAGGATCTGGCGATCCTTTGTTGGTATAACTGACCATGGAAGATAGCATCACTTCGTTTTTTGTCTATTAGAGACAATTGGTGATACATGTCTTGTAACCATTGGTCTTCATCCAGCTGAGCATCTATCAACACTCTGAGGGATTCCATTTCCACTTCTATAGGGAGCACTGCTTCCATCCCATAGGTCAATGAATATGGGGTTGCCCCAATGGAAGTGTGCATTGAGGTTATGTAGGCTAATAGAGTCAGAGGCAACAAGTCAGGCCATCCTTTGTGATTGGCAGACATATTTTGCATGATCTTCTTGATGTTCTTATTAGTTGCTTCAATAGCACTATTCATCTTTGGATAGTAGATGATGGAGTTGAGGTGTTTGATGTGGAATTTACTGCATAACTCCTCCATTATTTTGTTGTTGAGGTTCTTAGCATTGTCTGACACAATTACCTCTAGTTGTCCATATCGACAAATGACATTATTTTTGATGAAACCAATGATAACTTCTTTGGTAACCCTGGGGAAGGAGGCTGCTTCTACCCACTTGGTGAAGTAGTCGATCATGGTGAAGATAAAACGATGCCCATTACTGACTTTGGGCTCGATGGGCCCGATCACATCCATTCCCCACATTGAGAAGGGCTGGGGTGAACTCATATTGTGGAGTTCCCTTGGAGGGGTGTGGATAACATTCCCATGAATTTGGCATTGGTAACATCTCTTGATGTGGTCATCACAGTCAATCTTGAGAGAGAGCCAGTAATGCCCTATTCTTAAGATCTTCTTAACAAGTATAGGGCCACTCGTGTGTGGGCTACATACTCCACCATGGATTTCATCCATGAGCCTCTGAGCTTGGTCCTTGTCCAGACATCTGAGGAGACCTAGTCCTGTATCTCTTTTATAGAGTGCATCTCCGCTCATGTAGAATTTCATAGCCATTCGATGGATCTGCTTTTTCTCAGTAGGACTCGCTTCAGCGGGTGTAGATCCATCTCGTAGATACTCCTTGATGTGCTGATACCAAGGGTGTTGGATGGGAGGTAGCTCATCTGATACTTCTCCAATGTAGTTCCCATAGGCTGGAGCCTTTTGCAGGGCAAATGTGATGCTTGGCATGTTTTCCTTGTCAGGTATGTTGATCAAGGAGGCCAAAATTTCTAGCGCATCTGCAAAATCATCCCTATTCCAAGGAATGTGGAGGAAGGTTATTTCTTCAAACTCTGAAGCCATCTGGATAACCTACCGATGGTAAGGCAGCAAATATAGCTCTTTGGTGTGATATATTCTGGTGGTTTATCTGATTACCAACTCGGAATTTCCAAAGATAGTTAACCAACTGATGCCCATTGATTGGGCAAGTTTCAGCCCCATGATACAACCTTCATACTTAGCTGTGTTGTTGGTGTTGACAAATTGCAATTTGGCAGCGGCGAGATACTGCTCCCCCGTAATGGCTACTAGAACTGCTCCAGCCCTAGAACCTTCCATATTTGAAGCTCCATCAAAATACATTTTCTATGATTGGTGTGTATCGTACTAATGGTGTGGCTGAACTGCCATTACCCCTTCATTGGGGAAGTATGTTTCCAAGGATTTGAAATCCCCTAAAGGTGCGACAGCCAGTTGATCAACAATTCCTTAACCTTTGATAGACTTTTGCGTCACGTAGACGATGTCAAATTGCTGTAAGATCAACTACCATCTCGACAGCCGATAATTTAACATGGGTTTACTGAACATGTACTTGAGAGGATCCACACGGGATATGAGATGGGTTGTGTGACCATGGAGGTAATGTTGTAACCTCATGGAAGCCCATGCTAAAGCACAACAAGTCTTCTCAATCAGAGTGTACTTGTGTTCACTGCTGCTGAATCTTTTGTTGAGGTAGTAGATAGCTCGCTCTTGGCCTCTATCGTCTTTCTGTCCCAGCATGCAGCCCATGGCATTATCATTGATTGACAGGTACATGAACAGGGGAACACCATCCCTGGATAGTACCAGAATAGGAGCTTTGACTAGCTGCTCTTTAATTGTAAGGAAGGCTTTTTGATACTCATCGTTCCATTTTATGGAGGAGTTCTTCCTTAACAGCTTGAAGATAGGCTCACAGGTTACTATGAGTTTGGAGATGAATCGGCTGATGAAGTTGATCCTTCCCAAAAATCCCCGTATTTCCTTCTCTATCTGAAGAATGGTCATTTCCGTGATGGCCTGCATTTTGGTGGGATCCAGCTCAATCCCTTTGTGGCTGACTAGGAACCCTATCAACTTGCCTGATTTAACGCCAAAGGCGCACTTGGCTAGATTCAACTTTAAGTTGTACTTACGCAACCCGTTGAAGAACTTTCTGAGATGGTCTAGGTGGTCTTCTTCCCTTCGGGACTTGATAATGTTGTCATCCACATAGATCTTTATCTCTTTGTGCATTAAGTCATGAAAAAGAGTCATTATGGCTCGCTGATAGGTAGCTCCGGCATTGATGAGGGCGAATGACAACCGTTTGTAGCAAAAGGTTCCCTAAGGTGTGATGAATACAGTTTTCTCACGATCCTCTTCAGCAACCATGATCTGATGGTACCCCGTAAAAAAATCAGCAAAGGAGTACAAGTCGTATTGAGCAGTATTGTCAATGAAGATGTGGATAAATGGTACGGGAAAGCTATCTTTAAGGCAAGCTTTATTCAGATCCTGGTAATCCATGCAAACTCGCACCTTTCCTCCCGGTTTAGGCACGAGTACTATGTTGGATAGCCATTCAGGGTATGTTGACACCATGATGATGCCAGCTTAAAATTGTTTCACAATTTCTTCTTTAACCTTTAAACTCCACTCAGGTTTTAATCGCTTGAGTTTCTGTCTGACTAGCTTGAATCCCTCTTTGATGGGGAGGCGATGAATGACAATGTCAGTGGACAAACCCACCATGTCTTTATGAGACCATGCAAACACATCCTGGAATTGGGTTAATAGAGCAACCATGTTATTCCTTTGGTCTGGAGTAAGGTACGTACCAATCTGGATTAGTTTGGGGTTTTCTAAGGTTCCGAGGTTGAAAGTGGAGGTTTGATCAAGGTTTGGTTTGGTTTTTTCTTCGACCCATTCTTTGATCTCCTGAGGTATCTCATAGTCCTTTTGTATTTCCATCAAGTCTGAATCCAACTTTAAATCAAAGTTACAGTCCTTTTGGAGAAAAGGCAACTCGTCAGCAAGTTTAGGCACATCTAAATTTAGAGTCCTGAAACAAAAATGCTTTCACTTAATATATGAAACTGTTCAATCATACAAAGTGTTAGCATGTAATGACAAAAGTAACTGCTCATACTGTACAGAAAAGTAAGCAGTTATGGCTATCTCCATGGCAGATGGAGTTTCTGACCTTTTTACCCTTGTCGGCAAACGCATGGAATGTTGCTCCAATTGCCAAGGATGAAGTCCTATTGGACAGCAGTGATAAAGGGGCTGTCATTATCCTCCTTCTCCCTATTGATGACCATGATATTTGGGCAATCATCATAGGGGATGTCTTTATTCATGCCCTCAGTATGGACAATGATGCGTATGTTTGACAAGCGCCTGGCAATGTCTTGTTTACGTCTTCGTTCCCTTTCTTCCACTTCAGGATCTGGAATCAGGACCTCTTTTCCTCTGACCAGTATCGGTTTAGGAAATAACACAGCCATTACATGAGCAGGCACCTTTACCGGAGACTGTACATATTCAGGATCTATAGGTTGAGACAATCGCCATGTGGCTGAAGATGAGAGAACCTGTTTGTGCTTATGAGGATTCCTGTGACTGGAACTAGCAGAATAGCCTAGTCTGGATGTCCCAATTTGACTAGGAATTTGAATTGGGTGATTAATTCCCTGATGATATTTGCCCAACCCTTGTCCAGGTTGATAACCCAATGTTATCATCTCTTGAGTTGCAGACATTACTTCGGCAGAAATCTTGGGAATCAGAGGTGGCACCCCAATAGGATGATAGTGAGTGTTGCTCACCTCTATGGCATGGAAACTGACTGGCTCAACCTTTGAATTAAAGCTGGTGAGTGGTATATCACCTTGTTTAGGACACTTTGGCGCAACAATGATAGTGACTAGGCTATTATTAATGATGTATTTGAGTTACTGGTGAAGGATGGAAGGGACGACTCTAGCCATGTGAATCCACGATCTCCCCAAGAGCAGGTTGTATCCTGTTGATATTTTTATCGCGTGAAAGGATACGCAAAATGTATGTGGATCAATCTTCATATGTAGTTCAATCTCTCTGATTACTTTTCGTCGGGATCCATCAAAAGCTTTGATAACCGTATAGCTGCTTCTGATCCTATTGAGATTGATGTTCATCTTCTCCAAAGTGGCATAAGGGCATATATTTAAAGATGATCCTCCATCTAACAAAACTCCTCCCACCATGTATCTGGAGGACAGAACCGCTATGTGCAACGGTTTGCAATGACCAGTCCCTTCGGGAGGTATGTCGTCATCAGTGAAAGATACCACATTGTTGTTAAAAATGTGATCAACCAGATGCTGGAATTTTTCAACATCCACTGATTTCGATAAATGGGCTTCTTCCAAAACCTTTAGCAAGACCTTCCTGTGATCTTCGGAAGAGAAAACCAAGTCTAGTATGGAAATTTGTTGTGGAGCTTCTCTCAAGCTTAAAACCACCTTGGCTTCATTATGGCCCATAGTACAGAGGAATTCTTTGATCTTTTCCATGGGAATTTTCCCCTTTGATCTGATGGTAGGCTTCATCACCCGATGGGGAAGATACAGTGGATTTTCCTTCAACACTATAGCAGTTATGTGGGATGTAGATCCTTCAGCCTCTCCATAATTCCATGGCACTTTTTATAGGCTGACAACAGGATACTGTGGTCTATATAGTAAGATAATTGGCTTTGGTGCAGCCACTTTCAAAGGATTGTCAACATCTTTGAGTTGAATTGCTTGTATTGTGAGTGGTCTGGCAGCCAAATCATCCTCAGTGAATATAACTGCTATGACTTCCTTCCATTTTATAGGAAATATGTCCCCACTCTCGAGTAATCTGATGTCATTATCTGCTAGGCTGCGGACACCGCTTAGGTGTCGAATAAGATGGAGTGCCCACATTCTTGATGTTGTATCCGCGAGAGTGGGAGTGATACTAACATACTCCATTAGAATTGAACCGTCTTGAACGGGGATTGATTGGAGGTAGCAGAGCTGTGATTCTTCCTTTATTGATCAGCATCTGAAATATCTCCTCCATCAGTTGGCCCAGATAGGTAAATTCCCTCTTGTTGGCAAAATCCCGACGGGCTTTGGCACTTGCTCTTTTTGTAATTTTATCTTCCAGCATTTCACTTTCTAGAGTCAATGGTGGAGTATTTATAACAAGAGGAAGGAGACTAGCATGCTCCTGGCTGACTAATTGGCTTGTGACTTGGTGCTGATGGATCACCAGTTCTGCCAATTGGTTGACTTGCTCATAAAGAGCCTTCATTTTTCGTTCCATCATAAACTGGAACTGTGCACAATCCCATTTGTCAGCATCATCAGTGCTGGTTTGGAAGGAATCACCAATGTAATTGGAACTCTGTCCACTGCTCCAATTAATCATATTAACCTCCTCTTCTTTGTGTTGAGGAAGAGGGTTGTCTTGCATAGAGATTGGTCGGGTATAGTCACACGATCTCACCATTATCAATCAAATCCTGGATCTTATGTTTCAAGGCCCAGCAATCCTAAGTATCATGTCCTGGAGCTCCAGCATGATAAGCACAATTTCTATTAGCATTGAAACCCTTCCCATTTGGGTTGGCTGGTGGAAGAAGATGGGTAATTTTCTTCTGAGTTATCAGAAGATTGAGAATGTTTTCGAGTGAGTCCCGTAAGGATGTGAACACTCGAGTGCGTCTGACTTCTGCACTTTTTGGCAATGGAGGGTTTAAAGACTGTGCTTGAAAGGGGGGGTAGTTTCTCCTCTGGATAGGCGTGTTCTGGCTGCCTTTCTGTCCTTGTAGTATTAAGGAAACATCCTCCTCTTTCTTCTTATGGACCCTCTAGGGGTTGTTTCCATAACTTCCAGACTGGATGTGCTCAACAATAGCTTTTAGAGTAACTAGGTCTTGAATCTTTCCTGACTTCAACCCCATTTCAGCCTATGCAAGCTAAAACTCTCTCATAGAAAGGAGCTTCTTGTATGTCTATGAAGGTCATCACCATTTCTGACTCAGTCATAGAGGGAATAACTTGAGCAGCAAAGCGCCTCCACCTTTGAGCATACTCTCGGAAAGACTCATTGGCTTGTTTCTTGACCTTGGTAATTTGGTACCGGTCTGGAGCCATTTGAGACTGGAAACTGTATTGACTGAGGAAGGCATGAGCCAGCTCTTCCCAGCTATGAATCTTGGAATTTTCTAATCTGATGTACCACGATCGGGCTTCTTCAATCATACTCTTCTGTAACAGCTGCATTCTGAGCTTTTCATCCTCGGTATAAGATCCGAGTTCTCCAATGAATACCTTCAAATGTGTGTAAGGATCTCCTAAACCATCATACTTTTCAAAGTTAGGAGTCTTGAACTTTTTTGGATAATGAACACCAGGGAATATACAAAGGTCAGCATATGAAACACTCTCATGTGCCCTGATCCCTTTGATAGACCGAATGGTCTCTTCCATTTAAAGGACTTTCTTCCTAATATCACCGCTGTGACGCCCCCAAAATAGGTCCATTCCATCCAACCCATTCTGAGTCGCCAAATACATGGTACAGAAATAACTACAACTTTATTATTACAACATATAAACTGTGAGTTTAAATACAGATATTGCCATCTAGACAATATTCACATGCAAATAAATCCCCATCATAATTATTGATACATTATTTTACAAAAATGGTGAGGACTACTAAACAACTCTCTCTAGAACCTTCATTCCATACCCCACTAGTACTCGCTACATTCTCGCCTCCTAAGAAGAAGAAAAATGGAACAACAAGGAAAGGGTGAGCTCAACTAGCCCGATAAAGAATATTATGACTAAGATAATATACAACAAATTATCATTAGTCTTCAACGAGGAAAAATCTAATAGAATACAATAGACAACAAATTTTAAATCAATATTCATGATGAAATAATAATTCATTAGAAGAGTTAAGTAGAGAATGCAAACTACTATCTTCTATGTATGAATTTAAAAGTTCATCGTCTATCTTTTATCCTGTAACATCAATCAATATACATCGGAATCAAATATTCATCTTTGCACTACGAGCCAAAGATATTCATCGATTAATCATGTTCATCTAAACACACATTCATCTTTGCACTACGGGCCAAAGATATTCTTGAGAATCATTCATCTTTGCACTCTGAGCCAAAGATATTCAATAATATCATCATTTAAGGATCGAGGATGATGAAAAATATTTTTAAAGAAAGCGAATCCGGTGAAACAAAATGACAAGGATTAAGGATTAAGGATTAAGTACTTTGTTTTATCCATGTTCAAAAATACCTCAAAAATAATCATAGGGTGTAAAATTCAAGAATGATCAAAACATGGATACAATCAAAGCTAGTATCCGAATAGATATTTTGGACAAAAGAAGAATTTTCATTTTTCTAAATTGAATAGTGCAAGTATTAAGTGAATAGTCTTAGTATCGTGAATAGTCTTGGTATATCGTGAATAGTAACTCGACACCAAAAGATAGAAATTCCACAAAAACATCTTTCACGCTTCATGAATAGTACTCGTGAATAATAGTAACTTCGTGAATAGTAACTCATGAATAGTAACTCGTGAATAGTAACTCATGAATAGTAACCCCACATAAAAAGTTCCAAATTTGATAAAAGTTCCAACCAATATTTCAGCATAATGATATTGAAGAAATAATATCATTTGAGAAAAAAATAACATCCCTTACCTCGAAAGACAGTACTTCTAGTTGAAACACCGGATATAGGCTATGACTTGAACTTGCACCGTATAGCAATACTCAAAGTATACTCAAAATACTCACAAGAATACGCTCGATAATATAGAAAGAGAAAACTTCAGTTTCTGGTGTGATTTTCAATTCTAACCTAAGCACCCTATTTATAGGAAATTGCTTAGAACACCAAAGCAGAAAATTGAATATAATATTAATATAATTATACAAATTTTCCTTAGCCCACCTTTTGGTCAAAAACACCAGCCACACATGTTAAATGAGGTTCACAAACTCACCAAAACGTTTTTCTCAAAATAATTAATTAAAACTCCCAAAAATCAATTATTTGAACTTGAACTTCAATAATTCATAATAAATAGACCTTTTATCAGAAAATTTGAATCTCATGACTTTTTATAGGAAATTCAATTCTCTACAACTTTGCGAGAAGAAAGTTTTTCAAATTCCAAATGCAAAATTGACCAAATCCACAAAAGGGAGATTTTACAGGCTATAATCAAATTTCGGTCAATAATTGTGTCCACCAACACACAAAATATGTGTTAAACATTTAATGCCACAAAAATACTCTTCCTCCTCATATACTCATATATCCCACATTCATTATAAAAATATCACCGTTAATATATTATTAAAATAATATATTTAAATGAATTATTTTATCAGAAAAAGATAAAATATTAATTTTCAACAATTGTCACATTAAAAATTTTCTCCATCTATATCCACATAAAATTAATATTTTCCTCATCATATAAATCAATAATTAATTATTCACAAATAATATTACAGAATCACAGTCTGAGCAACCGACGGTAGTTCCTGGAAAGAGAGGGGCTTTCTAATAAGAATTTCTCCTTCTTGGTGGCCGATTAGGTGACCAAACCTCTCCTTAGACGTAACTTTCTAGACATTGCCAATAATGTTATCTAATAATATTATTCGGATAATATGAATTATTGCTTTGATAATGAAAAATCTTTGTAAATGACAATTATTGAAACAACAACAATATAAAATATCAACGTAACAATTATTAAATCAATAAAATCTTGAGCGATAATTCTCAGAACAATTATTGAGTAGTGTCTTCTTACGTAAGAATCAATAATTGGTGCAATCTGAGTGTCTTCTTGTTCAACAACGCCTATTAGTGTGTTTTAACCACGGTATTCCAATAGTATTACTTGGTAACAACTTCTGCCGTTATTTATAAACAACTTATATTTGTCGTTTTTTCTTCATCCAATCGCTTTCCGTTATGGGGCCCACAAAAAAAACTGTGGCGTCGTTTAAATATTCCCAACAAAGATCTGAATATTCCACGACCAAACGAATATTCCCAAACAATAATGAATATTTTATAACCACTTGCTTATTCGAAATATTTGCGTATTTTACCCATAACTATCCACATTAATCAAATCGACCCTTACTATTTCAAAATAATAAATAGAGAAAAATAAATTTCATTTATTAATAATTTGGGGTCTTACAACCGCTGTCTGGATCTTCTTTGAGATGGGTGACTTCAGGAGTTTTGTTGGTTTTGTCCAACTAAGACTCAGGTACTGGAATTTCTTTGTCCGGACCCTGAGTTCCTCTATGTGCAGAGGATTCTGTATGTATGGGTATTCTTGGACCCTGAGTAGACTAGTGTAGTTCTTTAAGCAAAATAGCCAAATCGGTAATTTGTTTGCTTAATCCTTCAAACTCCTCACGAGAGACAAGAGTAGGACTACACTGGCCAAATGAAGCCATAATTGGCTGTAGGCTTGTTGCCTTTTTGGATTTTGAAGGGGTAACAAGCCCAATCATTTCTCTACAAAAATACTTATGTAGTTTAGTCTTAGAGAATGTATAAATGTTGCATGCTATATGATGTGTCCGTTTTAGGAGTATTATCTTGTAAAATGGATGTTAGCTATTTGTAAGATAGCATGTCAGGTTTTGATATAAAAGGGAATGCATGTACACATATTCCTTCATATTTTCCATTACATAGAGATTGACATGGAATGAAATTACAAGTAATTTAATTTACAAGTAATTAAAATAGGAAAGTATGAAGAGACTTTCCTCCGCGTTTGGTTTATCAGAGGTTAGCCTATCTTAGGTTACTCTCGCGGCTTTTTGGCATGAAGGTTCCTAGATCATCGCAATTTACTTGATGGGAAGTTAATCCGGTCTTTCAACTGGATCAAATCTGGGTGGTCCCTTTCCTAAGCCTCGTTGGAATTAGTCTCCCTATGAGTCCAGTAATCAAACACCAAAAGGATAGCCTCCTGATGGAGGAACCGCATAACATACATTCACATACAACGTGTCTCACCGTATGGAAATGATGACATGTGCGAAGCACTTATATCACAAGCAGATATAGTGTGAAGCACTAAGTACAGTAAGTAAATGCATTCGTGCACATTCATTCAAATGTAAACGCAACATCCACACACAAGCATATAACAGTTTTGAAAAGTTTGTAATAGCGGCTTAAGCCCTCTTACTGGATGTCCCCGATGAGAGTCGCCACACAGTCGACGTTGGGATTTTCTTCCCTTTTACATTTCTTGTCTTTTGGTGTTCTCATGTTAGGTGAGATTTGTTTGAAAAAACAAGTTGTGAAAAGGTCCGACATGTATATGTCGACGATTGGACTGTAAGAGTCGCCAGTTCGTATTTTTAAATGGTTGCACCAACTCAACCGAGAAAAGGTTTGCAAATTGACCTAGTGATGTAACACTGCTGAACAGATCTGTGAAATCGAGATTCGTTAGGGTACGAGGGCTTGATTATGCGGAGGGAAGGTGTTAGGCACCCCCCGACATCCGTGTTACCACGGTGACCACCATTTTTCAATTAAATTGTTATATGAATGTGTGTATGTGTGTGGGTCAATGTGCAATTATCTGGAAGTAGTGTTATGCCTCGTTTGCACCTATATACAAATGGTTTGAATTTTGTATAAAAGTTCAGTTTTAACAAGATATAGTAGTGATGTTGTATAAAAGAGGTTTTTCAAACCCTTATGCTCAATAGTAATTGAGGCATTTGATACTTCCATTTTATTATGTGTTCGGCTTGATTGCTTTTATTTTTGAGATGCGAAGCATCTTCGAGAAAATAATGTACAAAGCAGTTTCGAACTCCTTATGGGCATGAAAGCCATCTAAGGAAATTCAAACACCGTGAATAATTTACAAGCTGATTACAACTGAAAATGTCCATCACGGGAACCGAATCTAGATTCAGAAGACTGAATTTGTGATCATATGATTCCAAGGCTCACATGATGTCGCAGTTTGTATGAAAGTTGTAAGCAATTATATATAAAAGTTGTAAATATATATATGGACGATCAACCACCACGAAGTAAACTCCATAGGGGATTAGAAAAGTAAATATATAAAAGCTGTAAATATATATATAGAGAAAATCAACTGCTACGAAGTAAACTTCATGGGGGATTGGAAATGTAAATAAAGCAGTAAAAACGATCAACCGCCACGAAGTAAACTCAGTAGTGGACCTGAATATAAATAAAAGCGGAAAAGGCCACGAAGTAAACTCTCCGAACTGATGAAATGTAAATATATATATATATATATATATAAGCGGTAAACGCACCGGATATTATATCTAGGCTCAATCAAACAGAGTTTGATGGTAATAATATATATAAGTATATATATATATATACACACACAAAAGAAATAAAAATCCACGGACCAAGGTTCGGGCATACGCACACAACACGATTCTCAACGTGAATAACTGTGTGTGCAAAAAGTGGATAAAGGCTTTAAGAAATGTAAGAAGTGTTTAAAATGAGAAAGCACTCAGTTTATAGTGTGTACAGAGCAAAATGGACAGGGATTCCTTCCCTTTTCTCTATGCAAAATGGCCACCCCAAGCCCTCTATTTATAGAGGGGGGAGCCATGAGTGTACTGCTGCACGCCCAAAAATACCCTAGGCTCCATGAGTCCCGCCTCTCGAAGTGTGTGCACGCATGGAACGCGTTGTCCACTCGAACTTTCAAAACTTTAATTCGGGCATTCGATTGAGGTGTATAAGACCCATTCAGAGTGCTATTGTCAAGAGCTACACAAATGACATGGGATTAGAGGTTGTACGAAGTCGGGAAGATGGGACCATGCCCAGGTCTTTAGGTCTTCAAATTCTATCCGGTGTGCTGTCTTGTGTAGTAGTCACTCAAGATTGAAGCTATGGTTCTTGTAGGACACTCATGTGTAGAATGTATATTGAAATATTGTTGAGACAGTGCGAATGTGGGATCGAGGTGGCAAAATGACAATTTTCCCCTCACCGGGGTTATCTCTGGTTTGGGCTGATTTAGCAGTCGTTGCTTAAGGTTATCTCTGAGATTGGGCTACTGCAAGTACTGAATGACCTCAGGGTTGTCTTTGAGGTGTGCCTGGCCTCCCGGGGTTATCTCCGGGTTTGGAACTGAGTGCCTTGGGGTTATCACCGAGGTTGAAGCGGACTGCAAGGTAGAAACAAATATTTTCAGGGTTATCTCCGGAACTGCAACTGAATTCCTTGGGGTTGTCTCCGAGGTTGAAACTGAAACTCCCGGGGTTGTCTCCGAGACTGAAACTGAATATCTCAGGGTTGTCTCCGAGATGGAAATGACTTCTCAGGTGTTATTTTCGGAACTGGAACTGTATTCCTCGAGGTTGTCTCCGAGATTGAAACTGAAACTCCCGGGGTTGTCTCCGGGACTAGAACTGTATATCTCGGGGTTGTCTACGAGATGGCAATGACTGAGTATTCCGGGGTTGTCTCCGAGATTAAGCTGATATGACCTCCATGGTTATCTCTGGAAGACGGTTCTGCCTCCTGCAAAGTTAGTAACAGGAATGCAAAATTTTCGAGTCTCTACAGAAACCTTGGAAGTGTCACCTATTCAGATCTCTGTATTTTCCAAGGGGCTCAATATCCTACAAATTCTAAGTCCCAGAGTTTGAAAGGTACAATGGGGGCAGGTGATCCATATATGCACCTGAAAGTATACATTGGCGAGATGAGGCCTTATGCTAAAGATGAAAGCCTAAGAATGTAGCTTTCGCAAAAGAGTCTCACTAGCGAGGCTAGAGTCTGGTATGCCTGACTGGACAATGCCAAAATCCACAACTGGGAAGAATTAACCCACACCTTTTTAAATCAGTACAATTTTCAGTCACAAATGGCACCAGATCGATACCAAGTGACTAAAGTCAAAAAGAAAAACAATAAGTCTTTCTGAGAATACGCTCAAAGATGGAGACGTCTGGCAGTACAGGTGAGCCCACCTATGTCAGAAACTAAAATGGTAATGACTTTCATAGACATTTAAGAGGCACCTTACTATGAGAGGATTCTAGCTGGAATAGGAAAGCCATTCTTAGACATGATCAAACATGGCGAAATGGCAGAGATGGGCTTGAAAGCAGGCAAGATTAAAGACTTCACTGCCTTGGAAGCAGTCGCCGAGCATATACAGACTGATAACTATGCGAGCATTCCCAAGAGGATACCCAAGAAAGGCGATGAAGATGTATCCCTCATTTTATAGGGAAAAGCTAGGAGATCAACCTACAGTCCCCTATTTGAAAGAAGCAAGGCAATCTGCCATTTCAACAACAGGCTGCATTCAACTAATGCCAGGACAGAAAGAGAAAATTGAAAGAATAGAAAATTGGGTGTTCACTCCACTAGGCGATTCCTTGGAAAACATATTAGAGTTATTAATCAACCAGAGGAAAATTACTGAATTGGCACCACCTCTTGATCTAAAAACTAAAAGATACAATCCAAGCCAGAGATGTGCTTACCATTCAGAATCTTTGGGACACGATACACAAGATTTTTGGTCCTTAAAGCATAAAATCCAAAATCTGATCGAAAGTGGCAATATTGTGGTCCAACAACCTGACTAGCAAAATGTCGACACCAACCTTCCATTGCAACATTATACGGAGGGAGTGAACATGATCGAGTCAAGAAGTGCTGAAATGCATCCAAATCATAAGTACATATAAAGGATGGAGGAGTCCCCCCAAAGGAGCAGAACAAATGTCCTAGAGTCAAAAAATTTGGAAGACTATATGATAGTAAGTCAAAAATTGTAGACGATTGGGAGCTATCGTTGACACTCCTAAATTAACCTCACTTTCACTTTACAAATTCAAACAATTAGCACAGTAATAAGCAAGGATCGATCCCATAGAGAGTGATTTGTTTTATATTTATCCTATAATTTCTAATAAAAAGGGTATTTTGAATTAATTAACTAAATTAACAAGAATAAACTAATAAGAATAAATAATGAATAAAAAGCTTCAGTTCTTCAGTTCAGTATCACCTTTTTACAACAATAGATTAATAGTGTAACATTATTTACCCTTCAATGAAACTAATAGCCCTAGGTAACAACAATCTCTGCTACCCAAAACTCCCCTTAGATTGTCACTCAATGAAACAAGCTCTTCACAAGATTCTAACAATTATATAACCTAGAACAAGCTCTCTAGATTTAATATAACAACAACATTAAGAACTAGGGAATTAGACTATTCCAAGCAACAAACACACAAGCTCGGATTGTTTAACTTATCTTCTGACAATCATAGCAATACTCAAAAGTTTGTCCACAATCAGTTATTACTAATTACTACTTGTGATTAGGAACAATATCAATTATACGCAATATTATTCCTTGATCTAGCATATGATATTCGTTAACCAACTCAATCCAGCAAAAGTCAAATTAGTTAAGACAAATAACATTCAGAAATTAAATCAGATTATCAAGAATGAATTTCATGTGAGAAGGAATAAATAATGAATACTCAATTAACCATTAGTTATAAATAAGGTTCAACATCCCTTAGAACTGAATAAAAAGAACTTAGCTCATGCTTCAATCCTCCAATGTTGTAGATGAGAGAATATAGTAGATGATTGAATGAATAAAACCCTAACTATCATCCTCTATTTATAGTGCTAGACAAATACCTAAATCTTATGAGAAGTAGAAATCCAAATCCTAAAAGGAATTACAAATCACACTAGTTTCCATAATGAAATAGAATCTAATTTGAAAATAAATCTTAGTCTAAAAGATATCCTAAATCTAATAGAAATATCAATCCAATTCCATGTAGAAATCTGTCAAAATATACTTTTAGAAACTTTCCAAAAATCTAAGATTTCCTAATTTTCCCGCTCAAATTCGCCCATATTTCCTGCTGCGACGTCCTTTGGTAAAATAATCATAACTTTTGATCCGAGAGAAGTTACGGGATCTGCTACCTATCACATCGAAGCTCTCGACAAGATCTACAACTTTCATTCTTTGATAATTGACAGATTCTGGCTGCATCAAGGTCAAAATCGGGCTCCAAGGGACTGCTATGTAAATTGCAACTTTCAAACTTTGAGGTTCAATGTCCGTTTAGTAAAAAGATCATAACTTTTTCATATGAACTCCGATTGGGACTATTCAAGATGTTATGGAAAGCTAAGGAAGAATTCTAAAATAAAATCCAAGTCCCAAGCCAAGACCATGCATCCAACTTAATGCTAAAAACCTATAATTTTCCCTTTTTTCCTCATTTCATCTCCAATTGTTCCTGAAATCATTAAACAACTTAATAAGCTCATATGCACATGAAACATGCAATAAAACTAAACATAAAATAATCAAAATAAATGAATAATATGCATTCATCAAATTCCCCATACTTAGCCTTTACACGTCCTCGTGTAAAACAAAATTTTGATTTCTAGAAAATTTTATTCAACCATTATGTCAAAAGGTTTCAAGGTATAAATCATGACTATAAACACTAAATTTGTAGAAATATAATCAATGCCTTATCAATCAACTCATAATTACCCACCTTACCATTTCACCAATGAATTTCATTAAATCAAACTGTAGCCACATAAGTAACTTTCCCAAAATCTTCATACTTACTCAACTTAGTTACCATGGAGCAAAAACTGTGCACACTGACTCACAACCAAGAACAAATTTTCCATGCTTTTTAATTTTTTTCATAAAACCTTCTTTTTTGCACAAATGAATTTATGTTCATGTTTTTCTCGTATTTTTTCCTTTTCTTGACATGTGTAATGTCTCTTTTTCTTAGGCTTTTCAGAGTTACCCATGTAGTGAACTTTCCACCAACGACTCCCAAACCAGATGGTCTTAGGGTGCTGAGTGTAGAGACACCCCTAGTGCTTACTTATTTAACTAACAAAGGCCACAAAAATCAACTAGTCAAGCTGCTTTTATCCATCACACTTTTTAATGTGAATACTGATGCTTTCTGAGGCTTGGATACCCAGTTATTTTGCACAATGGACATTGAAGCAGATTTTCAATTTTCATTTTTTTCCTTCTCTTTTTTTCTTTTTTTCATTCATCATTTTTTTCACACGGTTCTACAACAACATAAGCAAGTTAAACAATTCTAAGTCATGAAATCAGTGCACGTAGATAACTCCACAAATAACTTAGCCAAATAAACATGCTTCTCATATTCAAGTACTCATGTATCATAAATTCAATTCAAATCTATTACTATGGATCATGGTTTAGTCTTCATCATTAATCAACTAATTAAGCATCCAAAAGAATCTGAATTTTAGCATTGATTTTCAATCTTTGACTTTAATCTATTTAACACATAGCCAAATAGAATCATGAAACCAAAATTTTCAAAAGCATTAATTTTTCAAATTTTCCATCAAAATTGGATCAATATTCCTAAATAAAATAAAAACTTAAATCTTCCCCCTACACTCAAACCTTACATTGTCCCCAATTTAAGAAAATCATGTAAAGAAGAAAATACTACTAGCTAACATTCAATAAAAAAAACTAAAAAGTGAAGGGATAGAAAAATCAAATCTGAGATATTGGGTTGCCTCCCAAGCAGATGCCCTTGTTTATTGTCATTGGCTTGATATCATCCTCATCCTATGTAATTGGACTTGTGTACTTCAAGTGGATTGGTAACAGTTTTAATTGATTAGGAGCATCCTTCAGATCATGATTTTGCTCCATTCCAGCCCTCAAATCTTTCTCATATATTTGCTCAAGAGATTCCTTCACTATAGAGTCAACAAGATCAATATCAAAAATAGAATTAACATTACCAAGATACCTCTTAACTTCATATATGCCAAACTGTACATGTGTGTCATCCAATTCCATGTGTAAGGTCCCATGGTGTTTATCATTCTGTGTTGTTGCTGGTACAAGGAAAGTATCATCATCTATATCCTCCTTATAGAAATTTGCAGGAATTATTATTTCTTCCATCTCTACCTCTTGTTCATCCTTTTCAGACTTTGAATACCTGATTTCTTCTTCAAATTTAGTAGTAGTCTCAAGCACTTCCAACTGGTTTCCACTAGTGAACTCCTCATCATCTTTAAGTTCATGTTCCCTAGTCAAGATTTCTTCTAGGAATTTTTCATTAGACTCTGTATACCACGTTGAATTTTTCAAACTTTCCAATTCCTTGTTAGAACTTGGGGAAAAGGTAGTTTCGGTTCATAAGCTAAAATAAGTGGAAATTTATGCTTGAGTACAACACTATTGTTTGTTTTACTATTGTCTGACTTGTTTTGTATTGACTTTCCTTGTTGTTGATCCTCTGCACCACATCTTAATGTTATGGCACTTACATTTTCAACAGTTTGAGAAAGTGACCTTCCTACTGTGGTTGCAAGCTGACCAACTTGGTCCCTCAAATCTTGAACAGAAGTTCTTATCTCCTACTGGAATTGTTGTGTCTGACTCATGAACTGTTGTGTTTGGTTCATGAATGCCTTGAACATATCCTCCATAGATGTCCCAGAATTGACAGGTACTTCTTGGTTTTCTATGTGGTACTGAGGTTGAGCTTGCTGAAAACCTTTTGTATTCCTTGCAGCCATTTGTCGAACCAAAGTAGTTAAATCAGAAATCTGCTGCTCCAAGTCTCTTGTGCTTACCCCATTTACCCTTTGTGGTGTGTGATCCATCTTAGTTCCATACTGTTGTGAGTTAGCTGCCATGTTTGCAATTAAGTTCCTTGCAGCTTCTAGAGTCTGGTCTACCAGTGCTCCTCCACTTGTTGCATCAATCTTGCTTCTTTCCATTGGTAGCAACCCCTCATAGAAGTGCTGGATCAAGTGATGCTCATCAATTCCGTGAGGTGTACAGCTGGAACACAACTTATTGAACCTTTCCCAATACTCACAGAGAGTTTCTCAATTAAACTGTCTGATTCCACATATCTCATTCCTTAGGTGGGCGACTCTTGATGCAGGAAAGTACCTTTCCAAGAATAGCCTTTGCATATCAGTCCATGATCGTATTGATCCTAAAGGTAGATAGTATAACCAGTCTTTAGCCAAATCTGCTAATGAGAATGGAAAAAGTCTAAGCTTGATCTGCTCCTCTGCCACTCCTTGTGCTTTCATCGTGGAACACACCATATGGAACTCCTTTAGATGCTTATATGGATTTTCACCTGTAAGACCACGAAAAGTAGGCAAAAGATGAATTATTCTAGAGTTAAGTTCAAAAGCAACATCTAAAGTAGGATACTCAATACAAAATGATGATTGATCAAGATCGAGAGTAGCTAGTTCTTTTAAAGTCCTATTCTTGCTTGGCACCGCCATCTTTTCCTCTTCAAGTGATGGAACAAGAGCTTCTTTTATATCTGCAGTTTTCTCTATCTCTTGAACAAATTTTAAGTCAATAAAGTGAGAAGATTAAGTTATAAAATAAAAGAAAAAGAAAATAATAAAAATAAACGAAAACAAAGAATAAACAAAAAAAATAACACTCCCCGGCAACGGCGCCAAAATTTGGGAGCTATCGTTGACACTCCTAAATTAACTTCACTTTCACTTTATAAATTCAAACAATTAGCATAGTAGTAAGCAAGGATCGATCCCACAGAGAGTGATTTATTTGATATTTATCCTATGATTTCTAATGAAAAGAGGATTTTGAATTAATTAACTAAATTAACAAGAATAAATAATGAATAAAAAGCTTCAGTTTTTCAGTTTAGTATCACCTTTTTACAACAATAGATTAATAGTGTAACATTATTTACCCTTCAATGAAACTAATAGCCCTAGGTAACAACAAGCTCTGCTACCTGAAACTCTCCTTAGATTGTCACTCAACGAAACAAGTTCTTCACAAGATTCTAACAATTATATAACCTAGAACAAGCTCTCTAGATTTAATATAACAGCAGCATTAAGAACTAGGAAATTAGACTATTCCAAGCAACAAACACATAAGCTCGGATTGTTTAACTTGTCTTCTGACAATCATAGCAATACTCAAAAGCTTGTTCACAATCAGGTATTACTAATTACTACTTGTGATCATGAACAATATCAATTACACGTAATATTATTCCTTGATCTAGCATATGATATTCGTTAACGAACTCAATCCTGCAGAAATCAAATTAGTTAAGCCAAATAACATTCAGAAATTAAATCAGATTATCAAGAATGAATTTCATGTGAGAAGAAATAAATAATGAATACTCAATTAACCATTAATTATAAATAAGGTTTAACATCCCTTAGAACTGAATAAAAATAACTTAGCTCATATCTTTAATCCTCCAATGTTGTAGATGAGAGAATGTAGTAGATGATTGAATGAATAAAACTCTGACTATCATCCTTTATTTATAGTGCTAGACAAAGACCTAAATCCTATGAGAAGTAGAAATCCAAATCCTAAAAGGAATTACAAATCACACTAGTTTCCATAAAGAAATAGAATCTAATTTAGAAATAAATCTTAGTCTAAAAGATATCCTAAATCTAATAGAAATATCAATCCAATTCCATGTAGAAATTTATCCAAATATGCTTTTAGAAACTTTCCAAAAATCTAAGATTTCCCAATTTTCCCACTCAAATTCGCCCATATTTCCTGATGCGACGTCCTTTGGTAAAACAATCATAACTTTTGATCTGAGAGGAGTTACGAAACCTACTACCTATCAAATTGAAGCTCACGACGAGATCTACAAGTTTTATTCTTTGAGAATGGACAGATTCTGGCTTCATCAAGGTCATAATCAGGCTCCAAGGGACTGCTGTGTAAATTGAAACTTCCAAACTTTGAGGTCAACGTCCATTTAGTAAAAAGATCATAAGTTTTTCATATTAAATCTGATTGGGACGATTCAAGATGTTACAGAAAGCTAAGGAAGAACTCTACAATAAAATCCAAGTCCCAATCCATGACCATGCATCCAACTTAATGCTAAAAACTTGTATTTTTTCCTTTTTCCTCATTTCAGCTCCAATTCTTCCTGAAATCATTAAACAACTTAATAAGCTCATATACACATGAAATATGCAATAAAACTAAACATAAATTAATCAAAATAAACGAATATTATGCATTCATCAATGATCAAGCATCAAGTAACTCTATTGGCTAATCTGATAGTGCGCCAACATCAGGTTACAAGGCAAATTTTCACTCAACTATTAGAAAGCCAAGAGGAAAAAAATGTTATCCATAATATAAGCCTATCTCCCTCCAAAATAATCCAGCAGACTGAAGTAGATCAAAGCAGGCTGAAAGGACAGGAAAAGAGCTAACACCCTCAATCATAAGTCTTCATCAAATCAGAAGAAAATCATTAAGACCAATTGCGCCAACAAGTCAAAAACAATGATTGAGGGCATCCAAGCATCAAAGCCCAAATCCACTACATGTTCACCATATGGTCCAGAGGTAAAAGACTCTTACGATCTTGGCATCTTATGAGCCCATCTGTCAAAGCAACTATTCCAGACGACAAGCAAGACTGGGGCAATTTCAGAATCGACGATAACCCGATATTTAGACCCTTACATCAAACAAGACTGGGGCAATGTCGAAAACAGGGATAACTCAACACTGGGCATTCATCGACCATCCTAAAAAGGAAAATGCACCAGTTGACATCATCATGGTCCATCATCATCAGAGCTTCCCTCATATCATCTCATTGGTGATTTGGTATGATCATGTGGTCTTTTCCAATCATACTTTTCTTAGAATAAATAATTCACATATGCGGTATGACTCTTTCATCTCTTTAAGTGCTTTCAGTCTCCATTAACATGCATTAACGATAATATACATGTTAAATATTCTTAGAAAAAGATTTTTAAAGAGAAAACTTTTGCTTAACTTGTTATGAATGGGATTAATTCTGATAAGCGTCCGTGGAGCAAGAATCATGGGAATGATTAGAGAATTAAGACTATTCAATCTTTTGATTGGGCATAACATCCTAGTTCAAAATGCTTTTCAGAGTAGAATTGACCTCATATTGTTTGCACTTTGTGATTGTCCTGACTCTTAGTTATGGGGGATGAAGCTATGGCAAAAATAAATGGTAATTAATGAAAAGATAAAAGATAAGTCGCCAGCCTAATATCTTGAATCGTGGCCTAAGTTGCTCAAGTTATTAAGCTTAAGGGGTTTCTTTACACCTGGTGCCCTAAAGCAATATTGTCGGGAGTCATGATGAGTGGGTTTATACCTACGAATTGGGTTCCTATTTGGACTTAAATAGTGTTTAATTTAGTTATTTCTATAGGGAATTTCATAGCTTTGAAAACATTGAACGTAATCTCTTGGTCTTGCACTCTCACAGTTAACTCTCCTTTTTACACATCGATGATAGTCCTCCCGGTTGCTAAGAATGGTCTCCCTAAAATAACTAGAATGTTCTTATCTTGTTCGTAGTCAAGGATAATGAAGTCCACTAGAAATATGAACTTATCCACTTTCACCAATATATCTTCCAGAATTCCCCTCGGATAAGTAACTGAACTATCCGCAAGCTATAATGAGATGCTAGTTGGTTTCGGTGCCAGCAATCCTAACTGAGTGTAAACTAATAACGGCATAAGATTCATACTTGCACCCAAATCACATAAATATTTGTTGAAAGACATGTTTCTAATAGTGCAAGGAATAGTGAAACTACTTGGATCCTTCAACTACGGAGGCAACTTCCTTTGCAAAATCATGCTACACTCCTCCGTGAATGCTACAGTCTCATAATCCTCTAATTTTTTCCTCCTTGACAAAATACCCTTCATAAATTTATCATAACTCGGCATTTGTTCTAGGGCTTCTACAAATAGAATAATTATCTGTAGCTTTTTAAAGATTTCCAAGAACTTAGAGAACTGTTTGTCTAACTTTTGCTTTTGAACCCTTTGTTAAAACAGTGGTAGAGGATAGACAACTGGTACAACATTTGCATGTTCCTTAGCCACTTGTCTTTCTTCACCCTTTTTCTCTTTAACTACTTTTTCTTCACTTTCCTTAACATCATTCTTTGGCGAATTTTCTGCACTTTATCCCTCTAACTATTTTCCGCTCCAAAGTGAAATAGCTTGACACTGCTCTTGATTTCCCTTGGGATTCTTTTTAGTGTCACTCGACAAAGACCCTTGAGGTCTATTATTCAAGGCCATCGCAAGCTGTCCCATTTGATTTTCCAGATTTTTAATCGCAGCCGCCTGAGTTTTCATTGTTGCCTCATTACCTGATATATATTTCATTAGTAGCTCCTCCAAATCTGATTTCTTCTCATGACGTGGAGCTAACTTTTGGTGCTGATTTTGAAATTCGGGAGGGGGGGTACGATGGTCATGGAGCTTGCTACTAATTATGATTGTTGCTCCATGAAAAGTTGGGGTGGTTCTTTGCCCCCGGATTATAGGTATTCTGATATGGGTTGGGTGGCCGATTATAACTACCCACAAACTGAATTGTTGTTTGATTTATTGTGCATTGTTCTGTCGGATGTTCCCCCGCACACAATTCACATACATATGCTACCTACTAAACTTGTTATCCTATGAGGGCATCCTTTTTCTTCGATAGCACAGAAATCTGAGCTGCTAAGGATGTAGCTCCATCCACTTCAAACACTCCAGCAGCCTTAGGTTGAGTCATCCTTGCAGTTGGCCACTGGTAGTTATTAGCTGCCATAGTCTCAATCAAATTATATGCCTCCTCAAACCTCCTAGCCATAAATGCTCCTCCTGACGCTGCGTCTATGCTAGTTCGAAGATTACTGTTCAATCCATTATAAAAGGTGTTCATCTGCAACCACTTGGGCAATCCATGATGTGGACATTTCCTTAATAACTCTTTATATCTCTCTTAAGCTTCATACAGTGACTCCCCATGTTGTTGTTCAAACATAATAATCTCATTCCACATTTTTGTTGTCTTCACCGGTGGAAAGAATGCTACCGGCTGAACTTGTTCTTCTGTGAGGGCATCCTTTTTCTTCGATAACGCAGAAATCTGAGCTGCTAAGGCTGTAACTCCATCCACTTCAAACACTCTAGCAGCCTTAGGTTGAGTCATCCTTGCAGTTGGCCACTGGTAGTTATTAGCTGCCATAGTCTCAATCAAATTATATGCCTCCTCAAACCTCTTAGCCATAAATGCTCCTCCTGACGCTGCGTCTATGGTAGTCCGAAGATTACTGTTCAATCTATTATAAAAAGTGTTCATCTACAACCACTTGGGCAATCCATGATGTGGACATTTCCTCAATAACTCTTTATACCTCTCTTAAGCTTCATACAGTGACTCCCCATGTTGTTGTTCAAAAGTAATAATCTCATTCCTCTTTTTTGCTGTCTTCACTAGTGGGAAGAATTTTGCTATGAACTTTTGAGCTAGATCATCCCAAGTAGTAATTGAACCTGATGGAAATGAATGTAGCCAACTCTTCACCTTATCTCACAGTGTGAATGGGAATTAACAAAATCTCACTGCATCATCTGATACCCTATTATATTTGAAGGTATCACATATCTCCAGAAAGCTAACAAGATGCTCATTCGGATTGTCATTAGCCAAACCCCCAAATTGCACCTAGTTCTAAATCATCTGTATTATACCAGGCTTTATCTCAAAGTTGTTAGCAGTAATCGCAGGTCTGGTAATACTCGACTGAATCTCAGTAACTCTTGGTGTGGCATAATCCCTTAGTGCTTTCTGATCATCTGCAGCCATTGTTTCTTATTTTTCTAAATTCTCTCTAGTCTCTTTTATCCACTTACTCAACCGTTGAAACCTTCTTTTGATATCGTCCTCGTAAGGTAATAAGTTTGGCTTCTTTGATCGAGTTTGTATGTACTATTCAAGAGAATCTGAAACAAGAAATAAAACACAAACAAAAAGAAAAATGTTTAACTAAAACTGATATAATTAAACTAATATTAAAAGTAATAAACTCAATTATCTATCCCCGACAATGGTGCTAAAAACTTGTTGGATAAAATCTAGTTACGCACAGGATGCAAGCATACGTGGTCAACAAGTAATAAAGTGATAAGTAAAGTATCGTTCCCACATAGATAAATACTGAATTTTATCCTAACAATTATCAATCTTATATTATCTCAATTTTATTAAACTAATGATTAAGTGATGACTTTACTGAAAAATTACTAAATAAAGAAAAATCAACTAACTACCATAAACTTTAATCAGATATTGGAGAATTAAGCCTATAATTTCACTTTATGCTTCACTTAGATTGGCACACTTCTTTTTAATTTAAATTAACTATACCAGTTCGTTAATCAAGAACACGAACGCAGATATAACCATCTCTCGATGCATTATACCCATATCAACTTAAATCCACAGATGATAGAATTAAGTAGAACACCCTAATTAACTAATTCACTATATCTCTATGCGAATTACAATTAAAGAAGGTTTAATCACAAGTTCTCATAAGATTATGCTATGTATAGGTATATCTCTATCCTAGACATAAATTATGAATCCCAACAATATGCAGAAATCACAATCACATGCTATTATGATTAGGTCTAAACCCATACTTCATCTCTCGAGTTCATATAGTTTCACAAGGAATTGGTGATCAAGCAATTCATAAATTAAGCATAAACCATAATAGATTAACTGAAAATAACATCATTAAATTAAAATAGAAGCATGACAATCCTCATTATGCAAAAAGATCCATCATAGGCTTAAAAAGAGAATTTAGTTCATAACTAATGAATTAAAAACTAAAAATATCAAAGAATCAAGCATCCTAAATACAAAGATGAACTTGAAGAATGAAAACAGTAAAAAGAACCGCCGCTTTTCTTCAATTCCTTTGCAATCTTCATGCTCCAATTTCCTTGTGTCAATTCCTCCAAAATCTTGATCAAAAGCTAGGGTTTGCTAATTGTGATGATTGATGATGATTGTGATCAATGATAATCCTTCTCTGCAACTGAATCAGCCTTTTATCTCATCCCAATCAAGTACTGAATCCACCAGCTCCGCAATACTAGAGTTAGATTTGCAACAGAAGATTCCCAAACCTACCGCGCACCCCTGCCCCAACGAACAATTTACTCTTGATAACCCCTACCCCGACGGGCGTCAAACTTTCCTTATGATGTGGACCCCCGCCCCGACAGATAAATTTGTTAAGGAAATGCCCGCCTCGGCGGGTAAATTTACTATGGATTTTTATAACTTTTGCCGCTTTTGTTTCTTTGCCAACCATTTCCTGCCTTAGCCAACATGAATTGAACTTGCAATAAAAATAAAACACAATGCAATAATACAATATTAAAACGCAAGGATTAACACCCGTTTAAGTCCAAAAAGTATCCAATTCATAGGTATGAAACCCACTCATCAGCAGGTCTACCTGCGGAAGCCCGAGCCTTTAAATATAAGCTCTCATCAGCTCATAATTCAAGTTTTGAGACAGAAAGAAGGGCCCATGAGAGATAATTCTGAACTCTACTGCATGAAACTGCTCAAATCTTACTTCTACACCTGTAAATCTCACTTGTAAACCCTCATATATATATACTACCACATATCAATTTTTAACCGGTGGAAATCGAGTTTAAAGACGTCATAAGTCGTTCGATAGCCCATCTCATGTAAGACTATAAGATCTTTTCAGATCTGTGTCTTTTACTTGTTTTAATATATATATATATATATATATATATATATGTGTGTGTGTAGCTTTTTAATCATTCATTTTGTGTAAATATTCAATATTCAAAGTGTATTAACTAGATTTAGCTTTTAACCGGTTCAGAAGTTATAAAACTTGAACCGTTGAGCTAGAATGGCTAAGATCTAGATAGATCTAGTTTACTTTCTAGTTTTTTTTTTTTGAAAATATTAAGCAACCACGCGACCCTATATTTGTATATATAGGAAACGGGAAGCTTGGCTACGCACGTGCAAGGATTTAACTAATGAATACTTTGTTTTTCAATATATTCATTGTGCAAGCTGTGAAATGATGTAATGTGAGCCTAAGAGACATAGGGTCGATGATTCAATTAGTGGATCTAGATTCGGTTCCAATAATGGACTTGTTTGAGTTGTACAACTAGCTTGTAATCCCTTATATATGTAAATACAGGGCCTTAAAATGGGTTTCCGGATTTAAGGCTCTAAAATAGTGAAAATCATGCATGTGGTGTTCGAGCTTACTTTGATATTTTACATGCTCATAAGAAGTTCGGCCCTTGTAAATAGTTCATATCTAGCCTCGTAGATGTTTCGCATCTCAAGAAATAAAATTAAATCAAGCCGAATAAGGAATAAAATGGAAGTATCAAAGGCCTCAATTCCTGTGCAAGCAAAGGGTTTGAAAACAGATTTTCAAAACTTCACTTTCATGTGCCTGTTTAAAAACAAACTTTTCATTAAATCAAACCCTTTGTATATAGGTGCAAAAGAGGCATAACACTACTTTTAAATGAAGCACAAAACATCTTTTCAATCTAAAGCTTTCAAACACACACATACACACACAATGCATAGAGAATAAAAAAAGTAGCAGTAACCATATTTCACAGAAGTCGGGGGGTGCCTAACACCTTCCCCTCACTTAAGCAAGCCCCCGAACTCCATGAATCTCGAGTTCCAGACCAATTAAATAGAGTCGCATATTGGGTCGTATTGCAAAAAGATTTCAAAACTCGGATAAGTTGACACATCCACTTAAACTCATATCAACTGGCAGCTCTGTCTAATTCAGCTCAATCATTAAAATCAAGCTTTTCAAATCGTCGACATTGTATGTCGGTCTTTTCTAAAAATCTCATCCTTTAAGCAAGATCAAATTAACATAGAACACATAAAGGGTAGAGAAAATAAAACCATGGAAAATTTCTCGACGTCGATAAATTCCATTGCCAAAAAGGCATAATACTCAAATTATATTATTTCATAATTTAATTTTGAACTTAATTAAATTAACTAATATTATTTAGTTAATTTCCTTTTCGTAACAATCTCATTTACTTTCTTCAATAATTTAATTAACTATTAAATCTCATTACCCCAACATACGATATATATATATATAGATCTTTTATATATAAACATTTAATTCTCTTCACACTAAATCACATATTAAAAAATATAACGTATATATATTCTTATTCGAACCACACACATCTCATAATAAGAATTTTATTTACTAAATTCTTAATTTAATAATTTCTGAAAATTCAGGTTGTCTCATCTTTAAACATATAATACAAAATAAATCCATATAATCTCATTTTATTCAATATAATCAAATAAAATCTATTTACATTCTAATTCGATTTTTTCGGTCATTACAGTAGGAGAGGAGAAGAAAACTATTTTTGCTACCTACTTAACGAAAAGGGAGACCAACTTTTGGTGGTAGGCCAACCAAAGTCGGGCAGAAGCAGGTATAGTTTCTTGGGATGTGTTTAAAGAAATATTTTTCGAGAACTATTTTCCTCATAATTTGAAGAGCCGTATGGAAATGCGGTTCCTAGATCTGAAAAAGGGGGACAAGATAGTATCCCGGTATGTAGCCAAGTTCAATTAACTGAGATGTTTTACTCTGCATCAGGTTAGTACGGAGGAGAGGAAGACGAGGAGATTTGAGCAGATAGGGTCATTCGAAATGATCCTAGAGAAGGATATTATAGCCAAAGGAGGAAATGAGGCTTTGAACCTCTATAATAAAGAGAGAAAGAATAAGGGTAAGACTAAGGGATCGGTCAAAACTGAGGCGGGCAGTGGCACCAGCCAGAAGAGGAAATGGAATAATTTTAAGAATAACAAAAATAGACAAGGGGACCCTAAGAAAAGGGTTGAGGCCTGCAATACTTGTAGGAAGAACCATTCAGGAGTGTGCCTAAAAGGTAAGTCAGTGTGCTATAAGTGCGGGTAGGAGGGACACATTTCTCTTAACTACCCCAATCCAAAGAAGAATAGTGGGTGTTTTATCTGTGGTTTAATAGACTATATGCAAGGAATTGCCTGAAGAAAGGGGAACAACAGAGGGAGTGGCAGCAAGGGGAACAAAGTGAAAAGCTGATAATAACAGGTCCAGCTCCACCAAATAGACCAACAGATCAGACCTTCAATATGACGGTCCACAATGTAATTGTATCTGCCGATGTAGTTTTAGGTATCGTCCCGATTAATAATATTAATGCTTATGTATTGTTTGATTCAGATGCGACCTATTCTTTCATATCGCATGAATTTGCTAGAAAGTGATGTATGCCTCTAGAGAATCAAGAGACTTCCCTAACTATAGAAGTTATGAACAAAGAAGTAATCCTTGTTGAGCACGTTTATAGAAATTATTGCATTTAGATATAGGGTCATGAACTATCGGTAGATTTAATTCTGATTTAGCTTAGGGAATTTGATGTAATTCTGGGAATGGATTGGTTACTCAATCATGGGGCAATAATTGATTACCAAAAGAAGCTAGTAAACCTTAAAATTGTGAAGAGTTCTAAGGTAGTGTTTCATGGATGTAAATCGCCTAAACATTCATGTTGTCTGACAATACTGCAAGAAAGGAAATTACTTAAGAAAGGATGTATGTGTTATTTAGCCTACGTTGTAGATACCCAACGAGTGGGGTTAGATATGGGTCAAATACCCGTAGTAAATGAATTTGTGGATGTATTTCAGGATGAATTGTCAGGTCTTTCGCCAGATACGGAGATCAAATTTTTGATAGATGTTGTGCCAGGAACGGCACCAGTTTCAAGGGCACCATATAGGATGGCGCCGGTTGAGATGAAGGAGTTGATAATTCAACTTCAAAAATTGTTATATAAGAGGTACATTTAGCCAAATGTGTCTCTATGCGGAGCACCTGTGTTGTTTATGAAAAAGAATGATGGGTCGTTAAGAGTTTATATCAACTATAGAGAGTTGAACAAAGTGACTATTAAGAATAAGTTCCCGATGCCTGGGATTGATGATTTGTTAAATCAGTTGAAGGGTGAAAAATATTTTTTGAAGATTGACTTAAGGATTGGATATCACCATCTGAAAGTCAATAGTGATAATATATCAAAGACGATATTCAAAACTCGTTATGGTCATTACGAGTTTCTAGTAATGTCATTTGGGTTGACAAATGTGTCATCCATAATTATGGATATGATGAATAGAGTGTTCAAACAATATTTTGACAAATATGTAGTTGTGTTCATAAATGATATCCTGGTCTATTCTAAGACGCATGAGGATCATGTTGAACACTTACGGTTAGAGCTAAAGACACTAAGGAAGGACAAGTTGTATGCTAAATTCACTAAATGTGAATTTTGTCTAGAGATGACGTAGTTTTTGGGTCATGTGATTGACAATAAGGGAATATTCGTTGATCCAGTAAAAGTGGAGGCTATAATTAATTGGGAGTAGCCAAAGATGCCAATCAAAGTGCGTAGTTTCTTAGGGTTAGCGGGATACTATCGAAGATTTAGCCAAGATTTTTTGAAGATAGCTACCCCGTTGACAAATTTGACGAGGAAGTCGGTGAAGTTTCTATGGATGTGAGGAGAGCTTTCAAGAGCTCAAGAAAAGTTAAATTAAAGCGTTGCGTTGGTCTTGTCCTTACTAGATTAGATTGGTAGTTTTGTGGTGTATAGTGATGCTTTACATAAGGGACTTGGTTGCGTACTTATGCAGAACGGTAAAGTCATTACGTATGCATCACGACAGTTGAAAGATTATGAGAACAGGTATCCTACTCATGATCTGGAGTTAGCAGCAATGGTATTTGCCTTATAAATTTGGAGGCATTACCTATATGGTGAGAAGTGTGAGATATATACAGACCACAAGAGCCTGAAATATATCTTCACCTAGAAAGAGTTAAATATGAGGCAAAGGAGATGGTTATGTTGGAAGAATGCATATTGTGATTTGATGTTTTATGAAAAAGCTCATGATTATGTAAAGTCATTCAAAGAATATATGTACAAGGACTTAGTGATAGATCATAGTTGTTAGGTTGATCTTAGCCTTTTAATATTTACTTATATAGATAAGGAGATCAAATATGTTAGGTTGATCTATGGCTAGAAAGAAATAGATAAGCTAGTAGTCTATTAAATCGTCGATCAATGTAATCACGAAGCTAAAGCGGATGATCGTGAGAATTTGAGATAATCGTAGTGTATCTGCCTTGAAGGGCCTCTCCAGGAATTGTAGAGTGGTCCAGACGTTTGCCGAGCTAACTCAGAGATCGTAGGGTGCTCTCAGAAACGCAGAGTCTGCAAGACGAGCAAGTGAAGATCGTAGTGTTAATAGATCGTAGTGAGAAATCGTAGTGATCTCTTAAGTACAAGCACCAATATGACAAGACACTACGATATTGATAGTAGAGTGACATATGCCTTGTGTCAGAAACATCAAGCCCTATCGTTCATTTGAAGATAGACTCCAACAAATATGAAATGGGTTTTGAACGTTGAAGCTCTTACCAGTCCCAACGTACAAAAGATATCCTTAGTATTGATCAAAAGAAATGTATTCAAGAAGCTAAGAAAAGGACCATTGGGCAGAGGAAAACACCTTTTGAGGTGTTAGGTGAGAAAGCAGTCTGCTGTGTCAGTGGGCCAAAGTGTAATTCATAAAATGTGCAGAAAAGTCTCCATCAAAGCTCAGAAATGTCAAACGCATTTAATGGTTCATCAGATGACTTCAACGGATAGATTTCAAGATCATATATATACAGATCAAAGATAGATGAGAAAATTTAAGCAAGTATTGAACAAAACGCACAAGAACTCTAAATGTTGAACTACGATCTGAGAAAAAAGGAAAGCTTGCTCAGCTACTCAGTTCTTTCGAACAAGTGCTTAACTGTAACTGAGTAGCCTCAATCACAACTCAACAATCATCAATCTACTGAAGTAAGAAGTTCCAAGCCAGAAGGACTTGAAGAGTTCTAAGTGAACTGTGAAGAGCCAAGTCTGTTGGACTTGAAGAGTTCAAAAGTGAACTTAGAAGTGCCTAGACTGCTGGTCTAGAAGGAATTTATGAGATTCAGAAAGTGTAAAAGACATCCTTAGTGGATTTTCTACTCAAGGAGTAGAAGAGTGGACTAGGAGCTTTGAGTGCTCCGAACCACTTAAAAACAACTATGTCTTTATAACTGCTATAACTTCTCTAACTGCAATAATTGCCTTTCTCTCTTTAATCTGTTATCTAAAAGGGATTTCAAAGAATCAATAGTTCCGTTGTGCTTAAAAGATTTATCAAAACAGTTTTTAAACAAAGAAAAGTTTTTAATATCTATTCAACCCCCCCTTCTAGATAACTATTGTGCTTTCGGGAACTAACAGGTTAGAATTGATCAAGGATTATGATTGTTATATTCTATATCATCCAGGTAAAGCAAATGTGGTGGTCAATGCCTTGAGTAGAAAGACTCGGGAGAAGTTATCGATATTAACAACTCAAGAAGAACTGATAACAGCGATGATAAGAATGGAATTAGAGGTGAAACTTTCGAGGGAATCAGATGAGAAATTGTTTATAATGGATACGTGTCAAACCATTTTGGACAGAGTAAACAAAGCACACCTCACAGATGAGGAGTGCGAGAAGATTAGAAAGAGGATTTTCGATGGTGAGGAAATCAAGTATTGACTCGATAATGAGGGAATAATTAGATTTGAAGGAAGAATTTGGGTTCTGATTATGCCTGAACTTAAAGAAGAGATTTTGTAAGAGGCTCATTGTTCAAGATACTTGATACATCCAGGTAATACGAAGATGTATCAAGATCTTTGATAACATTTTTAGTAGCCAGATATGAAGAAAAAAGTCGCAGATTGCGTTAGTAGGAGTTTGACTTACCAGAAGGTCAAAGTCGAACAACAAAAGCCAAGTGGGTTATTACAACCGCTAGAAATTTTAGAATGGAAATGTAAGCATATCACAATAGATTTCATGGTAGGACTTCGAGTTACGCAGAAAGGGATTGATGTTATATGGGTTATATTGGATCGATTGACCAAGTTAGCATATTTCTTGCCGATTAAGGTGAAGTTTAACTTATATAAGTTAGCTAAACTTTATTTCAAGGAAATTATTCCAGACATGGAGTGCCAGTTTTGATTGTGTCAGATAGGGATCCACGGTTCATGTCGCATTTTTGGAAGAGCTTGCAAGAGCATATGGGAACACAGTTGAGGTTAAGTACAACGTACCATCCTTAGACAGATAGCTAGCGTGAAAGTAAGATACATACCATAGAAGATATGTTGAAAGCCTGTATCATGGACTTCAAGGGAATTTGGAATGAGCAACTACCACTCATTGAGTTTGCTTATAATAATATCTATTACGCTAGTATAGGCATGCAGCCTTACGAAGAGTTATATGGAAGAATGTGCAGAACACCACTATGTTGGGATGGGGTAGGGGAACGTTGACTGTTGGGACCAAAATTAGTGCAGTAGATCGCCGATGTTGTTAAGTTAATACGTAAGCGACTAATAACAGCTCAAGATCGACAGAAGAAGTATGCAAATCAGCATCGAAAGAAAAGAGATTTTGAAGTTGGGTCGTACGCATTTTTGAAGGTATCACCCTGAAAGGGGAATATACGCTTCGACAATAAAGGAAAGTTAAGTCCGCAATTTATCGAACCATTTGAAGTGCTAACAAGGGTATGAGAGGTGGCATATGAAGTTGCCTTACCTCTTGAATTAAAACATGTACATAATGTGTTTTATGTGCCAATATTACGTCCGTATAAACCTAACTATTATCATGTAATAGAATATGAACCAAAAATGGTTAAAAAAGACTTGACGTATAAAGAAATGCCAATTCAAATAATTGACAGAAAAGAACCAGTCTTAAAAAGCAAGGTTATATCCTTGGTGAAGATCGTATGGAGGAACCATGATGCCGAAGAAGCAACATGGGAACTCGAAGATAAGATAAAGAAAGATTACCCCTAAATTTTTGTATGATGTTTTGTTTTATGATTCTGGGGACGGAATCTTTATAAGGGGGAAGATTGTAATTATCGCAATGATCAAGCTTTGTAAATTAGATTTATGTGAAATTATTTAATAAAATGAGATTTTATTGATAATTTGTGTTTTATGTGACTTATGGTTGTTATATGATCGAGCTAAGAGTAATGTAAGCGTTTTTAGTGCTTAAAGAGTAAATGTGGTAAACAAATTTTTTTTGAGAAAAAATGTAACAACACTATTCATGCTAAAAACGCAAACTCATTTTTTTGAATTTTTGAATTATGACATATCGTTTCTTCGGAAAAGGGAGATCGGTGACGAAAAAGGATTTTCAAAAATTAAAAGTTGATTTTTCGGCTAACCGAGCGGATTACAAAAAAGTAACCGAGAAAGTTAGAAAACCTAACTGAATGAGAAAATATCTAACTGAAATTAGTTGGACTAATTAAGCCTAAGAATTCTAAGGCTTGGCAAAGAAATTAAAAATTAGCTAGTGTTGAGCCTAGGTTTGGAGAGGTTTGGCTTAAGGGTAAAGTCAAGGGTTAAGATGGTTTGGCTTAGGGTTGAACCATGGCCCAAGACTTAAGTTTAAAATCTAAGACTTGGAGCCAAAGCAAGGCAAAGTAATGTTTATCCCATGTGGGATAAACATGAAGTGACTTACCTTATCTAAAGAGAAGATAAGGGACAAAGAAGTAAGAAATGTTCAGGTAAAAGATGAAAGAGGGGACCAGATGGTGAGTCATCGGCATGACTCATCTAGGCATTAATTTCTCATTTACCCCAAACAGACCACTTATCTAATAAGAGATATTAGGTAAGATTTGGTATGTTATAGTTAGCCTAATCGTGGGCAGTTAATTAACCATCAAAGGTATGGTTAATGTGACGCCCCCAAAATAGGTATACATCACCTATCTTGAGTCTCCAAATACATGGTACAAAATTCAAATACAACTTAATTATACAACAGTCGTGTAAAATATGACAAAACATATGCTGTGAGTTTTAATTCAAATATTGTCATCTAGACAATATCCACACTCAATTGAGTCCTCATTATATTTATTATCACACTATTTAACAGAATAGTGAGGACTACTAATGCTATTATTTGGACCGTCACTCCGTTCCCCGACTAGTCCCTGCTACGTTCTCATTTCTGAAGAGAACAATGAAAGTAAAAGGTGAGCTCAACTAGCCTAGTAAGAAATATTATGACTAAGATAATACTGAGAATAAATTATCGTTAGCCTTCAACAATGTTAAACGATACAATATAACAAACATCAAGTTTAATCTGCGGTGAACAAGCAATCCATTAAAAGAGTCAAGTAGAGAATAAAATCTACTATCTTTTATGATTTAAAAGGTTTTCATCACTTTTATCATTGGGACTCGACAATAAATAATCCACATCATCCTCACACTACTTCTGACGAGGATATTCATTAGTATCACAACCACGGATTATCTATGCACTACGGGCCAAGGATATTCGTGTATTCATCAATGATCATGATCATGCCAACAACTGTCCATCAATACACTACGGGCCAATGAGGACTTTTACCACGTCATTTATAACATTACGGTCATGATTATACCGAATAATCCCTGGTCATAATCATACCAAGTCCATCTATGCACTACAAGCCACAAATGACTTTCAACATAATATAAACATGAGGATGATGACCATGATATAAGAATTCAATAAAATAAATTCAAGAATTAATTTATCCAGGAACCAATAACGTCCAAATTGTCAACATGATACTGCTTTGTGGGGTAAAACTCAAGAATGCTCAGAAGAATATTTCCATAAAAAGATACTGGATGAAGCACAAATATCAAGGATATTCCACTAATTTCATGGATTATAGAAGTCAAAACTTTAACCAACTGAGTATAATAAAGAATAGAATAACAAAAGAAATCACCGGACATGCGATAAACCGCATGCATGTGTTATTCCAACGAAATAATAAATAACGGAACGGTGTCATGCGTAAACGCGTGTATGTGATATTCCAACGTAATAATAAATAACGAAACCGAATCGAGCAAAATTCGCACCAACAGATGTTCCAATGAATAATAAATAATGGAACCGGTCATGCGTAAAACGCATGCATATGGATGTTCCAACGAGAATAATAAAGAATGAAATAACGTAAGAATTTCACCATGTATGCGGTGCTTGCGCAGATGCGTGTTATTCCAAAATAATGCTAAAGAATGGAATAATGTAAGAATTTCACCATGTATCGCGGTGCCATGATGCAGTTATTCCAACATAATGATAAAGAATGGAATAACGTAAGAATTTCACCAAGTATAGGGTGAACCACAGTATATAGGTTATTCCAACGAATAAAAAAAAATGGAATAATGAAATTCTCTTCATGAATACTGAAAGAAATAATACCCTTACCTTAGAACAAATGAATATAGGAGTAGTGACGTAGCAGAATACTTTTCTTCTTTCTTTCTATAGTTTCTCTCTCTGTAGTTTCGATTGAATTCATAAGAAATAATGAAAGAATGAGCTTCTATTTATAGGAGAATGGACTGAATAGTAACTAATTCTGAGCAGTCCCGATTGATTTACTTTTAAACGACTCACGGTCGATTGGTTTACTATAAAATATTCTAATAAAACAAAATCTTTTAAATAAAATATAATATATTCTATTTATAATCTAATAAAACGAATAACTTTATAAAAGTATTACATTTTATATAAAAAAGATTTTACTATCGCAGCACTTATGCAAACACTATGCATAATAAAATATAATATATTCTATTTATAGTCTAATAAAATGAATAACTTTATAAAAGTATTTTTGTTTTATATAAAAAATATTTTACTATGCAAAATACTATGCATAATAGAATAGAATATATTCTATTTATAGTCTAATAAAACGAATAACTTTATAAAAGTATGTTGTTTTATATAAAAAGTTTTTCTGTTTTATTACATTAATAATACTAATAAAACAAAACTTCATCATCATTATTATAATTCACACTATTAATCGACCAGGTCATTCCCGGGAAAGAGGGGGCTTTCCAATAAGGATTTCTCCTATTGGCGTAAATTAGGTGACCAAACCTCTCCTTGTCGAACTTCTAGACATCGTTAATATTGCAAATAATAATATTAATAACTTCGTCGTCTCAATTATTAATTTAATAATATATAAAATATCGACAATAATTGAATCAATTAACGTAAGATATTATGCAACAATTACTGAAGCAATAATTGAACAAAATTGAGTGACTTCTCACGTAAGCATCAATAATCAATCTTGGTATTGCTCTTATGCAACCACGCGTATTCCTCGCATTTTTTTAACACCGGTGTTTTCAACAGATTAACGATAAAACTTTCGCCGTTATTTTCATAAAATATTTTCGTCATTTTCTCAATCCGACAATAATTTCGTTTGTGGGGTCCACCAATGATTGTGCAAACGTCGAAAATATTTCTGTTAAAAAGAATATTCCCCACCAATCGAATATTATATAACAACTTGCGTACTTTGCAAAATTTATAACTATTACCCACAACTATAACATTATATCAAATTCATTCCATAATATTCAAAAAATGATAATTATAGAAAATTCATCTTTATTCATAAAAGTTGGGGTCTTACAGTTAAGATTATAATAGTACTCAGTGACTATTATACCCCCAACTATGGGTTTCCTTTAAATAGACCCATGCAGTTAGCTTGCAACGGTTGCTCATAATACATATTGTTCGCATATTGAGAGAAAGAAAGAAAGAAAGTTAGAAGGAACAAAGGTCAGTTAAGAGAAAAGAAAAGGAAGTAAGGATCAAACTCGGAGACTTTGATCATCAGAAATAAGAAAAAAGAAGAAAAGAAAACTGTAAAAGGTAAGTTTAAACTTTCCATCATCTTTTCTTTTGAGATGTTATAGCTCTATTGATGGTTATGTTGCTCTGAATGAAAGATCATGTAAAACTTTAGTGTTATAAGGTGATGGTTACAGGATTTGAATATGTAATTCATCTGTAAATTACATGTGAAAAGAAATAAAACTAATAAAATTTAAATTTGTGCGTAAAGGATAAATGATATCAACTAAAAAACTGATAAGAGTATGTTTTAGGTTATTATTATAATCTTCCAAAATTTGAACTAAAAAAAAACTTGTTATGGGTGTTATGTGATACTTTATTGAGTTTTGATCATTACCTAACTTGGACTGAGGAAGAATCTATGTAATAAAGACAAGAGGTTTTTAAGAAAACTGGTTGAATGATTGGTTCTATGACGCCCCCAAATTCGAGTCCCTTGAACCTCAGATTTGGTGCTCACGATACAACATACACATCACATTTATCTACTTATTTCTTATGAATTGCATCATTCATTACATACCTTAATACAAAAACATAACATTATCTCAGTTTTCACTAACCATAATATTACATATCTAATAATACAAAAGGTTTATATCATTATATAACATAATAATCAGTACTCAATTGACATTAAGCCTTCTCTTTGTCTTTCTTCGAACATTCTGGCTTAACTGAAATAATATCATGATATAGCAAGGGTGAACAACTAATTCGCTCAGGAAGTTTAAATACAAGAATGATATATCATGATTAGAAGAGTTTAACTCTTTAGAACTTCAACAATATTCAAAAGATTGTTAAGTAATTGAAACAATGAATCATTTCCAATAACAAGGATTATCTAGAATTTCATGTAGAATAACTCATCAAGAATGAAAGAGTGAAATTCTTTCGATGGTTCAACAATTTCAATTGATTTTGAAGAATTAGCAATACTGCAACAATATTCAATAAATAGGGTTATTCCCCAAATTTCATGCTGAGTGATCATAAATGGATCTAGAACTTCTCGAGGAATTACCAGTTCATTTAATGATCGAATACCTTAAGAGTATAAGTTAACCGTAAAGATTAAATCATACTCCCATGCAAGTACGTAAGTGAGCAGCCTCACTGTACCCGTGATTATGAATAATACTCAAAAATAGCGTGTGACGTTTGTCGACAATAAAGTTCCCCTAATTTTTATAAGGGTTGTTCTTCTCACTCTTACATCATGAGTCTGTACCACAATAATATGACTTGGATTGAATTCAAAGAAATTCTAAGGATTTCAACATATATTATCAATATTTATCTAGCCGAAATAAGTGGCATAAATCTTTAATAATAACTCAGTTCAATTAATAGAAAAAATTATGATCCGAAACAAATGGTATCGAATTTTCAATAACAAGTCAGTTCATAAATAACATAACGCTTCATCAAATATTAGTCTAGCCGAAATAAATGACATCGAATTTTTAATAACAAATCAGTTCACAAATAACATAGCGCTTCATCAAATATTAGTCTAGCCGAAACAAATGGCATCGACGTGGTACTTAAACAATTCAGGTATAATTGAATTTTTAAGATAGCTTGAACACTTATACAATATAAAAGATTTGTATAAGTTCTAGGATTTAATGAACATTAAATAAATGTAGAATTTTCAACAATGTGAAATAATTATAAAAACAAAGTTAAATGAACATATAAACTTGCACACAATAATCAATTATACAAGGTTAGACAATCAAAAAAAAATTAAGGAACTCACATATCATAAAATCTATACAAGAGAAATAAATTTTCACTAGGTGCGAATATCAATAATCATAGATGTGGAATAATTGTCAATAATTAATCCACTAGCATGCTTGAAACACAATAACTCGAGTTTGAATTAGGAAACTTACAATAAATGCGAATATTCAAAAATAATTATAGATGTGGAATAATCAACAATAATTATCCATTAACACGCTTAAAAATAATAACTCGAGTTTGAGTTAGGAAGATTGTCTCGTTCGTTGATTACCGATAAGCAATCTATTTTAACCTCTTATGAAAGACCTATCATTAATAAGATTGATTTTTCAATTAGAATCACATATTTTAACTCATAACACTAGTACTCGAATAATAAATTATCTAACATATAATCACATAATCAATCATTAGTAATATTATCATCCTTTGATAATATTTTATCACATAACTATCATCATAAACTCCAATTTAATATCAAATCACTTCTTAACATTATTAATAATTTAATTATTTTATTCCCTTTTCAATATTATTAAACACTTAATAATATTGTATTCTTTCACAGTATTATTAATCATTTAATAACATCTTACTCACTTCATAATATTATTAATCATTTAATAATATTTTATTCACTTACTTAATATTATTAATTACTTAATAATATTTTATCCTTAACTAATATTATTAATCATTTAATAATATTTTAATTCTTAACTAATATTATTAATTATTTAATAATATTTTAATTTAACTTTAATATAATATTATAAATTATTTAATAATATTTTAATTTAACTTTAATCTACTATTATAAATCATTTAAAAATATTTTAATTTAACTTTAATCTAATATTATTAATAATTTAATAATATTTTAATTCATTTATTAATGCTTTAATGTATTATTATTAATTATTTAATAATATTTTACTCCAATTTTTAATCTAAATATTATTAATTACTTAATAATATCTTAATCTAATATTATTAATCTCTTAATAATATTTTAATCATTTATTAAACCAATAAACAATTTATTTTAATTGTTTACCCTTAACTAAAATCATTTATTTAACAAACCTAAAATGCAATATACATAACATTTTATCAAAAATGACCAAAACATCCTTCAAAAATCTGGTCATATCATATTAAGGGGTTTTAAGCAATGAAATCATATTTACACAATTTTTAACATCATTTAACTTATTTTATCTCTATTTATTCATAACTCAACATTTACATGAAAAATACCAAAATAGTTTTGAAAAATTTTCTGTTTTGGGAATCATCAGAATATGTGGTTCCCTTATGAACATATATTTTTTCTGGAATTTTCCAATTTTGTTTACTATTTTGAAATGGTCTAAAACAGTCAGATCTTACAACAATTATCATAAATCATCCTTTTGTCCAAAACTTATGAAATTTTCAAGGTATGCTCCTGTTATATACATTTACTTCCAATAAATATTTTACAATTTTTGGAGTTACACATAAAAAGTTATTTCGGTTCACTTTTAAAATAGTCTTTTCTTGTAAAATCCATACCTTTCATTCTACACATCCATAAATCACCATCTTTGGACTAAACCTTTGTAACTCATCATACTAACTTACCATATTTTCTCAAAAATTTTAGAGCATATAAACGGACAAAAATACCCCTGGGATGGAATGGCCAGAAACTGCCAGTTTTCTTTTTCTATTTAACTGGACTATTTTGGCTAAAATAGTTGCGATGGCTTGTAAAATCAATAGTTTTGAGTGTTACCACTTGGTTTTAACAGTTAACTCACATATCTAGTACTGCTCTTTGACGGATCACAAAAAGAAGGTGTAGATCTCAAATGGTAGACATTTAAAATAGACAAAAACTAGGGTTTTCTACTCTCAGAAAACTAGTTTTATTTTTTTGCTTTAATCCAACTTTTTATCACTCAAATAATTGGTTAGATCCACAAATAAAACACTCATAAACATGTAGATCTAAGTTTTTTAAGTTCAAGATCATAAGTTCTTTATTTTATCCAACTATCAAAATAATTAAACAAAAACTTAAGTTAGGATTTATACCTTTGTTTTTGGTGGCTACCTTTCCTTGTTCTTCCACAATATGAGATGAACTTTGGATGTATTAAGGAGTAAACTCTCTTCCCTTTTTCCCTTTGAAGCACACGGTTTCTCTCTCTCTCTCTTTTTCTCTTTCAATTTTTTTTCTCTCTTTTTTGGAAAATAAGGAAATGGCAATGAACAAAACTTTTAATTGCAAAAGTGGTGGGAGTATTTATAGTTAGCAAAAATATATGCATACAACTCTTATATGCATACACAATATCTCATATTCTCTCTCTCATGTTGCTTGTGATCTTGGTTAAATTATAAGACTAAATGGTATGGAAACACATGGCTATAGAGTGGGTGAATAAATCTTGCAAAAATCTTGTCTAAATGAATTCACCACATGTTCTTTTCCTCCTCATGTGGTCGTGTATACTCCCTCCCTCTTAGCCCAATTTTTTATTTTTTTGTTATTCCATTTATTTGTTAGTTTAGCTACTATAAAATCCTTCCAAGTTTGGGCCATTTCTTTAATGGTTTGGGTTATCCAATAATTTACTTGGGCTCTCTAATTAATTTGTTTGGGCCATGTAAAATGGCATGGTCCAATTCACTTTTTAATTCACTCATTTTGGAATTTAAATAATTGTTCATGTAGCTTTAATTTTATAACTCAATTAAGCTTTCTTTAATTAGGTTTAAAATAAATAATAAATTAAGATAATAGAATTAATTTCTTATGTTAGTATATATTTTAAATACTAGTATTCTTCAATACTATAACCCTTAGGTTATTTAATTCACATTCTTAATATATAATATTATGTTAAAAACTTTTCTTTTTAATTCACTATATATATTAAATAAATATATATACACATTTATAATATATATATATATATATATATATATATATATATATAGTATATATATATATATAGTCACCATACATCTTCTACATACTTCATAATATATTTATCATCATTGATAAATAATTAGCATATTCATTTAATCACATATTTTTTCCAATATATGTCACAATACATTGATAAGTGATTTAATATACTTATTTCTTGGCTTTTCTTTTTGTTCCATTAATTCATTAACTTAATTAGCCCTAATTGGCTTAATAAGTTATTACACATTCATATAATCACTTTATATAATTCATATCAATTAATCACTTAATGATTATTACTCTTTTCATTAATCATTCAAGACCAATATTCAAGTTATGTTAATTTATACATAAGTTTGTCTTACTTTTCTTCAATCAATTAATTAGTTATTCATCGTTGCTTCATTTACATATCTTAGTCAACTTAAAGTAAATAAATTAACTAACTTGTTTAATTCATATCACATATTCACTCATATTCTCAAAGTAAATAAATAACTAATAATAATAATAAAATTATTCGTAAAAATATCCATATATAAGCATATAAAATTCTCAGTCCTTACATGTTCAGTATGTGTACTTGTTGTTAAGTACGTGTTCTTGAGGGGGTGGTAAAATCTCTAAAAGGTATTATTACCTAGAGATTGTGTAATAGGTGGGTCGAGAAGGCCATGGACCCATGAACAACCTCATTCTGGATTCAGATGAGGGAGTTAAGATGCTTAAAAGAAGGTGTGTTAAGTGTTAAATATCAATCATAGAGTGATTGTTCTTGGTCAAAATTGTTGAGTGACTGAGCAAGGTCATGGAGTAAGACCAGAATCATAGAGTAAACTCGGAGACGTCGAGTGCTTATGCATAGACTTGTAGAGTGAAAGACCAGAATCGTAGAGCGACTTCTACAAAATCGTAGAGTAACTCAGAATGGTAGAGTACCTATGTACATAATCGTAGAGTGACTCAGAATGGTAGAGTACCTATGTAAAGAATTATAGAGTGACTTCTAGAAAATTGTAAAGTGACTCAGAATGGTAGATTACCTATGTACAGAATCGTAGAATGGCCTGTATAAACTTGTAGAGTACAAAATGACCAATTTCAAAGTACTCTACACTTCGTAAAACACTTCTGCAGATCCGGAACAACCTAAAATGGTTAAAGTTAAGAAAAAACACGAATATATGGAGTCTTTTTATGACTAATTGGGATTTCAATGTGCACTTATATGTGTAGTGTAGACATTCAAAATTTGCATTCATGTTACTAACCTTGCAAGAGGGCAAAATCTTCTTCCAGAGATAACCCTGGAAGTCAAATCAGCTCAATCCTAGAGACAACCCCGGGATACTCAGTTTCCAACCTCAGAGACAACCCTGAGATATTCAATTTCAATCCTGGAGACAACCCCGGGAGAGTCAATTCCAACCTCGGAGATAACCCCAAGGGATGCAGTTCAATTACCAGAGATAACCCCGGAGAAGTCAGTTCCAACCTCGGAGACAACCCTAAGACACTCAGTTCCAACCCAGGAGGTAACCCCAGGAGATCAGGCACACCTCAGAAATAACCCTGAGGACATTCATCACCTACAGCAGCCCAATCTCAGAGATAACCCTGAGCAACGACTGCTACATCTATGCAAAGCTAGAGATAACCCTGGTGGGGGGGAAATTATCATTTTTCCACCTCGATACTACATTCACGTCGTCTCAACATCATTTTAATTCGCATTTCATATGAACTGTCCCACAAGAACCATAGCGCAAAATCCTGAGTGACTATTACACAAGACAGCACACCGGATAGAATTTGAAGACTTGAAGATCTGGTCATGGACCCATCTTCTCGGCTTCGTACAACCTCTTCTCCCATGTCATTATGAGGCTCTCAAAAATAGTATCCTGGAAAGGTATATCATGCCTCAATTGGATGCCCGAATTAAAAGTTATGAAGGTTCGAGCGGACAGCGCGTAGCATAAGTGCAAGTACTTCGAGACGACGGGACCCGCATGGCCTGGGGAAACCCGGGCAGCCTGTTGTCCGATTGGCTATTACAAATCAAATCAAGTAAGCATCTGTGATCCACAAGTAATATATGAAAGTAGAGTGTCGAACCCACGAGGACAAAGTCTTAAAAGAAAACAATTACTAAGGCAAAGCCATTACTAATCTTATCTAAACAAGTAAAAACAAGTGGTTGGTTAATCTATATGATTAAAAACAGAAAGAATGAGAGAAGTGGTTGTGCTAGGAAGTCAAGATAGGATTACAACTCCCCTAATGCATCGCCTAATCTCCTAACTCTCCAAATTATAAACGAATCGAGGAATGGTCAACCGAGAATAGTAAAACTACATAAGCTTCTGTCGAAGGTCAAATGCACATCCCTAACCAGATAAATCACAATATTTCTATTGGTGAAAATAACTAGGTCAAGGTCATTAAGCTAAGTCTCAAGGCCAACAAGGTAAATAGGGATATGTCTATCCTATTAGCATATTATGCACACATTCCATTGGCATGGTCATAACAGGTGTTGTTGTATTTAAAGATAGATAATAATTTCTATTAATGCCAATATCTTTATCAAGCAATCAGTCATTAAATAAGAAATACAACAACCCATTCCAAAATGATTCATTATATAAAATAGGAGAGAAAGTTAATTAAGCTAAACAAAAGGTTACATTGCAATCCTAAAAATAGAGTTAGTTCATAACCATGGTACTAACACACATTTTCAATACATTACACCTTATCAGACAAACATAAATAAATGGGAGATTTGGAATAAGAAAACCCCTATTTTGAAGTGTTCTTCCTCCAAATCTTCTCTTCACGTGTAAAGCTCTGAGTTCTGTGTCAGATGTAATAAATGTCCTTCCGTTGCACAGCTTCTTTCTCTTCTAGAAATAAAAATACATAAATAAATCCTAGTCTAAGCTATCTATTCTCTCTGAATATCTCTGATATTCTTTGATAATGAATGCAGGCTGCTTCTCTTTCTTTATATAGTGCTCCCTTCTTTCTTCTAGGTCATTAAAGACTTCTTACTGTTTGGGCACTGGAGCTCGCGCTGTGGTGCAAGCATAAGCTTGACAAGTGGCACAGCGGTGCCATGTATGGTTAAATACACCGAGGTTCGCGTTGCGGCGTGACTCCATAAGATGCAATTGGCGCGCGGGATGTAAGCATCGGTAGCGCCTGTATGGAGCCGAGGCGCCATCCTGGGTCAAGGCACTCTCTGCGCCGGGCGCCAATTTCTAGTAGTTTTTCGCTACATCCGGCACTGCGACGCGGATCATTATACTACCATTGGCGTCGGGGCGCTACTTTACAGTAGGGTCGAGCAATGGCAGGATGGAGCTGGGGCGCCACTTTCCAGTAGCTATCAAAGATGTATGGCGTTGCAGCGCGGGCTCCAAGTATGACACTGGTGCTGCGGCGCCATCACAGCAAAATTGACCAACAAAGCTGGAAACAATCTGCAAAGCCTACCTGAAGAGAACTTAAACGAAATAATAATAAAATATATATAAAAGCTAACTAAAAGATTGAAAATAGGCAACAACTTAAGCTACAAAGGGTCTGATTCGTGGGTATAAATCACACTCATCAAATACCCCCAAACTTAAGCTTTTGTTTGTCCTAAGCAAACTATCAGACATCAATACCCATTAATGCAAGATACGAATGAGGACAAATACTAACAACTAAAAATATGGCCTCTAAGAAAAATCATAAACATCCTCCAAGAATAGGGCAAAAACACATACGAACGAGGGCTTAAAGTCTAAAAATAAACATGAGATTATAATAGATCCATTTTGTGTGTGTGTGAAGACCACATATCTAAACTAGCCATAACCCAAATTAAGATCATACAGTCGACCGTGATAACCAATAGGCAACTATGCAACTCACATACATAAAAAGTATTAAGACAAGACGAAAAAAAAAAACGAAAGGCTCAAAAGTTCTAGAATAGTGAAGTAAATTCTGACTTAGACAGTACTTGATTACTTTTAGGCAAAACTGAGCACTTATTAGCAAGCTTTTGATCAATGACTCCCAAGCCATAAGACTTTAGGGCACTAGGTGTAGAACACCCCTAAGAATCTAATAACTCAAGCACAAAGGCCACGTAAACAACATAAGTCCAAAATAGATTTTACGAGCCTGCGTTTATGGGCGAGTGCGTTTCCACGCTCCATCTCAACCCACCATAAGACTGTTATTAAATTTTATTTTTTTTTAGAACTAAAGAATCGAAAGTGCTAAAGCTTCTAAGTCTTTTATTCTTGAAATGAACAGAGCATTTAACAGTGCAAACTATTTTCAACACAGTAAAAAGATAACCAAAAACTGGAAAACTACTAGAGAGATAATAGGTCAGTGCTCGCTAAACGGATTGATCCAAGACAGTTTTGATTTATCTAAAACACACGCCCCAAATTCACATAGTTTTACCACTAGTCAAGGAAAATGATATAATTACAAGGCAATCCGTCAAAGGCCACAAACAAAACTTAACGCTAAACTACCCTAACCTAGCATATAGACAGTTACAGACTGGGGGTTAGAGTTAATCAAAATGTAATATGCAAAACCTATAGACTATAAAGTACCCTTTTCATCATAGGGCAAAGCCACAACACATGGAATCAAGTATACTAATTAATCAGTGAAAAAACCCAAACAGTGAGGCTTTAGGCAAAACAATATCTGACTTAGTCAAGATATTCCCAAGCAAAAGATATATAACCACATGCATTAATATGAAACTTAAAATACTACTAAGCAAAGACATGCATCCATAAACCAAAAGCTTTACCACAATAATAATCACAATAGATAAAATAAAAATTAAACCATAAGTCTGGGGCTATAAAGCCCAAATAATACGATCAAATCCTCACACCAACATAATTAAATAGTAGTTCAAATATTTAAAGACAAACACAATTCATATATAAAAATAAATAAAAGGAAGTCTCCCCCACACTTGTACGTTGGCCCGTGTCCTCACTGGCCTCTAGACTACAACATCAAACATCAGCAGCATCCCCGCCATCATCACCATCATGATCGATGTCTTCATCAGCATCGAATAATTTAAGATCATCATCCTCTCCATCATCGTCCTCCACATTGACTGGCTCATTCACGCGGGCCTCTTCAGCAGGCGGCAGAAATTATGGCAGATACGGTGCATAGATTGGAGGCACTGGAAATGGGAATGGCATGAAGTCCGCGTACTCGCCCCCCTGAGTAGCATGAATATTGGCTAGTGTATCTGCGAACTCAGCATGGTAGTGGTGGAATTGGCTCTGCCACTAGGCGACCGTGTCCACCTTGCAGTGCAAAAAGTTTAGGCTGTTCATAATCTGTGCAAGGGCCCCAGATTCAACGGCTTCAACAGAAGGGGGAACTGGTGCCTGAGTGGAGGTTCCTGCCTCAGTGGATGGCTGTGGATCATCTGATGGCGGCGGTTGAGGCGCTGGTAAAAATCCTTCTCCTCGAGGATGCGATGGTGCGCCTTCCCAGACAGCATAGCGACTAATGAGTTGATGATCAATGACGGACATTGGCGACAGGGTGACATCTTCTGCCTCCCACTGAACACACGCCCTTTTACATAGACGGGTAATAAGAGACGGGTGGGGGAGTCCAGACATGACTTTACTCTTTATGGCCTTTTTGATAGACTTATTAATCAAGACTCCAACATCCACCTTCAACCCCATAACAATGGCATAGAGCAACCTCGCCCTCTCCCGAGTGACATCACTCAAATGACGCGTAGGTTGGATATTTGCACAAATAAAGGCGTACCATGCCTTACCATAACGGCTAAGCGCCTGCTGGGGAAACGACGTTCTTTCACCCGTGTACTCATTTGTTTTCCACACCTTCCTGGGCTTGCAGAGTTTTCCAATAATTTCATCACTGTGGTAACTCCGAATCCCATTCTCCCTATAATCCCGCTTGTCAAAATTGGGAGTCCCATAAACTTCATTGATAGCCTTGCTATCGAATGGGATCAATTTCCCCCTAATTAGTGCTGCCGACGGGCCATCTGGAATGGCATTAGCATAGAACTCCTTTACCACTACAACCACAGCAGATTCCGGTGGTTTAGTGAAATGCACCCATTTTATGGCGCTAATCATCCCATTCATCTCGCCATCTAATTTATCATCTGGCCTTAGCCCTCGCTCAGGCACCAAACTACGCAATTTGAAATTCTGTGTGTAGCGTTTGTAAGCATCTTCTGATGGGAATTTTACAGGATCCCAAGGTGTAATCTGGTTTCGGGAGGAGGATGGAGGATGGGGGCCAATGCTAGTTCTAGGGCGCTTAGAAGCCATGGAAATTTATGCAAGAATAATTCAAAGAAAGGGTACTCTATGCTCTGAAAGCAAATTTTATCAAGTGAAAGACCCGTACCTTGCTTGGGCTTTTAAAGAGGTAAGGCGCAGGCAACGGCCATCATAAATAACCGCGACGGTTGGCGAACGGTCAGAAAGTAAACGGTTGGCAACTGTATCAATGCAACTGTTAAGGTTGTCTAACCACTCGACGAGGAGAAAACGCACGCTTGAAAAAATAATTGATGCATCTGTTATGAGAGGAGAGAGAAGACGCTGGTGAAAATACCTTATTTAAACCGAAATTCGCTTGTGGCGCTAGGGCGCTGTGAAAACCCTTTTCAGCGCATTGCTTACTGAACCTCTCTTCGATACTTGGCATTTGGTATTTTTTTGCAATGTGTTTGAGCAGGTCTTGGCGTTGCGGCGCTGGCTATGGTGCTGGGGCACGAATTAACAGTGTGCTCACACAATACTTGGCACTGCGGCAGCACGAATGGCTAGTTAAGAATAGGCTTTGGGGCGCCAGTTTATAGTATATCAACACCTTGCCCGTGACCGCAGCCGGAAGTTGAAGTGCGGCATGAATATGATGTCATAATGTAGAATGCCGATATAAACATTGGCGTCATGGCGCAGAGCCTAATTTTTTGATACAAATGCATCCTGCACAGGCCAAAATCTATATCAGCAATCAACACATAATTGACAAGTTCTAATTAAGGAAAACCCTGAAACAGATACTAACAACATGCACTATACAGACCACATGCACTAAATAGAACACACACTGAGCACATAACACAGACAACACAAACATTATTAACAATTCTAACTACTGAAAACCTTATACATATACTAACATACTATTCAAACTATAGCTATACTAAAAACCAGACAGTAACTAGACAAGCAAAATGAAACTTCCAGTTAATAAAGATAAAAACAATTTGTTTGATACTGAGATGGGGATACCTCCCATCAAGCGCTTGATTTAGAGTCATCGGCTTGACTATCATCCCGTCTTACACCGGGTCTCCCAATGTAATGGAGGTGTTCTGTCGGTCGACCTCGCCGCCCCATTAGTGTTTTAATCTCTGCCCATTGACTTTGAAGGTTGTGTCGGAATTGGGGTCCTCAACCTCTATTTCCCAATATGGATAAACCTTGGCAACTATGAATGGACCCGACCATCGGGACTTTAGTTTCCTTGGAAATAACTTTAGACGGGAATTAAAGAGAAGAACCTTCTGGCCCGGTTCGAAGTGTCTCTCGAGAATTTTCTTATCGTGCCACTTTTTAGATCTTCTCCTTATATAACTTAGCATTTTCATATGCTTGCAGACAAAACTCGTCTGATTCATTTAGTTGCAAGAGTCGCTTCTCACTGGCTGCCTCAAGATCAAAGTTGAGCTTCTAAATAGCCCAATAAGCGTTGTGCTCCAATTCTACTGGGAGATGACATGCCTTACCATAGACAAGCCTATATGGAGACATTCCGATAGGCATTTTATAAGCTATGCGGTAGGCCCACAATGCATCATCGAGCTTCTTAGACCAGTCCTTATGATTTGGGTTAACAATCTTCTCCAAGATTCGTTTCACCTCTCGATTTAAAATTTTAGCTTGGCCGATGGTCTGTGGGTGGTAGGCAATGGCGATCTTATGGGTCACCCCATACTTGGCTAGAAGGGCATCAAAGTATTTGTTACAAAAATGCAACCCTTCATCGCTGATGATAGCCCGAGGCGTGCCAAAACGGGTGAAAATGTTTTTCTTGAGGAACTGAAGCACCACCTTAGCATCATTAGTCTGCAAGGCAACTTCTTCCACCCATTTAGAGACATAATCCACTGCCACTAGGATATAGAGATTGTTGAAGGAGGACAGAAATGGACCCATGAAGTCGATGCCCCATACATCAAATAATTCCACCTCTGGGATATTTTGCAGTGGTAGTTCATGTCGTCTTGATATAGTGCCCACCCTTTGGCATCTGTCGTAGTGCAACACATATGTGTGTTCATCCTTGAATAGGGTGGGCCAATAAAATCCTGACTGAAGCACTTTAGCTGCAGTTCGTTGGCCTCTAAAATGACCTTCATAGTTTAAAAGAGTGGCAGTGATGTAGCACACCTTCAATTTCTTTATCCGACAAGCATCTTCGCAAAATATAATCTAAACACTGCTTGAACAGGAAGGGCTCATCCCACAGATATTGCTTAGCATCTTTTAGGAATTTCTTCCTTTATTGATAGCTCAGGTCTTGAGGAAGCACTTGGCACGCGACATAATTAGCAAAGTCCACAAACCACATAACTTTGCTATTGACAACAAAGAGTTGTTTGTCCGGGAAGAAGTCATTTATGGCTTTGTCAACATCTCCCGAGTGCGTGGTGTTTTCCAACCTAGATAAGTGATCGACAACCTGATTTTCTGTCCCCTTCTTATCTCGAATTTCTAAATCAAACTCCTGGAGAAGCAGAACCCACCTTATCAATCTCGGCTTAGCATCCTTCTTTTCAATCAAATACATTATTATCGAGTGATCGGTGTATACAATCACCTTCGTTCTAATGAGGTAGGAACAGAACTTATCAAAAGCATAAACTACTGCCAGCAGCTCCTTCTCAGTGGTGGTATAATTCAACTGAGCATCAGTTAATGTCTTGCTGGCATAGTATATGGTGTGGAAGACCTTCTCCCTTCTCTAGCCCAACACTGCCCCGATTGCAAAATCACTTGCATCAAACATTAGCTCAAAAGGGACGGTCCAGTCAGGGGTTATAACAATAGGAGCCGAGACAAGTCTTTTCTTTAACAACTCAAAAGCACCCAGGCAGACTTCATCAAATTGGAAAGGCATGTCCTTTTCCAATAGAGTGCACAACGGTTTGGTAATCCGTGAGAAGTCCTGGATAAACCTTCTGTAGAACCTGGCGTGCCCGAGAAAACTCCATACCCCTTTCACTGAGGTGGGCGGTGGAAGGTTATTGATCACATCTATCTTTGCCTTATCAACCTCAATTCTGCCAACAGAAACTCGATGACCCAGAATAATGCCTTCTTAAACCATGAAGTGACACTTCTCCTAATTCAACACCAGGTTAGTTTCAACACATCTTTGGAGAACGGCAGTCAGATTTGTCAAGCAATTATCAAACGAGCTCCCAAATACTGAGAAGTCGTCCATGAAGACCTCCAGGGTCTTTTCAACCATATCAGAGAAGATTGACATCATACACCGTTGAAATATTACGGGAGCATTACATAGCCCGAAAGACATTTTTTGGAAGGCAAAGGTCCCATACAGACATGTGAACGTCGTCTTCTCCTGATCTTCAGGAGCAATAGAAATCTGATTATACCCCGAGTACCCATCTAGCAGACAATAATATTCGTGCCCAGCCAACCGATCAAGCATCTGATCAATAAATAGAAGGGGAAAGTGATCTTTACAGGTTAATTTGTTCAGTTTCCTATAATCCATGCACACTCTCCACCCGGTCGCTGTCTTGGTGGGAATCAGTTCATTGTTCTCATTGGACACAACTATCATCCCGCCCTTCTTTAGCACGCACTGGATAGGACTAACCCAAGGGCTATCGGAGATGGGGTAGATAATGCTCGCATCTAATAATTTAATGATCTCCTTTCGGACGACCTCTTTCATAATGGGATTTAGCCTCCTCTGATGCTCTATAGATGGCTTCGACCCTTCCTCCAATAGAATTTTGTGCATGCATAGAGTCAGGTTGATCCCTTTTATATCAGCAATTGACCACCCCAGGGCTATTTTGTATTTCTTGAGCACAAGCAACAACTTTTTTTCCTGACACTTAGTTAAAGAAATAGAAATTATCACAGGTAAAGAAGATGAATTCCCTAAGTAAGCATACCTCAAGTGATTGGGCAAAGGCTTAAGCTCTAGGACAGGAGGCTCTATGATCGATGGTTGAGCCTTGGAAGTAGATGCCTCATTATTATTCAGAGACTCAAACTGTCGGTGGAATTACTTGGATCTTTGGGGTTCATCTAGCCACTTGGCACATTTTATATGTGTAGGCTCTTCCGTAGTACTGGCCCCGATTAATGTAGCTTCCAAAGGGTCTTGAATGCAAGTTACTGAGAATACTCCCTTCACTAAATTATCAATTGTATTAATCTGGAAGCAATCCTCAGGGGTATTAGGATACTTCATCGATCTGAAGACATTGAACATCACTTCTTGATCATGTACCCTCATTGTTAACTCCCCTTTCTGTACATCGATCAGGGTCCTCCCAGTCGCCAAGAATGGACTGCCCAATATTATCGGGACCTCCCTGTCCTCTTCAAAATCTAGGACTATAAAATCCGCTGGGAATATGAACTTGTCAACCTTAACAAGCACATCCTCTACAATCCCCTTCGGGTACATTAGAGACCTATCAGCCAATTGCAAGGTAACACTTGTAGGTTTGGCTTCATTGAGGCCCAGCTTCTTATAAATAAAGAGGGGCATCAAGTTGATGCTAGCCCCTAGATCACACAGAGCCTTGCCAATAAAATGGTCCCCAATAATGCACGGAATTGTAAAGCTTTCCGGATCTTTTAGCTTCAGTGGAAGCTTGTTTTGAAGGATGGAACTACACTCCTCTGTTAGTGCCACTGTTTCATAGTCCCCCATTTTGCGCTTCTTGGATAAGATGTCCTTCATGAACTTAACATAACTAGGCATTCCCTCCAATGCCTCCGCAAACGGGATATTTATGTGCAGCCTCTTGAACACCTCCAAAATTTTGGAAAACTGTTTGTCCAGCTTCTGTTTCTGCAACCGTTGGGGGAAAGGCAACTGAGGGAGAGGCTGATTTACCATACTCATTAGAGGAGATAGTTTTGGAGGGCTATCGTTACCACTTTCTTCACCCCCAAATGTTATTCTCCTTCACTGGAGGTTCCTTTTCAGTCACTACTTCTTCCACTAGAGCACTCTCTCCACTTTGTTCCTTAGTGGTTCTCCCACTTCTAAGTGTCACTGCTTTACATTGTTCCTTGCCTTTCGGTTTCGGGTTGACATCAGTGTCACTAGGCAATGTGCCTTGTGGACAATTGTTTAGAGCAGTAGCCAATTGTCCCATCTGTACTTTAAGATTACTAATGGAGGCTTCTTGATTGTTACTTCTAGTTTCATTTTGGGAAATGTACCTTGACAGGAGATCTTCTAAACTGGGCTTCCTCTCCTGTTGAGGTGGTGGATGGTGGAACTGATTATGAGTGCTCTGTGGCTGTGGGGTGAACTGATTCTGAGATTGGAATCCAAGAGGGTTAGCATAATTCGGCCTGGTAGATGAAGGTTGTGGTTGATTGGGGTTATTGTTGTTGTTGTTGTTGTTGTTGTTGTTGTTGTTGTTGCCCCATGAGAAGTTGGGATGATTTCTCAAACCCGGGTGGTAATGAGTGGGAAGATTGGTGTTTTGTTGCCGCCTGTAGTTGGAAACGAATTGAACTGACTCAGGGCTTATCGCACACTGATCAGTAGGGTGGCTCCCTTGACATAACTCACACTGAACTACGACACTCTGCACATTCTGAACCACTGAAGGTCCCATGGCGTCTAGCCGTTTCGTTAGCGCTGCTACCTGAGCCACTAACGATGTGAAAGAGTCAACTTTATATACCCCCGCTGCTCTTCTAGGGGCTTGCCTATCATTTGGCCATTGGTAATTAGTGGGCGCCATTATCTCCACTAGCTCATACCTCACTGTGTGATGTTTGGCCATGAAGGCCCCTCCAGACGTGGCATCAATACTCGAACGAGTTGATCCGGATAGCCCATTGTAGAAGGTCTGGATTGGAAGCCATTCTGGCAATCCATGGTGCGGGCATTTCCTCATAAGATCCTTAAACCACTCCCATTAGTCGTACAAGGATTCTAAGTCGAACTGGACAAAGGACGTGATATCATGTTTGAGCCTTGCTGTTTTGGCAGGCAGAAAGAACTTCACCACAAATTTCTGTGCCAAGTCAGCCCATGTGGTAATGGAGCCTGACGGTAATGAATGAAGCCAACTCTTGGCCTTGTCCCTTAATGTAAATGGAAACAACCGGAGTCTGATGGCATCATCAGACACTCCATTGCATTTAAATGTGTCACAGATCTCCACAAAATTCAAAAAGTGATCATTGGGATCATCATTCGGTAGTCCCCCAAACTGAATGTTGGTGCACATTTGAATGGTGCCCGGCTTGATCTCGAAATTATTAGCTTGGATGGTGGGCCTTAGAATGCTCACCTGGAGATCGTCAATGTGAGGCATAGCGTACTCCCTCAGAGATTTCTGATGTTCCTCAGCCATTATGATAGGAGCAGGTATGTCCTCGGGTGTGTCCTCGGATTTTTCTCTTCACAGTCGTCTGAATGTTCTATCAACCTCGGGATCGATAGGTATTATATTAAATCCCTTCCGAGGTGGCATAAACAATGAAGACTACCTGAAAAGAGAGTTAAACAGAAGAATTAGTTTAAAGTAAGATCGTAATAACTTAGTTTTAATATTGAAAAACAATTAATTCTAAGTCCCCGGCAACGGTGCCAAAAACTTGTTATCCGATTTGGCTATTGTCAAATTGCGCGCAAGCATACGCGGTCCACAAGTAATATATGAAGGTAGAGTGTCAAACCCACGAGGACAAAGTCTTAAAAGAAAATAATTACTAAGGCAAAGCCGTTACTAATCTTATCTAAATAAGTAAAAACAAGTGGTTGGTTAATCTATATGATTAAAAACTGAAAGAATGAGAGAAGTGGTTGTGCTAGGAAGTCAAGATAGGATTACAACTCCCCTAATGCATCGCCTAATCTCCTAACTCTCCAAATTATAAATGAATCAAGGAATGGTCGACCGAGAACAGTAAAACTGCATAAGCTTCTGTCGAAGGTCAAATGCACATCCCTAACCAGATAAATCACAATATGTCTATTGGTGAAAATAACTAGGTCAAGGTCATTAAGCTAAGTCTCAAGGCCACACAAGGCAAATAGGGATATGTCTATCCTATTAGCATATTATGCACACATTCCATTGGCATGGTCATAACAGGTGTCGTTATATTTAAAGAAAGATAGTAATATCCGTTTGTCAATTTCCATTACTATCAATACCAATATCTTTATCAAGCAATCAGTCATTAAATAAGAAATACAACAACCCATTCCAAAATGATTCATTATATAAAATAAGAGAGAAAGTTAATTAAGCTAAACAAAAGGTTACATTGCAATCCTAAAAATGGAGTTAGTTCATAACCATGGTACTAACACGCATTTTCAATACATTACACATTATCAGACAAACACAAATAAATGGGAGATTTGGAATAAGAAAACCCCTGTGTTGAAGTGTTCTTCCTCCATATCTTCTCTTCGCGTGTAAAGCTCTGAGTTCTGTGTCGGATGTAATAAATGTCCTTCCGTTGCACAGCTTCTTTCTCTTCTAGAAATAAAAATACAGAAATAAATCCTAGTTTAAGCTATTTGTTCTCTCTGAATATCTCTGATATTCTTTGATAATGAATACAGGTGGCTTCTCTTTCTTTTTTATAGTGATCCCCTCTTTCTTCTAGGTCATTAAAGACTCCTTACTGTTTGGGCACCGGAGCTCGCGCTGCCGCATGAGCATAAGCTTGAAAAGTGGCGTCGTGGCGCCATGTATGGTTAAATACTACGGGGGTTCATGTGCGTGACTCCATAGTATAGGGTATTAGAAGCGCGAGCATCAAGGGCGCTGGGTGCCGACTCTCTGGTGCCAGTATGCCATTTCAATAGAGTTGGCTACATCCAGTATTGCCGCAATACGGATCATTATACTACCATTGGGGTCAAGGCGTCACTTTACAGTAGGGTCGATCAATGGCCAGCGCTGGGGCGCCAAGTATGGAGCTGAGGCACCACTTTCCAAAGAGGCTACTACAAAGATGCACGGCACAGGCCGTGGGCTCAAGTATGACATCATCATGTGCTGCGGCTAAAAGACGGAAAAATCGACCAACAAAGCCGAAACAATCAGAAGCACACTCAAGAGAACTTAAACGAAATAACAATAAAATATATATATAAAAGCTAACTAAAAGATTGAAAACAGGCAACAACTTAAGTTATAAAGGGTCTGATTCGCGGGTATAAATCCCACTCATCACTACCGCAGGTAGACCCGTGGCTGCCATGGGTAGACCTGCGGCCATCAGTTTATAAACACATCTAAAGTGCTCTAAACTGAGTGATTCTTCTTTCTAACAACTTATAAGCTCGTGTTTTGCTACATACTAAAATTTAACTGGTGGAAACTGAGTTTTTAGGCGTCAAAAGCTATCTGGAGTCTTCTTGGCAGCCCACTGTAAGATATTTCAAATTTTTAAGCCTTTTATCACTTTTGTATATATATATATATATATATATATATATATATATATATATCTACTCACGTTAAGAGTTGCGTCGTGTGGGTATGCCCAGATCGTCGATCCGTGGCTTTTTATTACTTTTATATATATATAAATACTTATATATATATATATATATATTATCGAATTATGCTTCGATTGAGCCCGAATATAATATTTGGAGCGTTTACTACTTTTATATATATAAATACTTATATATATCTCTTGTCATCAAACTCTGTTTGATTGAGCCTGAATATAATATTCGAAGCGTTTACTGCTTTTATATATATAAATACTTATATATATATATATATAGTCATCAAACTCTGTTTGATTGAGCCTGGATATATATCCGGAGCGTTTATTCCTTTTGTATATATATAAATACTTATGTATATACATCTTTCTATCAAACTTCGGTTTGATTGATCCTGGATATACATCCGATGCATTTACTACTTATATATATATATATATATATATATATATATATATATATATATATATATATATCGATCGATCCTGGAGATCCTTCGTGGCCATTTACCGCTTATATATATATATACATTTACATTTCTGTCTGGCCTGGAGTTCACTTCGTGGCCTTTTATTGCTTATATATATATATAAGCGGTAAATGGCCACAAAGTGATCTCTAGGCCTGACTGATATGTAATATATATATATATATATATATATATATATATATATATATATATAGATATAAATATTTACATTTCAAGTCCTGCCTGGAGTTCACTTCGTGGCAATTGATTGTTCATATATATATTTACAGCTTTTATATATATTTAGATTTGCCAAAATCTGGCTATTTCTCACATTAACCGGTTCATGGTGACTAAATTGGAACCATTGAAGTTGGAATGCTTAGATTTACTCAAATCTAATTCATTTTCTAGCTTTTGCTGCGGGCTAGATTTGTCTCATTCTGGCTATTTCTCACTTTAACCGGTTCATGGTGACTAAACTGGAACCGATGAAGCTGAAATAGTTTAGATTTATTCAAATCTAGTTTTTATTTTAGCTTTTGTATATATTGCTTTATCATGTGAGCCTAGGAATCATGTGATCACAGATTCAGTTCCTGAATCTAGATTCGGTTCCCGTGATGGACATTTTCAGCTACCACTAGCTTGTAAATTATTCACAGTGTCTGAATTTCCTTAGATGGCTCTCATGCCCACAAGGAGTTCGGCACTGTTATGTATCTTATTTTCTTGAAGATGCTTCGCATCTCAAAAAATTAAAGCAATCAAGTCGAACACTTTCAGCATAAGGGTTTGAAAAAACCTGTTTTACAAAACATCAGTGCTATATTTCGTTAAAATTGAACTTTTATACAAAAGTCAAACCCTTTATATACAGGTGCGAATGAGGCATAGAACTACTTCCAAAAAAAAACTCCACATAGACCTACACACACATCCAGATAAAAGTTTAATGAAAAGTGGTGGTAACCGTGTTATCACGGAAGTCGGGGGGTGCCTAACACCTTCTCTCTTCTTAATCAAGCCCCCGGACCCTACTGAATTTTGGTTTTGCAAACCAGTTAAACAGTGTCACGTCACTAGGTCTTTGTGCAAACCCTTTCTCGGTTGAGTTGGTGCAACCATTTAAAAATAACCAACTGCCAACTATTACAGTCAAATCGTCGACATATACATGTCGGACCTTTTCAAACTTGTTTTTTCAAACGAATCTCACCTAACATGAGAACACCAAAAGACAAGAACAGAAAGGGACAAATAAAAAATCCCGACGTCGACATGTAGGACATTTGAAAGACGAATAATGTCAAGATTTAAAGAACGCATAAGGCAAGTATTCTAACTCCATTCAACTTCTGTTTTTGAATGTAGTTCTAAGAACGTAAACATATATTCTTATGAATAACCGGTATGAATGCTATGTTTTGCACAATAGTCTGATATTTTGTAAACACCAGACCTATACACACTCTTTGTTGGTTGTATAAGTGTTTAGATATGTTGTAATGCATTAATTGTTAAAGATTTGATATAACGTATAAATTGTTCAAGTTTTTAAGTTCTAATATGTATGAACTATTTAAGAAGTATGTAAATACAAAATTGTATCGGCTAGACACATGTTAAAACTTTTCAATGACCTAGATATGATCTTTTGAATTGTTATTAAATATAAGTAAAGCTTCCAAACCAATTTCTACTTGGTGCGGACTCAGTTTATGAATGAATAACCCTAATATTGGGGAAATGTTTTAATATTGTCGACATACAATGTTAAGTGACAGAAGAATGTAAAATAAGTCATTCTTCATGTAGTATTGATTAATATAGGGTAGAAAGGGTTGACCACCTAACGTGCCCGTAAGCCATGACGGCTTATAATGGAATAGTTGTTCAAACCCTTTTTGAATGAAAATAAAAGTTCGAGGTCTTATGATTGCACAGCTAAAGTCAGTATGTTGTTTCAAAAATATATTTTGAAATCGAAGGAAGTAATTTCCTATCATTTAAGATCTCTTCACAACTTTCGTTCAGTTGTTAAAGGTTTAGAAGTATGAAAGCATGATTCTTAATTTGTTATTTTATATGCAATTATTATACTTGTTGGGCATGTACATGCTCATTCTTGCTTTAAATTAAATGTTTCAGCGAAAATTGAGTGTGTAGAAGGTTCTGGAAATGACAAGGGCAAAGGCAAAAAAATGAATAAGAGAATGAGAATCCTATCTGTAATAGATATGTTTGTTATAGATAATTATTATTTTAATTATCATGTTAAGAGGATTTAAAGGTCATACAACCTGGGTATGTAATAAAAGGCTTGTAATAAGTAGTAATTACTTTCATATTAACATTAATGCATGGTTAGGTGTATGTTAAAGTTAGTACCGTGAAGCACCAGGTCTGAAGTTTAAAGGTACTTGAATTTGGGGGTGTCACACTTTCCACCTGCTAAGACGGTGAGAAAGAGGAATGACATTACTTTGTTCGCCAACTTGATTCGGAGACTTTATATGAGGTATGGGAAAGATTCAAGGACTTACTTTGTAAATGTCCACATCACGGAATTTCGAAGTGGTTGGAGGTGCAGACACTCTACAATGGGTTGTTTAGCTCTACGAGGACACGTATTGATGCAGCAGTTGGGGGTGCTATTATGGGAAAGAATTTTGATGAGGTGTACCGGTTTTTAGAGACCATGGCAGCCAACAACTACCAGTGGCGTACAACAAGGGTCAATCAGCCAAAGACAGTAGGAAAGCTTGAGTTGGATGCAATCACAACCTTATCTACACAAGTGGTTGCATTAACTAAGAAGATTGATTCATGGGGACCACAGGAAAATTAAACGATGGAAATGGTTTATGAACTTTGTGCGGGTAATCATGTTAGTGATTAATGCGCCATCAGTGTAGAGTTAGTACAGTTTAGGGGAGTCAAAACAGACAACAGCCACAATATAATCAGAATACCTATAATCCAAGGTGGAGGAATCATCCTAATTTCTCTTGGAGCAACAATCAGCCTCAAAACCAAGCTCCAAGGCAACCTTATCCACCGAGTTTTCAGAATCAAACAACTCATCAGGCGGAAAAATAGGCAAGTTTAGATGAGGCTTTAGCAAAATTCATTACAGCAACGGAAAGGAGAATGAATGATTAAGATCGACTGTTGAATCAAGTGGACTTGAACGTGAAGAGCCAAACGGTGTCAATAAGGAATTTGGAAAACTAGATGGACTAGTTAGCTCATGCCCTAAACAACCGTCCTCAAGGAGTGTTACCGAGTGATACTAAAATTAATCTGAAGAGGGATGGGAAGGAGCACTGCAAGGTTATAACTCTACGAAATGGGAAAGAGCTGCATGTGGTTGTTAAGGGAAGTGCATATCCAAAACCCTTGGAAGAGGAAGAGGTAGATAAAGAAAAAATGAGGTTGATGAGGCTATCAAGACAAAGGATGTAAGCTCAGATGTGATGAACAATGCAGGCAAGCAAAAAAATATTGTTCCTCTCGTGCCATTTACCTAGAGATTCCAAAAAAAATTGTTAGACAAGCAATTTTCAAAGTTCCTCGAGGTGTTCAAAAATCTCCATATCAACATACCATTTGCGGAAGCTTCGGAGCAAATGCCAAGTTATGCCTGTTAGGTTTGTAATATTCATAAACGCAATCAAATTGCATAAAATAAGCGGAAACGTGGAAAAATAAAGTTTTAAAATTTTATAAACCATATACCCGGATCATCCTTTATGCGCAATTATTAATTAAATGAAAAGATAAATAACAAGAATCATAACCTTGAAAAATTCGAGCTTCCTCAAGTACAAGTTCACCTCCAAATCCTATTTGCGTTCAACTTGAATCTGACGGGTTTGATTCCTTCCTTTGATCAATGTTAGCCGCCCAAATGTTTGGCCTCTAGAGTTGATCCACCAAGGAAGAAGAAAGATTCAAGAAGATGGGTGTTTCGCAAAACCCTAGTTTTTCTATCTCTCATAGAAAAAGAGTGTACTCTCCAACCATTGGAATCACGTATATATCGATATCCGATATAAGACTCCTATTATAAAGATATCAGTTAACCCTTTTAATCTAATTAAAAAATAGGGTATTATTTAATTAATTAAATTCCTTTAATTAATTAAGCTCCCTAATCTTATTAGGGAGAATTAATTAAACTCTTTTAATTAATTTAACCTCCTAATCTTATTAGGAATAAATGAGAGTACTTTTATTAATTAATTCCCAAAATCCTTTAGGAATTAAATAATAATAATAAGACTCCTCTTATTAATTTATATTTAATATTTCCAAAATATTAAATAATAAATATTAAGCTATTTAATTTATTTTATCACCATAGATTAAATCAAATATATTTAACTTATTATTACGATTATGCCATTAACTTCTAAATAACTATTCTTCCTTTTATGGTGTGACCCTTTAGGTTCTCCATATTAAACCTGCTTACGAATAAATCAATTAGAACAATTCAAATCTTATTTAAATAAATAAATTAAAATATTAATTTATTTAAATAAATAATATTTATTCTACAATAGGATAAGCCTCCCTAGCGATTAACGACTTTTTTTCGATAATATAGATTTCAACATTAATCATAAAAGAACCTTTGAGTAAATAGTTACTGTACAATTCAATCATTCCACCATACAATGTCCCAATTAAATATAAGACATACTGAATTCTTTCACAAGTCTTATTTTATTTAATTATATGTATTTGATTCTTAAATGTACAACTCTAAATAATGCAAATTAAAAACTCCTTTCTAATTTCATTATGCATTGGCCAAGGACTATTGGGTTGTCATTTATCGTATCACATAGGACATTTCTCTTCTTTTACTAGAAGTGGTAGATTCTTTATTGATCATACATTATCTCCATGTACAACTTATTATACTCAAGCATACCCTTTGATATACCCTAAGGGTCTTAAGGAATAAGTCAAAGTATAACTCATCATACACAAGATACTATGATGATCTCAAGTCTAAGGATCACTTGTACTACTATCACTACAGGAATTCCTATTGACAGACAAGTAAAACTCCATTAGGTATTCCTTAGCGAGCCACGTTTAGTGAACTTATTCTCTAATAAGTACTTACATACTTGCTTTAGTGTCTCCACACAAATGATCATGAGATCAATCATCCTCATCCAATGAGTAAACAACGTATGTACCAATCTATCCAGATTCACTAATCCCCAATTTAGCAATCCAACGATTGGGAACTATTTTATTTTTATGTTATCTAAGAATTTAGATCTCATTAGAATGATCATCATCATTATTCTAAAAGCATTGCTTAAAACTATATGTTTATCACATATTATAAAACAACACCATGTAGATAATTAAAAGCCTTTAATAAATTAATACTTTTTATTAATAAATGAATAAGATTGTTACAAAGTATATGCTTTATCATCAAACATGATTGGCTTCTGTGCATATTACTTTCAATCTCCCACTTGCACTAAAGTCAATCGCCATGGTATCTCATACCCTTCTTCTCCAAGTTACGATTATTTTGCTGTTGGATAAGCTTTAGTTAATAGATATGTAATGTTGTTCTTGAGAGTCCACTATCTCTATAGTGATTTCCCATCTTTCAATGATTCCTATAATCAAATGAAAGTGCCACAACACATGTTTAGATCCAAGATGAGACTTAGGAACTATTCCTAGTTCTGTAATGAACTTTTCATCCAAACAATCAACTTTTAGCTTCATTTATAGCTATATACTTTGCCTTTATCACTAAACCAAAGAACTCTTTCATTGTTTGAAACCTTTCCAATTCATCGCACCACTTCTCAAGGTAACACTTTACCTTAAAGTGGATTTTCTCGTCGTCTTGGTGCATACGAAAAACTTGAGTCTGTTAAGCCCTCTAGTTTTAATTTAAACCCACCATGAATATGATCACATCCTTAGTCCTGGTTAAGTACTTTAAGATGTTTTTCACTGACTCATAGTGAACTTTTCCAAAATATAACTGATCAATATCAAGTCTCATAAATTTCATTGCATACATGATAGTTACTCATGTGATCTCTCTTTTATGAGTCGATGGGGACTATTAAGAGAGATACACTCCATGGCTCATCAATATGAGACAACTCTTGGAGTTTTCCATGCTAAACAACTTTAGTATCAATGAATATACGTTCCTTGGGTTAAGTTGAGTATCCTATTAAATCTATCTATATAGGTTTGTATCCCCAATTAAGATACTCTTCCCAAATCATTCATGGAGGATTATTTAGACAACTTTATCTTTACTGATTGTAGCATTGGTATGTTATTCCTTATCCGTAGTATATCAATATATAATACTAGGAATGTCACGATGCTCCCACTTACCCTTTTATACACACTAGGTTCATTCTTGTTTTTGATAAAATCAAGCTCTTTTATTGTTTCATCAAAACGAATGTTCCATTTTTGAGAAGCTTGTTTCAATCCATTTCTCTAAGTGTCTACAACTCTTACCTCATCGTATGTAACTAGATCATCATCTTCTATGATGCGTACCTCATCATCATCATCCATGATGAATCCATACCTCCCAGGTATCTTTGGTACTATTCCAGATTTACGATTCAGTTGTGGAATAATAGGTCTATCTACAAGTTCCTCTTATTTGATTTATAGTGTTTTGTGGTTCTTGAACTCTTCAAGATTCTATTATCCTCCCACTAGCCCCTTCATTGATAAACATCTTTATCTTAGAAGGTAGCGTGTATCGCAACAAACACCTTTTGCAAAGTAGGATTATAGAACATATACCCTAAAATTACTTTAGGATGTCCCATAAATCTGTACTTGTCAAATCTTGTCCCAAGCTTATCCTTTGAAACCTTTTTCACATAAGATGGACAACCCTTTATCTTAACATACTTAAAATTAGGAATCCTTCCTGTCCATAACTCTTATAGAGTCTTGGGGCTGGATTTTGAGGTTACCTTTTTCGTAGATATGCAGCCATTTCTAGGGCATGACCCCAGAAGGATACTGGAATGTCGGTAAAATCATTATGGACCATACCATGTCTAACAAGGTACGATTTTTCCTTTCAGATACATCAATCATTTATTGCATATTAGGAGGCGTCAATTATGAGAAAACCATTTGAGATGATCTAGAAACTTATTGCACAAGTATTTATTCCTTGATCTAATCAAAGAATCTTAACACTTTGCCAATTTATTTCACTTCTGAATTCTTTGAACCTTTCAAATAATTCACACTTGTATTTTAGCAAATACACACATTCAACTTTTTAAATGATCATCTCTTTTTTCTTATACTAGTTTGTTCAATTTGCAAAATAAATTTTACGTAAGTCAAGTACACAAAATCCATTAAGTAATATTTCAGTTCTATACAAAACATTATTATTATAAATAAAACAAAAATTATTCTTAAATATAATACCAAAGATTTCATTGTCCAACAACAAAATGGAAATAATGTTTCCAAATAGAACTGGAATATAATAACAACTTATTGACTTAATAGACTTGTCCATAGGTTGTGCTAAGTTATAAGTTCCTATGGTTGATGCAGCAACCTTTGCTTCATTTCCCACACATAGGATTACTTATCTTTGTTTAGCTTTCTCCTTCTGCTTGGTCCCTTCATAAATCTATATTTATTATAACCAAAGTCGGTATCCAATACCCAAGTAGAACCTTGAGTTAAAGAAAAATTTATTTTAAATCATGAACACAATTGTATTTGTAACCAAAACTTCATTAAGCTTCTTCTGGTTAGCTCTACAAGATGCTTCTCGCAGTTTCTTTTCTAGTGTCCTAGATTATTGTAGTAGAAGCAAACTCCTTTGCTATTCGTATCAATTTTGTTCTTATTATCCTTTGTTTTTGCCTTTCTGTTTACCTTCTTTGAATCGTTCTTCTTTTTAGAAGATCTTTTTGCCCCTACCAGTAAGACTTGGTCTTTCTTGGTTGGAAAGTGACTCTCAGCTATTTTTCAACATGTTAATCAAATCAGCGAGGCTGATATCTAGCTTGTTCATATGAAAAATTCACAACAATTGTGAAAAGGAGTCCGGGAGTAACTGCAAGATCAAATCTTGGCTCAACTCTCCATCTATGACAAAACCTGTTTTCCCAATTGTTCAATCAAATTGATCATGTTAAGGACTTGTGTCTATACTGTGGTGTCATCGGTTATTCTAGATCGGAAAAGCTCCTTAGATATCTGATATCTATCAGTCCTACTTTTCTCACCATCAACTACTTGATGTGCAGGAGTATAGTAGGAGCATCCATAGTTTTATGCTGACGCTGAAGCTCGTTACTCATGGATGCGAACATGATGCATTGAAACAACTGTGCATCATCTTGTCACTTTCTAAAAGTAGCAATGTCTTTCTCAGAGGCATTGTCTGCAACCATTGCAAGGATAGGCTTATTAAGGACATAATATATTCCAAGTATAGAATCATTCATGTGCAGTACTATATATATATACTATATAACTAATCATATATATAAGGTTTCTAGGAGATCCTGAACTCATCCACTAATATCCGTGCATAATTCAAAAGTAGGGACAAGCTTGGTTAATATATATGTTAACGTGAACCAACACAGCCATGGCCTCTGCAAAAAAAAATAGGATAACCGAAATTCAAAACATTATCCGTGAATAATATCGGCTTATCCCTTTTTTTATTACTAAATAAATTTTATATAACAAATTATGCCCAGTTAAATTGTTCTAAACACATATCAATAAACATATCAAATTAAAACAATTAATAATTCGTATAAAGGTTTGGCTCTGATACCACTGTTAGGTTTGTAATATTCATGAACGCAATCAAATTGCATAAAATAAGCGAAAACGTGGAAAAATAGAGTTTTAAAATTTTACAAATCATATACCCGGATCATCCTTTATGCGCAATTATTAATTAAACAAAAAGATAAAGAACAAGAATCATACCCTTGAAGATTCGAGCTTCCTCAGGTACAAGTTCACCTCCAAATCCTTTTCGCGTTCAACTTGAATCCGTCGGGTTTGGTTCCTTCCTTTGATCAACGTTAGCAACCCAAATGTTTGGCCTCTGGAGGTGATCCACCAAGGAAGAAGAAAGATTCAAGAAGATGGGTGTTTCGCAAAACCCTAGTTTTTCTATCTCTCATAGAAAAAGAGCGTACTCTCCAACCATTGGAATCACGTATATATCGATATCTGATATAAGACTCCTCTTATAAAGATATCAGTTAACCCTTCTAATCTAATTAGAAAATAGGGTATTATTTAATTAATTAAATTTTTTTAATTAATTAAGCTCCCTAATCTAATTAGGGGGAATTAATTAAACCCTTTTAATTAATTTAACCTCCTAATCTTATTAGGAATAAATGAGAGTACTTTTATTAATTAATTTCCAAACTCTTTTTGGAATTAAATAGTAATAATAGTAATAATAATAATAATAATAATAATAAGACTCCTCTTATTAATTTATATTTAATATTTCCAAAATATTAAATAATAAATATTAAGCTATTTAATTTATTCTATCACCATAGATTAAATCAAATATACTTAACTTATTATTACGATTATGCCATTAACTTCTTAAATAACTATTTTTCTTTTTTATGGTGTGACCCTTTTAGGTTCTCCATATTAAACCTATTGTGAATAAATCAATTAGAACAATTCTAATCTTATTTAAATAAATAAATTAAAATATTAATTTATTTAAATAAATAATATTTATTCTACAATAGGGATAAGCCTCCCTAGCTATTAACGATTTTTCTGATAATATAGATTTCAACATTAATCATAAAAGAACCTTTGAGTAAATAGTTACCGTACAATTCAATCCTTCCACCATACAATGTCCTAATTAAATATAAGACATGGAATTACTGTCAAGTCTTATTTTATTTAATTATATGTATTTCGATTCTTAAATGCACAACTCTAAATAATGCAAATTAAAAACTCGTTTCTAATTTCATTCTGCCTTGGCCAAGGACTACTAGGTTGTCATTTATCGTATCACATAGGACATTTCTCTTCTTTTACTAGAAGTGGTAGATTCTTTATTGATCATACATTATCTCCATGTACAACTTATTATATCTAAGCATACCCTTTGATATACCCTAAGGGTCTTAAGAAATAAGTCAAAGTATAACTCATCATACACAAGATACTATGATGATCTCAAGTCTAAGGATCACTTGACTTACTATCACTACAGAATTCCTATCGACGGTGAAGTAAAACTCCATTAGGTATTCCTTAGCGAGCCACGTTCGATGAACTTATTCTCTAATAAGCACCTACATACTTGCTTTAGTGTCTCCACACAAATGATCATGAGATCAATCATTCTCATCCAATGAAGCAAGTTAACGTATGTACCAATCTATCCGGATTCACTAATCTCCAATTTAGTAATCCATCGATTGGGAACTATTTTATTTTTAAGCTTTCTAAGAATTTAGATCTCATTAGAATGATCATCATCATTATTCTAAAAGCATTGCTTAAAACTATGGGTTTATCACATATTATAAAACAGCATCATGTAGATAATTAAAAGCCTTTAATAAATTAATACTTTTTATTAATAAATGAATAAGATTGTTACAAAGTATATGCTTTATCATCAAACATGATTGGCTTGTGTGCATACTACTTACAATGCCTAGTTTATGAAAGAAGTCTTGTCTAAAAAGAGGAGATTAGGCGAATTCGAGACAGTGGCGTTGACCGAAGAATGTACTGCTATCTTGTAGAAAATGTTACCGCTAAAGTAAAAGGATTCGAGAAGCTTCACAATCCCATGTACGATCGGTAATCAGTTCTTTAGAAGGGCATTATGTAATCTAGGGGCTAACATTAACTTGATGCCACTCTTAATCTATAATCAATTGGGGTTAAAGGAAGACAAGCCTACTAATGTCACGTAAATTATTGATATATCCGAGGGACATCATAGAAGACATCTTAGTAAAAATTGATAAATTCATTTTTCTGGATGACTTTATAGTATTGGATTTTGAGGAAGACAAGAAGATATTAATCATACTTAGTTGCCCATTCTTAGCGACAGAGAGAACTTTAATAGATGTGCAAAAAGGTGAATTAACGATGAGGGTCTAAGTTCAGGATTTAGTGTTTTTAAAGCAATGAAGTTCTCCAAGGAAGCTGAGGATTGCCTACGGATAGATTTAATTGAGGAGGTAATGACTGAGGTGTTCAATGGGAGTTATCTATCAAACCCTCTTGAAGCATTCCTTGTTTTATTTGATGTACCAGATGTCTCGGATCATGTGTATTATGTAAAGTTGTTAGATGCATTACCCGTATCCCAGAAGCTTAAAAAGTAGTCTGAGATATAAGACCATTCTTAGAACATCATTGGAGGAGCCACCAGTCTTAGAACTCAAACCCCTCCCTAACCACTTGAGGTATGCCTATATAGGAGATTCCTATACTTTGCCAATTATTGTCTCTGATTATCTAAATGAATCCCAAGAAGACAAGATGTTAAGAGTTTTGCTCAAGTATAAGACAACAATCAGGTGGACCATAGCAGATATCAAGGGGATAAGTACATCCATTTGCATGCATAAAATACTACTTCAGGAAGGAGCAAAGCCAATCATTGAATAACAGAGAAGACTGAACCTGATCATGAAGGAGGTTATGAAGAAAGAAATAATTATGTGGTTAGACGCTGGTATAGTTTATCTAATTTCAGACAGTTCATGGGTTAGTTATGTATAGTGTATGCCAAAGAAAGGAGGAATGATCGTGGTCAAAAATGAAAATAATGAGCTCATTCTTACAAGAACATTAACCAGGTAGAGAGTGTGCATGGATTACAGCAAATTGAACAAGGCAACTCGCAAGGATCAGTTTCCCTTGCCATTCATTGATTAGATGTTGGATAGGCTGACGGGTCACCAGTTTTATTTCCATCTTGATGGGTATTCGGGTTACAACCAAATTGCAATAGCTCCGGAAGACCAAGAGAAAACTACTACATACCCTTATGGAACCTTCGCATTCTGGAGGATGTCTTTCGGTCTTTACAACTCACCGGCTACGTTTCAGAGATGCATGATGGTGATCTTTTCGAATATGGTCGAGCACAATCTTAAAGTATTTATGGATGACTTCTCTGTTTTTGGTGATAGTTTCGACCTATGCCTATATAATCTAATATTGGTTCTGAAAAGGTGTGTGGAGATGAATCATGTACTTAACTGGGAGAAATGCCACTTTATGGTGCAGAATGGAATAATACTGGGTCATAAAGTCTCAGAAGTCGGTATAGAGGTGGACAAGGCAAAAATTGAAAAAATCAAAAATCTACCTCCACCCACATCAGTGAAAGGAATATAGAGTTTTCTTGGTCATGAGGGCTTCTATCGGTGCTTTATTAAAGACTTCTCCAAAATTTCTAAACCCTTGTGCAACCTCCTTGATAAAGATGTCCCGTTTAGAATGGATCAAGTATGTCTCGATGCATTTAAAATATTAAAGAAGAAATTAGTAACGACTCCAGTAATAGTTGCTCCCGATTTGTCTCTATCATTCGAACTAATACAAGAGATTTTACAATTGGCGTGGTACTTGGACAACGTAAAGACAAGGTCTTCCACACCATTTATTACGCTAGTAAGACACTCTCGGATGCGCAGTTAAATTACACCACCACATAAAAGAAGTTACTAGCAGTGGTAAATGCCTTTGACAAATTTTGAGTATATCTTATTGGGACAAATGTAATAGTCTACAATTAATATAACTAATAAAAAAAGGATGATTTAGTGATTAATGAGTCGTTTCCAAATGACCAACTGTTCCAAATCATGAATGAAGTACCATGGTACGCGGACTTCGTCAATT